>REGM01000120.1:721366-744360 GCA_004194415.1 Aurelia aurita | reverse complement strand
GGGGGGGGGGGGGGGGGTGGTAGAAATCATCGTTATTCCCTCTTAGAATTACCCTCATTTCTCAATTTTATGATAGTTTTGCTTCAAGTTCCCTAAAATTGTTGATGTCTGGAACAAGAGATGTTGATGGAGGATTGCGGAGTACGCCAATATATCAAAACCTTGAAATAAATTAGGGTTAGGGTTGGATTTGGGGTTAGGGGAAGGGTTAGGTTCAGGGTTATTGGGTACGGTGTAATTTTACTGCAAACGTCGAGGAAATTGTGTGATAGACGTCTGGAGTGGGGACTGTAAGATGAAAACCTAAAATATCACTCTTCCCTTATGAAAATGCCCTCATTTCTCAACCTCGTCCCCAGGGCCTTTTGCCCTGGGGACGAGGTTGCTCATTTCTCTATTGTGGAGTTATTTTGCTTTTGATTTCACCGAAACTTCCCCCTAGTTTTGCCATTAACTAAATTAGTTCCACTTTCCCTGAACCATGTCCCTTTTGGGGCTTTGCAGGCGCACAGAAGGCATGAAGCACATTTTTTTTTAGATCTTTCAAACTCGCACCTGAAAATAGCTGATGCCAAAATGCTTGTCTCCGTTCCTATGCAACATGAAAACGATTTTCGCAACAATGAAATCTCAGGCCAAGTTGAATGTCATCCCTTCAAAAAAGTGTTGAATGTGTCATTTCTTTTCACACTCATGATTTCATGTTTAAAGTTGACGATTTCATATGATTTCGCAGCGTTCTAGGGAAAGAACTAGATCACAAGACTGGCATTGAAGTATACAATCCAACAATGGGTGACATTATTTTTGGCCAGAAGAAGATGAGGTCGAGCGGTGGTAAGTCCTTTCGAAGAACTATTTAATTCACATCAATGATGCAGAAAAAGAGCTGTTTTGATGACTGGTCGATGCAGAGATGTAGGAACCGGGGGGGACACTGGGGGCACGTGCCCCCAAGATTTTGCAATAAACGAAAAAGTGCCCTTTTTGTTTCCGTAAGTGGCCCTTTTAGCTTAATGAAAAAAGTACCCTTGAAATGTCGTGCCCCCAAGTTTAAGATGCTTCCTACGGCCCTGGGTCAATGAAAGCGTCGAACCAGCTTTAGGCAATGAACAAACAGACCGTTCCACTGAAGATGGCTGCGAGGAAATTTTCCCCCAACTATTTTGGACCTTCTCCTCCAGAATAAAACTTCAACCAACACAATTGTGCTGATGCTCGCGAAAATAAATGCTCACAAACGCACTACACTTTTGCTAATCTGGCTTGAGAGACTTTGTCTGTACTTCGAACAGAATGGAAGTATCTTGAACGTTGTGTCGCGGAATTCTCAATATCGACTTGACTCTCAGAATTTGATTTGTTTATTTGTATTAATTTTAAAATAGCATATGATTAGACTTATTCCCTGAATTTCTTGCTTCTTTAGTTGTCAACAAATTAAAGAACAATAGAAAACTAGAACTCAGGGGATAAGTCTAGCAGATCAGATGATGGGTAGTTCTTTAGCATTCGGCTAGTCTTCAAGGGCGTCTAGTGAAATATAAAAAAAAAATGATAAATTATAGAATACTTATTTCCCCACTCTTGATTGTTTAACTTTGATTTTGAAGATTTGATCCCTACTGGTTTAGTAATCCTTTTGTTGTGATCAACTTGTGCTGAAGGCATTTTTATGTACGAAGTAAAACGAGTACATATAGGAGTGGAGTTGTGTTCCCTCCCTCCCTCCCTCCCTCCCTAACTAACTAACTAACTAACTAACTAACTAACTAACTAACTAACTAACTAACCAACTAACTAACTAACTAACTAACTAACTAACTAACTAACTAACTAACTAACCCAGTCAGTCAGGAACCAAGAACGCATTCCGCGAACCAGCTAAGAATGCCAAAAATGCAATCAATTGCCAACTGCTGAATTGTTGCTGCGCCTCTACTACGCCATCACAGAAGCTCTACATAGATCACCTAGAAAGTATTTTTTCTTTTCAGACGACCTATTTGATGGCAGGACAGTTCGCTGTGACAACAAAAAGGACAATTTCTGGCACGTAAATAACGGTGCTGGGGAACGTCAAGCCACGGTCATGTTGAGACGCAAAGTTGGCGCAAAGCATGCTGGTATTTATACCTACACTTCATGCGGAGCACCAGAATATGTTATCAAGGACATTTTCGTTTTGATGTGAGGCTGGGTTCATTTGGAAGTGAGGCTGGGTTCATTTGGAACTATCTTATTTCAGAACATTTTGAAAATTTTTTTTGCTTTTTAATCGTAGAAGACATTTTCCTAAGCATTTAAACATAGGTCGTTTTCCTTGAAAGCTTCACTCAGGGTTCAAACTTGCTCCAAGTCTATTTCACGCCTAAGGTGTGTTTCAATTAACGAATTAAATCGGATTTTCTGCGAAGGAGAAGGGAGACGAAGGCAATACCAAACTTTTGCTTTTCCCTTGGTCTCATTTCTACTTCGCAGAGGCACACATAAGGTTTGCAGTCTGGTTCCCTGACATCATTTTCGACAAAGGGGACTGGACTCGAGGGAAGAGGTCTCAAATGAGCTCTATGTTGAGCTCTTCCTTCTCCTTCACAATTCAATCCCTTTTCTTAACAAAAAACGCGTTGGTCTCCTCCGCAACATCGACGACTGGGAACCAGGCTGTAAGATTTATTCATCTAGAACATGAATAAAAGTCTGTCTCGAATTATATCTCACGTGAAAATGTCCGCGAATTAAACGATTGAAGTGGTTTGTGTGAGTAATTTTGGGTAATCGCAAATCTCACGTGAGGTCTAATTCGAGATAGACTTTAGGTACGAAATAGACTTGGAGCAACTATACTTAGAATTAAAGCCCGTCTCCAAATTCTGGTAGAAACGGTGATTTTGCAGTTTTTTGAAAGTCAATATCACACAAACTTTTCATCTTTTTGTTCAAAATGAAAGTTTTATTTTGAAGATAAGGGACAACGCAAAATTTATTTTATTACATGGTCGGTGGAAAAAAATGTATGCAAAAAGCTGCTCACCATGTTGAATTTTTTTTCAAAAAACTAATCGCCCTGTCACCCTGTCTTGAAAAATGTATCTGCCCCGTGCTTCTAAGTGTTAGTTGTTATACTGGAGATGACTAAGCAAATGATCATGACAAAATTTGTTTAAAAGTAGTTGCCCTGTCGCGTTTTGCACTGGCCATGTTATAAAATAGATTTTGCACTGTCCCTAAATCCTTATACTTCGGGAGGAACAAAACATTCATATCTATTACGATTGCTCAGAAATAGTTGGATTTTTAAAAGTAACTTTTTGGTGGCTCGGGTGAGCCCATCGAAGAAACTGCAGAAAACAATGGACACGTGCCGAAAGCATTTATATGAATCCAATGGCTTGAAAGAAACTTTGGCTACTTTGCTATAACTCTACCGTTGGACTTTGCATAAATCTTCAATATTTTCAAAATTACAGCGTATCTCACATTTCAACTCATTTGAGGATGTGACGTCATCAAAATTCTAAATCGCAAACCAGAAGAGTGAAAGACCTTTGCTTGATACCTCATTGTAGACGTTCATAAACAATGTTTTTCTGGAAAATTATTCGATGTTTCCTCAACATTTTTAGAAATTGCGATGGTTTTAAGTATTTTTCAAAATTTTTCTTGAATTCTTAAAAAAGAAGAAAAGCACTCTAATTCTGAAAATATTGAAGATCTCTAAAAAAGAAGAAAAGCACTCTAATTCTGAAAATATTGAAGATTTCTGAAAAGTCAAACGGTAGCATTATTAAAAATTAGCTAAAAGAAATATGTCACAGAATTTTACACCGACCTTTTTGACATTTGAAACCTATGCTGTTCCCACTGAGTGCTGAACTATCATCGCTTTCCTCGTTGCCAATTTTCAAATGCGATGAAGATTTACCTTGCACTGGGAACGACCTTCGACGGTAAAACCTGATTCACACTGATCGCAAAAATCAGGCTTTACAGTCGGAGGTCGTTCCCAGTGCAAGATGAACCTTCATCGCATTTGGAGAACTTGCGATGAGGAAAGCGACGGTACTTCATCACGCAGTGGGAAACAGCCTTTAGATGTCGGGCAAAAATGTCCACGAATAAAAACAACTCAAGTTTTTGCATGAGTAATTTTGCGTTATCGCAAAATCTCGCCTGACATCTAATTAATTTGAGACGGACTTACTTTAGAATGCGTTGTAGAAAAAGTTCTGGTGATAATAATACATTGTTTTATTTAATGATTTTGTCCTGATCAGCTTAATTTTGAACTAATTTCGCGAAGACATTTTCTGAAAGCGTCACTTAACCCTATTCTACCCGGGGGGGGGGGCAACGTCACTTAACCTTATTCCCACTGGGCGATGAACTATCACCATCGCCAACTTTTCAAATGCGATGAAAGTACAACTACAACAACACAACACCAACGCACGACACCATGTGGGCCTAAACGGATACAAATAGAAGCTGAACTGACAGAGAGAAGACATGAGAGAAATGTGACACAATTAACTGGCAAGTAAGATCAAATTTTATCAAATCTACAATTTTCTCCGCCACTTGTGACTGGACAGCATTATTATTATTATTATCAAATTATTTACAGTTGGTACAATGTATAGGAATAAAACTAATTCAAACCAACTATTTACATACAAAGAAAAAATTACAAAAAAGTTCATTTCTGATCCTCATTGTCAACTATTTCATTTTTAACTGCAGATCTTGCATGTGCAATTTTGCCCATTCCATTCTTTGGTCATCCTTTTAGGGCTCAAATCTTTCAAATCTTTTAAAAGGTGGGTGTAAAATTCGTTTACAATTGTCTCTGAATTAAATGGCTTGAAAGGAACTTAGGGTACTATGCTGTAAATCTCCCGCGGAAATCTTTTGATATCTTGCTTACTTTCAAAATGGCGGCATTTAGAAGTTTTTTGAAAGAATTCATCCTAAACCAATAGAGGAAAAATGATACAATCTTCAAGAAAACCATAGTTTATGAAGGTGTACAATATGGTCGCAAGCAGAAATCTGTCGCTCTTCTGGTTTAGGATTTAGAAATTTGATGACGTCACAGCTTCAAAAATAATAAATGCCGCCATTNAGAGAGAAGACATGAGAGAAATGTGACACAATTAACTGGCAAGTAAGATCAAATTTTATCAAATCTACAATTTTCTCCGCCACTTGTGACTGGACAGCATTATTATTATTATTATCAAATTATTTACAGTTGGTACAATGTATAGGAATAAAACTAATTCAAACCAACTATTTACATACAAAGAAAAAATTACAAAAAAGTTCATTTCTGATCCTCATTGTCAACTATTTCATTTTTAACTGCAGATCTTGCATGTGCAATTTTGCCCATTCCATTCTTTGGTCATCCTTTTAGGGCTCAAATCTTTCAAATCTTTTAAAAGGTGGGTGTAAAATTCGTTTACAATTGTCTCTGAATTAAATGGCTTGAAAGGAACTTAGGGTACTATGCTGTAAATCTCCCGCGGAAATCTTTTGATATCTTGCTTACTTTCAAAATGGCGGCATTTAGAAGTTTTTTGAAAGAATTCATCCTAAACCAATAGAGGAAAAATGATACAATCTTCAAGAAAACCATAGTTTATGAAGGTGTACAATATGGTCGCAAGCAGAAATCTGTCGCTCTTCTGGTTTAGGATTTAGAAATTTGATGACGTCACAGCTTCAAAAATAATAAATGCCGCCATTTTGAAAATAATTAAGATCTCTAAAAATTTCCACGGCAGATTTACGGCAAAGTACCCTCAGTTCCTTTCAAGCCATTTAATTCAAAGAAAAATGTAAAAGAATTTTACACCCACCTTTTTAAAGATTTGAGCCCTATGCTTGACTGGACTGCTAGCAAATGTTAATGAAAGGTTTTAGGGATGTTTTGAAGGATCATGAGCTGAAATATTTTTATAAAATCGCTTGTAATTTGAAAACGATACGACCGATTTTCACAAACTAAATTTTCTTACCTAAGTTGATATGTTAGCTAGACAAGCATTATTAGTTTATAGGAATCTGAAAAATGGCTTGAGAGCTACAGGCTTTCAAACGTATAAACATTTTTTTACTCATCCCTATGAAATTATGTACCAAATATTCAAGAGCAATGTCCTCGTAGACCCTCAGCGGAATAAACTGCTACCAATCTTTATCACATGACTCATAACTTGGACAGCGCACATTATATGAGCAAGCAATATCACATCAACACATCTTGGTCAATAATGGTACATTCCGATTTCGCCATCACTCAAACTTATCGTTCGCTAATTTTTGCGTTTTCGTGGCAATTCATCCTTAAATTTTGGCCTTCTTTGATGGGCTAAATCACATAGGCTCACTATAAATGTCATCTGAATCAAGTTTCTTTAGTGTATTATCTACTCTTATTGGTTCATATGGTTCGCTGTAAATATCTAAGTCATCCATTCCTTGTTCATTCCTTGCCGGTGTCTCTGCATGCTCGTAAAGAGCGCAGCTCTCTGTCAAAGAACCACCACGATGAGGAGTAGCTGGGAAGGAGTCTCCTGCGTAGGGCTCACAATATTCACCTAATGGAGTGGTGTCTTTTCTTTTCTTTTCCCATGATGCAGCTTTCATTCTTTCTAATGTAAGCGACTCGTACATACTGTTCTCTTGTACACACCATGATTCAGTGCTGCTATCCAGTGGGGTGTATTGTGCGTCAGATCGTCCCGACGGGATGCGGGCAAAGTCTTGCTCACTGCGTCCGCTATTTCCGGATTGCAAACTATGCCCGGATTGCAAACTATGCCCGGATTGCAAACTGTGCCCATTGATATCGTGCCTAACTTTTAAACTATTAAATGAATCTGCAGACTCATAAAGTGGGTTGATTCCCTCCTCAAGTTGATGATAATACGGTGCTGATTTCGTTGATGAAGTCTTGGAATATTTTGATGAATTTTGAATTGAAACTGGAACCTTTTCATTACAGTTTCCACCGCCTGATATTATCGTACCAACCACATCATACATCTCTTGTCCATCTAAAAGATATACTTTAACTATTACCGCCTTTAATAGACTAACGGAGATCAAATTTCCCCTTAAAATGAATACAGTGCACCCTCTCTGCTTATGTTTATAATGCATATGATGTTGTAGATAAAGGCCATCAACGGCCTCTCATCAGAACACAAAAAAGGAAAGGAGGAAAAAGTTACTGAAGAAAGATAGATAGAATTCATTAATCAATCTTCGCGTAAAAGTTAGGGAGGAGAGTATTTCCCAGCACAAGGCATACATAGAGAAAGAAAGAGGAGCTTTCCCAAAGACTGAAAAATTCACGACAGAAATGTAACTCGCTGATAGAACGACCACTCAAGATTAGTGATGCGCTTTGGTACTAAAAAATCTTATGCTACCCTCTTTTAATGATTTTCAGAAAAAAGAACTTTTTCGTAAACGAAGTCACAAATACTTCTAACTCTAACCTTTGCAAAGCAGTGTCGTAAAATACCTTGGTCTTTGATTTTGAAAAATACACGGTGCAACAAAGCTTAACGAATTTCCGAAAGAAATTTTTCTTTGTCGAAGAAATCTTTCTTCGTGCTTCGTGTCGAGCAAACATCCTTTGCCAAACATTCCAGATTTGCCTACTTAGCAATGTTTTTCAGTTTGGCAAAGTTGCAAAACATTGATTAACAAGCTGAATTTTGCAGAATTTGCAGAATTTGCAGAATTGAGGATTCTTTCTGTCTAGAATTTGCTAGGCAATGTGCTTGAAGAAATTAAACAATTTAGCCATTGTGACGAGGAAAGAGGATCGTCAAGCAACGTTTTATGACGTGGGGAAACCAAAAAACATTTTGCTTGGCGAGAAAATCTCAAATGCTTGGCACAATGTTTGCCCGTTTGGCCTGGGATGTAAAGGGGTCTTTGCAACCGGTATTATTTGTGAATGCATCCTTTTGTTGTCTCTTTATTGTCTCCATTTTAATGGTCCACCAAAATGGCCGACAAAAAAGAAATGGCACATCCAAGGCATGCCAGTTGCAAAGGCCCCTTTAATAATTTCCAAATGAAAGTAAAAATACCTGAATCCTCATGCTCTGGTTCCCCTCCACTTATTACACTACCGACAGCTTCATAAGTTGGGTTTTCGTCACACAGCGTGTCCCCAGGTCCAATGTATCCCATTTGATACCCTAATGCTTTGCTTTGCAGACTCGCGTTTGGGACGACATCGGGGTAAGATGATTTTGCACCCTCTAGGAAAGAATAATTCACAGGGTTTATATAATCATTGTAAACTTGATTAACATTCGCCACAGATATTAAAGATTCTACATCTTCCCTACATACTTCATGAAGTCAAGCAGACATCAAGTCCAACGTAGTACATTTTAGGATACAAATGGGGATTGGAATACAAAAAATAGTAGATTTATGCGCAGTAGTAGATACAGGCTTCATAGATACATGTAGATACAGGCTTCAAATTGTGAACTGCGAAAAAATAATAAACTGGTGTCTACATGCGCAATCAATAGTTTTTGATCCTTAAAGGCTGGGAAGTTCTCCCTAAGATACTCTAAAANGATATTAAAGATTCTACATCTTCCCTACATACTTCATGAAGTCAAGCAGACATCAAGTCCAACGTAGTACATTTTAGGATACAAATGGGGATTGGAATACAAAAAATAGTAGATTTATGCGCAGTAGTAGATACAGGCTTCATAGATACATGTAGATACAGGCTTCAAATTGTGAACTGCGAAAAAATAATAAACTGGTGTCTACATGCGCAATCAATAGTTTTTGATCCTTAAAGGCTGGGAAGTTCTCCCTAAGATACTCTAAAAAGATGTGTTCATTAATGAATTATTTACTAAATTTAAGACTAATTACTCCTGACGAACACAAGTTCCCAATGGAAGGCAATAGCATCAGGTAGGCTTCTTGATAGGTAAGGTGCTCAGGTAAGGTCTCACAGTGCTTAAAGTACGAGGTGTGATCTGTTTGCATTCTAAGTTAACTCTGGTGGTCTCAATTTAGCGATCAGTCCGGCAGTGGCCGACACTAGGAGGCGAGGGGGTGCGGTCATCTCTAAATGTCGGGTAGAGCAAAGACCTTTTGTTGGAAAATAATGAATATAAACAATGCTGATCAATTGAGACAATAGCTTCGCCCCAATTTTCGGCAGTCTGCTAATCCAGTTTGAAATCTGAAGTAATTTCGAAGTGTCCATGTAATGTCAATTTTACCTAACTAAGGTGAAGTGGAATACTCCATTCACACTGGCAAGTTAAACCACGCGCACGAGGAAGCGTATAATTTACTCACCTAATTTGTGTTTTTTGTGTGTCAAATCTTGCGTGAGCGGCCATGTTGTTTTGAATGACTGAACTTAACCGCCTGCGCATAGTGCTTCGCAGCGTACTGCGTCTGTGATAACGCAGTACGCTGGGAAGCACTATGCGCAGGCGGTTAAGGTCAGTCATTCAAAACAAGAAGATTTGACACACAAAAAACACAAATTAGGCGAGTAAATTATACGTTTCCTCGTGCGCGTGGTTAAACTAGCTTAAACTAAACCAGGTTATCAAATGTTGCGTTCCAACTGGTTAATGCAACAAAGCGCATTCATTTGATTGGTTGAAATTGAGCCTGGTTTAGATCAAGCTTGTTTGACTGTGTCAGTGTGAATGTGGTAAAGAAAACTTAAAGAAAAGAAAACCTCCCGTAATTTATCTAGAATAAACAAGATTCTCTGGTTTCCATGCGAGGGGGGTAACTCCTATAGGGGGTTTGGTATACATGTGCCTGCCCGGGTTGTGGTTTGGTTTGCGATATTTTGCCCTGGTTATGGATCAAGTTTTGTGAATTTTACCCCGGTTATGGGTCTGCTTTACAAGGATTTGCCGTAGTATGGGTAAATGTTAGCTATTTTTGCTAGTATTCGCTATTATGACTAAACAAAGCTCTGGTGAAAGAGTTTTCCTCTCTAATAATACGTAGGGGCTTCTTGTCACGATTCTAGTTAAAATAATCTCATCCATGGTTATGGGGTTATATTTTCAAAATGTTGCCCTGGTTATTGGTCCCTCCTCTGGCATCTCAATGTATATATACCAAACCCCTTATAGGAGTTACCCCCTCGTTTCCATGTCATTTATCATTAAGCTTCACAAGAGTTTTACCTTGATATGCGTTGTTTTGTTTTGAAGAATGATCCCTCGAGGCAGCTCCTAACCTTGGCATTGTCTCTGATATTCTCGATTTTTCTGATCTTCTACGGCCAAACATCTGCAGGACTTTATTTCTACAAGGTAGATATCATAGAAATCGAAATCAGACTAGCTCAATTTGCAAAACAAATGTGGAAAATTAGTTACAAGAAGTTCAGTTTTCAACAAACGTTTTACTGCAAGCAGTCTACGAAAAAATCCTTCAGGTACCCCATATCGTATTTTAGTGTATTTAGCGTAGAATAATATTCTTGCTCAGGTCACTCTGTTCCATTTATATTACCCATCACCGTTAACCTTAGACCTGCCACACACCCCCCCCTCACACCGTGATCAGACCATCTTCGTATTAGCTAATTCAAACACACTTTCTATACTATTTTTCCTCAGGCTCACATTTTTTATTCTTACCTTCCTAGCACAGTGGGCCTGATCTCAGGCTACCCAAAATGGTGTATCGGCGTTTGCTAAAATATTCCATCATGAATTATGGACCGATTTGAATAAAACACCGATCAATTTGTAGCAGCCAGCCTCATTTAGATGTAGAAATTTATTTCACTAACACCGGTCATACCATTTTGGAGTTGCGGGTTATTTTGCCTGGGAGTTATTTTTGAACATACCTATAAGAGAACTAAACATTTCGTTGACGTTCTTCCAAGGTTTCAGCTTCAAAACATGAAAGCAAGCATATTAGTCCTCCAACGAGAAAAACCTGATAGCAAATATGTGCTTCCTACATATCAATGTATATGGGTTGTTTATCCAAGTTCCTTAGAAGATAATTGATGCAATTTTTAATTTTATCAACGCTGAAAATGGGACGAAATTTGACTGTAATTTTTTAACTTTTCTGAAGACTTTAAAAAAATAGCTTCCAAGTAAATAGTCCAGAACTCTAGGACAATATGACCGATTTTAGTGCAATAAATTTCTCCAGCTAAGTTGGCCTTTTTGCTTCCAAATGATAGGTGAATCATTCAAATCGGTGCATAATTCCTGGTTGTACGGCTCGGCAAACGCTGATACATCATTTTGGGACATCCGGTAGATACGGTGAATGTCACAGGTTAAAAAAGTCCTGCGTTCCTTTTAAGTAATAATATTTATTGGCTTATATTTATTATTGTTCAGAGGAAGTATACTTTGGAACATTTTGTCAGACAGCATAAAATCCGCATGAAATAGCAAGACTTTTAAAACTATGATAAAAAACTGGAAGGGAGAAAAATGTACCTGCAATATTTGTAGATAGAACTTTGGTTTTAACTTATACTTTGTAATTAGATAGTTGGTATTTATTAGTTTCATGTAAACTAGTGCCACCATTAACTGTAAATAAATTGATGATGATGATTATTATGCTGGATCGTTTACAAAAATTACAAAAATTTACAAAAATCGTTTTCAAAAATTTACCACTTACCTATAAATGATCAGCAAAATGATTGCAACTATAATTAAAGCACCGAAAATCCCGCCAATAATTGCACCAGTATTTGTACCTCCTAAAACTAAAACAAAAATAACAGTGCTCAAGCAGCAGTTACTATTCTTCCTCTACAGCAGACCTATTCGGCTAAGGTTTGTTTACTCCCAATTCATGCCATGCGAAAAACAAACTGATCAAACCATGAGCGATGATGCACTGATCTTTTGGGATGGGAGGACAAGAGTAACAGACTTTCGTACCCATTATTTGCCCAGTTCTCTTATCTGCATTGGAAATGGACGGTAAACTCTGCATAAAACAATGGTTTCTTCTATCGTTTCTCCCTCGGTTCTGCTTCCTTATACCCTTCAAGTTGCAAATGCCAAATTTTCAAATTTCCTCCTTCGTAGCGACGTATAACGTTTTATTGATATTTCTCACTCAAATTGATGAACAGAAATGCAGAGAAGAGAACTGATGGGTAAGAAATTCTGTTATTCTTGTCCTCCCTTCCCAAAAATCGGTGCATCATTGCCCATGCTTAAACAGGAGTCGCTATCCTTCTACAATTTCAAATTTTCCCGCTGTCCAATTTTAGGACCTTGACTGTTTTCTCCAAACCTAAACCAACAGTTGTCATGATTCAGAGATGAGAAAACAATAGGGCAGCCTCATTCTCATGTTGAACGTGACGTGAGAACGCTCTGACGCTCTGACGTCACTACGCATTTATCGCAGATTTTAAAACGTAATTTCGCAGAGAAAAGACAAAAGAAAAGTTGGGAAAAAACACGATACACCATTCATAACAGTATAATCTTTCATTTTATCATCAATCATACCAACCCCAGAATTGTCCTTTAACATAAGGCGTAAATGTCATAAAGTTGCTAGATACGAAGAAAGGGATAAAGGTTAGCATACCTTTTAGTTTTCCTCCCGTCACGAGAACTGTTGTCGCTGTAGTCATTGAAGCTGTCGTTGATTCCACATTCGTGGTGGCAGTTCGGCTTGCTACTGATGCTGGGCGAGTGGAGATTGTAGTAGGAACTAAGTATGAAATAAAAACGATGCATCTTTACCTTTTTAGCTAACTCAAAATAATCTGCAGGCCTAAACTTAGTTCACACTAACGTAAAAACACGTTAGAATTGGGATATCGCATTTTCATTCTGAACGCATTTTTGGTGCGTTATCGCTTCCAAATGGCATCAAAACTTTCTGATTTTGTCCGAATGATGTCAAAAGCGCCAACAAAATCTCAAATTGAGCCAAAAATAATTTCAGCGTTTTTGTCAGTAAAATGGTGCAAATCACACTCAGATTATATGTATTTAACTCACTGACCAATAGGAGAAGGACCTGGGATAAATATTATTTCATTTGAGTCAGAAAAAACCCCGAGTAAAACTGTTTTAATTCGTGAAGACCGGTAAAGAAAAATTAGAAGAAGAAGGGGAAAAAGGAACTCTCTCCTTCCTACTTCACCTTCTAATTTTTCTTTACCTTCAAAGTTGGTCCTCACCAATTAGAAAAGTTTTACTCGGGGTTTTTTCTGACTCAAATGGAAGAATATTTATCCCAGGTCCTTCTCCTATTGGTTAGTTACACCATGAGAGTAGATCAAATAGCAACAGTGCATAGATACTACAATAGACCCTTTAACTATTCTACAAAAGAGGCCGATTTGAGCGATAATTTTATACATTCTGTAGACATCTGACGAATTTTTGCATGTGCACAACAGTAATAGAAGCTCTAACGCAACTCAATCGAACCTTTCGTATAAAAACGTACAAACATATCGCTCGCTCCAGACTTGTTTGTAGAATAGGTCTATTAATATAACTAGATTCGAGAAAGGAAAAAAAGAATTTTAAAATGTGTATTAAAGAAAATCTTTTTCTGCAGTTACTTATCACCAAAGCTCTTCACCAAATAAAAGAAAGTTAGTGAAAGTAAGCTACTGTAGTGTGCTTATATGCTGGTTTAACACAGACGTTTTGTCTTTGCCTTGGGAAAATCAATTTAATCAATCAATCAATCAATCAATCAATCAATCAATCAATCAATCAATCAATCAATCCATTTAAGGACTCCTAAGTAGAAATTTAAAACATATGTAAGAATATTCAGCTCTGGAATGAACTTAATACTTAACAGATTGGTAGTTTTATTGAACATGTACCTTCTGAAATTGGGCCAAATGTGACAGAAAATTCACCACCATTGATAAAGAGCTCCGTCTGTAGCACCATTGTTATGAAAGGACCCCTTGCATACGCAGGACTATAAGCTTTTGCCGTGTTGGCACAGAACTTTGCGAACGAGGCTCGTGCAGCTGTAGATCCATCAAAAAGAGACAGCGTTGCCTGGTTACATTTAGCATCTTGGAAATTGAATTTTATAACATTGAATTGAATGAATTTGGTGGTAGGGACGTGAAAGAACCATGTACATGTTTTGTCATTAATCCACAAGCTTGAGTTTAGACTGCTGTAAGTGATTGTTCCACTAGATTCAAGTATCTTCCATCCACAGCCTCCTAGAATGTAAAGAAATGCAAGCTGTCTATTACTATAAGAAAAATTTATAAAAATCCAAGGTCTAGGTTTCGTTTTGGACGTATGATTTTCGCCCTGGTTATCGCTGCTGCTATTTTAAGTATTATCCTCTTTATCGCTGACTCGTAATTTTGCATATATAAAAACTGGAACGATGTCGTGATCAGCCTAGGTTTCGTTTATACGGCATGACGAAATTTAGTTTTCAGGAGAAGATCAAAGTTAATTTTTTTGCCATGGTAAACGTAGTCAATATCAAGAAACAAATTCTAGTCACAGGGCAAATCACTCCCTTAAAAACAGGACGAGATATTTATGAAAACAAAAGGACTTTTATAGATTGTCAGGGATTTTTCACAAAAACAAATGGATTTCGCCAATGATGGATGAGATTTTCAAGCAGTGATTCGCCTCTCGATTCTGGTCACGTTCCCTCCAAACTTACATAAAGTGGGCTTTGATATCTTAATGATGTAGGAAACAACATTTACTGTACATACTGTTTTTCAAACTGACATGCTAAAAACAAATTAATAGATACATGACAAAAAAGATGACAAAAACATAATAACAATCTATTTCTAGATGGTATTAGCTGTTCGTTAGTATCCAGGCTGCTCTGTTTGATACTTTCTGTAAGCAGTGGCGGCGCCAGGTGGGTATATATTCTTAACGAAAAACGATGTAAATAAAGTTAGGCATACCTTCCAGCTATAAAGTCAATCTTGTGTCCACCCAACTTTTTCAGGGCTGGTGCTGCCCCTGTCTGTAAGCTGTTTATTTTATGTTTACTACAATTACCCCCATTCGGAGCAACAACAACAACACCTAAATAACCTCTGACAAGTATACTACTATTGCTAGATATCAAAATATGTCACTCAATAAAGTACCTCTGATATTACTAGCATTGATCGCCTGTGAAACAACTTCAGTACCAGCTTGATTCTCATAAAACATTTGATAAATTCCACTAAATGAAGGACTTGGATTCTTGATTCTCAGATTTCCATTTGCAAACACATCGAATAACAATGAGCTATTGTTGATGACGTAACCATCTTTGTACCATGAAAATGATGCTGTGTTTTTGTAAACTGCAGGACTCAAAATTCCATTTGAGGGTAAGTCTATGTTCTGTCTCACTGCTCTGACAAATTTGGGTTTTTCTACAAAAATAAAAAGGCTCAGTTTAAGAAAGTACAGGGCGTTCCAAAAATTGCGCCCCATTTGTGCGGCTACTGCGGAGGAGATGTAGCTTCAATAGACAATAATGCTAAAGATGGCGGCTCCAAAGACTCCGTTGTGTTTTGCTGCAAAGCATCCTGGTAAAAAGCTCCCTGACGACTACCTAACGACGTAAAAATTTCGGTCTGCCATTTCGACTAGCTATCTTGAATTCGAATGCAACATGGTTCGAAAGGAAGCCTTTCCAAAGCAGAAAAGTAAAGTTTTGATTCGAATTGAAGTTTTAATAAAAGATTCGCGTTCGAATAATAAATTTTCCTAATTGTTTACATTTGTTTACAAGTCTATTCTAATTTTGCTCGTGTATCCTTCTGATTCTTGTTTACTTCACTTTGTTCTAAAAAAAATTATTATTCAAACTACATTTAAGTATTATCTTGACAATTCCACGTGGTATAAGACTATATAATAGCTTGTTTTCCTCGATTTAGTGTGGTTGAAAATGCTTCGTGTCTAGAGCCGAAACGTTCCGGATTTGTCAAGGCCTTAGGGCCATTAATTTATTATTTTAATAAAATGATTCGAGTCGAATGAATAATGTATAATGAGACCAAAATTTTTATGTTGTTATGTGGTCGACAGGGAGCTTTTACCAGCATGCTTTGCGCTGCCGCCATCTTTAGCGTTATTGTCTGTTGTCCCATTTTTTATACAGTTGCATGGGACATGATCAACTTGGAGTTTGAGACCTTGTTTGAGTCAATCTGACAAGTGGTTGCTGCTTTGTGGTACAAGAAAGTCAAAATAAGTGGTTTCATCAATAACAGCACACCTTTGTTTCCAACAATGTCAAAATCAAGCCACTATTGCAAGAAACGGTTCTGGTGTTGTCCTAAATTTTCCTACATTTGAAAAAGAGTTTAATGGGAATGTTGTTTATTTACAACACAGCGCTATTTACCCTTTTCTCAAACCTTAAAAAATTAAAACACAATTCTTCCTCGTCTCAGGCAACAAAGCTTGGACATTGTCGCTGAGTTGAGACTTCGAGAAAGTTTCCCACTCAGCAAAAGTTTGATTCATTTGTTCCTAAAAACCTCCTTAAGAGAATTTTCTGTCAAATCTTACAGCTGCTAAGTATTTGAAAATCCCTACCAATGACATTGAGTACAAATCGCACTGTCGTCCAGTCTGCTCTACCTTGCACTTGCGGACGACATTCATAAACTGCTTGGTCACTTTTCTTCACATAACTCAGCACCAGTCTTCTACTTGTTTCTGATAGAGATTTGCCTCCTTTGTCCCACTCTATCGATATCTGAGAACTAAAAAAAATTGAGGTGAATTATCATAATAGACCATGACGCTAAAGATGGCGGTGAGGAACTTTTTACCAAGATGCATTGCGTTCCAATGGACCATTTCGACAATTAAAATAGAGACTGGGGAGAGCGGTTTGTTCTGGTAAATGACGGACACAGATCTGGTAAATGGCTGCCACGGAGCTTTTTTGCCAAGAATCTTTAACGATTCTATAGGAATTCGATTAAAGAACGCGCCATCTTTGGCTAGATTTATTACAATTCGTTGTAAATTTCACTCCATACACATTAGGTAGGTAAAAAAGTTTTCGTAATTGCGAGCGAAAACTGGGCAAATTGTAATAAGTCTAATCTTTAGCGTAATCGTCTATTGAAAGATGACTGATGAGGTAAATTATTAGTTTTACGATGACTCTAGCTGAGATACTCAAGGGAATATTTGCAACAACAGCATCCGTTGATATTTTTTCATATTCCATTAAAATTTACAAGACATGTTATTCATTGTTACTCATTACAATACATACAAACTACGCTACAATACTACAGATACGATTATTATTATCCCCATAGGAGTTACCCCCCTCGACGATACAATGGGGAGTAAAATAGTATTTCAGTATCGTAGACCAGCATTTGAGATATTGCTGCTCTGTTTGGGGGATGTGCTGGAGATACCATTCTAAGAAAATTGCAAAAGCTAAAAAATCTGGCAACTCGTGTCGTTACAAACATTCCCTTCGATAAAGCATCGTTGCCATTAATATCACAACTACGATGGTTAAAAATCAAAGAAATGAAAATTAGACAACAATCAAATCACAGAAACTGTCATTTCTGCAAGAATATTATTGCTCCCCATCGTATCGTCCTAGTAGTTGTATAAAATAGCTTGTAAGGAGTGTGCTTAGTACTATGTATTGTAAGTTTTTAAAGGAATATACGGGGTGTCCCAAAAAAAGTATATTTTACTGTTACTAATCGTTTGAACATTTACTGCAGAGGAGCTGCCTCAGAAATTTTGCGTGTTTAAATGAATTATTCCGCTAATACTCAACCGATTTGATCATGCGAGGTCGCAAATTGCAAGTCTCATCTATATCATCACGTTGAAATAAAACATTAAAAAAAAATCTGATCTTAGAAAATTCTAAACCTTTGGCAGTGCTTGGAAGAATCAAAGTTACTACCGTTTCAAGACATTGATACGAACTGTGCGGGCTGCATAGCATGAAGGCAGCAGGACTTTCAAAATCATTTATAGAAACAGTATTACAAAGCAGTCAAAAAGTTACAACTTGCCTACATCTTTCAGCAACTGCAAGACATTCAAATGAAACATTGCTTCCTTCAGGAACGGTTTTACTTGTTATAGTTGGAAATAACACCATTGATGAATCAGGGCATCCCCCAGTATTATCTAAACAAGGAGCAGATGAAAGAATTCTAATCATTGAAGTTTTGAAGATATTTTTAATTTTAATTTTGTGGTAAATGATACATACATTTATGTACATACATAGGTATGCTTTGAAATACAAATTAGAGACCTTTGCCTCGTATGGGCAGTGTCCCATTTTCCTGGAATGCGAAGATGGCTGATTGTTAATAATGATAAACGGAACAAATAAACAACACACGCAATCATTGATTTTTCAATCTCCAAGGACAGAAGATGGAAAAGTGAGGAACTTTTGATATGGTAGTATCTATGAAAACCACCAAATTGGCAGGGTTATAGGTCTAATCTTGCTTAAGAGCAATGTTTCAATTTTTTGCTTATCTATACCTTGCCATTATATCTACATCACCCTGCAGAATTCTCAAAAACCATGTTTATCTCATAAGAATTTATGTTTCACAAATCCTTACAGCATCTACCTCTTGAAAATTCTTCTCAGAATATGACGAAGTTTTGAAATTCTTAAGAATGTTTGTTTTGGACTTGTGCTAGGCTAGTGTCTTCACATCATAATGTAGAATACTCAGAATCACATTAAAGGCACTGGAAAAGATTAACAATACAAAACACATAACTAGAGAATATACTAACCTTTAATTTTTTGCAAAGAAATTGTGGCATTATCTGCAAACTTGTCAAAAGTAGGATGATGAACAAAGACCTTANGTAATTTAGTTATTTGTTTGTATAGTTGTTTTCAATAAATTGTATGTAGCGGAATTTAAAATATGAAATATATGAAAACTGAACTAAACAACACATGCAATGGGAATTTTCAATCTCCAAGGACAGAAGATGGAAAAGTGAGGAACTTTTGATGCGTTATTTAATATTGAGGAACCTAGGACACCTCCACTTATTTGGTATGGTAGTATCTATGAAAACCCCCAAATTGGCAGGGGTTATAGGTCTAATCTTGCTTAAGAGCAATGTTTCAATTTTTTTGCTTATCTTTATATCTACATCACCCTGCAGAATTCTCAAAAACCATGTTTATCTCATAATAATCTATGTTTCACAAATCCTTACAGCATCTACCTCTTGAAAATTCATCTCAGAATATGACGAAGTTTTGAAATTCTTAAGAATGTTTGTTTTGGACTTGTGCTAGGCTAGTGTCTTCACATCATAATGTAGAATACTCAGAATCACATTAAAGGCACTGGAAAAGATTAACAAATATAAAACACATAACTAGAGAATATACTAAACCTTTAATTTTTTGCAAAGAAATTGTGGCATTATCTGCAAACTTGTCAAAAGTAGGATGATGAACAAAGACCTTAAACTTTGTGATGTGTTTATCTTTAACAGATGGAATAAGAAGATGTCCTAGTGATGTGATAAATAGATCTGTAATATCAGAAGTCTTCACCCATGCCTTTACCATTCCATCTTTATCAAAGTATTGCCAAGTAAAGGTTGGTGCTGGAAGGGCTGTGTATGTTGGTGCATGTAGGAGGTATGATTTTGTGAGCAAAACAGATTTTGTTGAATTCACAGAAGTCTTTTTTATGATGTCTGGAAAAAGGAAGAAGAAAATCAGTAAGAAAGATCAAAGTTAGAGTCCAAAGATGTAGTAACTAGAGATGGACTTTAGGGCCGACATGTCTTTTGTTGGTTGGTATTCCTTAGTAAAAATAATGTAAAAATGTACAAAATGCAACCAACCAATCTCAATCAAAAGGTTGTTAGTTTGCAGTAAGTGGAAGTTTCTGAGCAGGCAGAAATGTTTATTCTTTACGAGCAAGAATGTTACTTTGAAGCTGAATACAAATTTATGGCTTCGAGTGACTTCTGATTTTCAAGTCCTTTAAAGTCCTTCTGGTTTCAAGGCCCATGCTGTTTCAACGAGCTACTGTACCAATTGACATTCGAAGTTTGGATCCTATGGTTGTTTTCAAGCATCAACTTAAAGAATATATGCAAGGATTTATAGCCATTTACCTAACTACAGGATTTTAAGATAAGTATTGAACATGTATAGATAAGGAAATTTTAGGTTTTTTACATTGTAATAGTGTTGACTTTACTTTTTTTAATTTTTAAAACGGGGCCCTTCTTGATAACAGTACTTGTAGCATTGACAAGGTTTACCCTGTATAAATATTTCTATTATTATCATTATTATTATTATCGTTATTATTATTATTATTTGCAAAATTCAGCCTGGCTGGAAATTCCATTGACTGAAATGAGCCTGATCCTACTTCACTAGTGCAGGCAAAGGACTTGTTTTAAATCCATAGTCACTGGCAAAAAAGTAGCTGAATACATAAAAGGATTTCAGTGCTCTGATCAAAAGTGAATTTGTGTATAAAGATGACAAACAGCGCATTTACCTAAGCCTAACTTTTGCTCAGTAATTTATTGTTTTGCTCTTTATGAAGCAAAACAATACAAGAGGATACAAACTAAAGCTGTTCAAGAAATAGGGCAACTTAAACATCGTAAAACATTTTTCACCCAAAGAGTCATTAATGACTGGAACAATTTATCAAGTGAAGTCATCAACTATACGACAGTGCAACAATTTGAACATGCTTATGATCGACTAAAACATGTAGACAGATTCACTTATACTTAAGATGCAGTCACGCGATAAAACGTAACAGGGCTTTATACTGTAGGTCTCACAAAATTTCACTCCCTTAACTCCTTATATTATTATTATTATTAATGACCTAACACAGCAGAAATAATTCTGCAATAGGAAACTTGAAGTCTTTATATCCAGCTGATACCCAGTGATACTCACATGCAATGTCTAACTTTGCTTTTCTGCTCTTAATTGCACCAAGATCATTAGTGAAAGCAACGCATCTATATGTTCCACTATGCTTTGCTGCAGTGACTTGATAGATGCGCAGAGATCCATTTGAGACCTTGAACCCATTATTGCTGTCTTTGTTTATGAATGAACCATTAAACTTCCAGAAATATGTGATTTCTTTGCCATTTGCAGTTGCATTGCAATAAAATGTGGCATTCTTCCCAGTGACAACTATCAGATTTTCCGGCTCTCTCACAAAGAGAAAAGGTGCTGAAAAATCAAAGCAATAAAGTGGCAAACTAAAATGATGCAAGCGGAATGCTTTAATCACATCTTAAATTAAAATCATGAAATTGATTACTTCAAGAAGTTTTGTTTTCTTCAAACTTCTTGTTCGTTTATTCTCTCATCCCCCCCCCCCCTCAGTCTAACAGCACGGAAATGTAGGTGGGCCTAACCATGGCCTATAACAAACTTGCTGCCAATTATAGCAAAAAGCAATCAAAGAATGGCGGCAGACAATAACTTATTTCACGTAGAAAACCCTCTAAATCAAAATAATGTGTTTGAAACCAATACCCACCAATACATTAGTGGTTTTGCCATGATTTTCTTCGATTAATCTTCAACTTTATGTCTCCCGTCTTTCATCTTGTTTTTGCGAATATACTTTGATTTTTGCATTTTTCGCGCCTTGAACCCCGTCATGCAGTTCGGCGAAAATAAGTGAAACCTCGTTTTGAAGACGAAAATGAGGAATAGAACAAGTTGGAACAAGGAACAAGGTAGGAACAAGAACGAGGAACGGTAACAAATGGAGCAGTATTTTAGGAGTGATAACAAAAATAGCTTCTCAAAATTTGATTCTGAAATGTGGAGCCCCAAAGTTCTGGATCTCATACAACGAAGCCTTCAAAGTAAAGCACTTCCAAAGAACTCAACATTACATGGGGATGACAAACCTTGGGCTTGACATAACAGACATGTCATTTTGCAATCTCTTTTAATCCAGATAAAATTGCAATTCTTTGCAATATGTTGACAGTCACTGCGTGTGTCCTTGCATTCTGCAACAAATAAGAAAAGTAGCAACTGTCTGTTAATAAAGTTAAGTATGAGTTGCAATAAGTTTATCAGATCCCAACTCAAATGAACTTAGAATATCGCTCTTTTCTGCTTTCAGTTCAGTTCATTGACACATGACACTGGCATGGCATCTGCTTATTAGCACAAAAAGATACTCTTAGGTCACAGAATGGAGCCATACCAATATTCCAAATTTCAGGAAATGCCACATATCACGATGTCTAAGGTCACTACATCTGGACTTCTAGCAGGTTTGAGCATGATTTCCTTCTGTATTTTTTCAAACACACCCAGAAAAGTGAGACACTTCAGTAGATGAGACCTGCCCACTGCATTTCTATAACAATATTATCAGGCTTTCTAGCCTCCTGACTTCCTAACTGTAAACATCTCTCATGGCTACATTTTTCATGTCAAAATTGTATGCAATAATATTCTTGTAGTGTGGTGTGTCATAACATTGAACGAATACAAGGAATCACGTGGTCAGTCTAATGTGTCATGCAACATAATGCTTTGAATAAACAATAAACAATACAAAGATATTGCGGAGTTTCTTCGAACTATGATCAATGTGGGAGTAATTTTAAAATGCTCACAATGGGCACGAAAATTTCTGACGAAATGAATACCTTAAAAAGTCAAATTGATATGTCGCTCTAAAACTGTGACATCACAGTGACGTCACAGATAGCATCCAAAACAAAACACAGCTTAATCAATGATCGTCATTACTCAAAATCATTTCCGTGATTAGATTTGAGTTATTCTTTTTATTTTTGGGAACTTTGCTGAACAGTTCAGTTCAGGAAACTTTCTCTTTTACTACATGGAATTTGTACGTCTAAAAGCTTTCGAGTTCGAGAGAATGTTTACGTGATTACCCCCCCCCC
>REGM01000120.1:698993-720688 GCA_004194415.1 Aurelia aurita | reverse complement strand
TGGGCATCTGAAGTCTCGGAAATCTTCTGAAAACGGTAGACTTCGCAGAGAAAAACGTCAGTTACCAAAAAAACGCGCATTCTGAAAACGGTAGAGATCGGAGAGAAAAATGCCAAAAGAATACACATTCTGAAAACGGTAGAGTTGGCAGACTTCGCAGAGAAAAATCCCAAAAGAATGGGAATTCTGAAAGTGAGAGAGTTCGAATGTAGTGCTCCGCTGAGCGAATTGAAGCCATTGCAATGCACTGTACTTTTGTTATGCAAAATGCAAATCCCAATAGAAAAGAATTTAATTCTATTTTCGAACTTTTTGCAAACTTTTTCATTCACGAAACAAGGCTCTTTGCGATCTCTCGGAAGTCTACCAGCTTCAGGAGCAGAAGGTTTCCGAGGCCTCGGAAGTCTACCGTTTTCAGAAGAGCCCAAAATAATACGTCAAAAATCTCTCGGAAGTCTACCAAAAACAGAATGACCAAAAGAATAGGTTTTCATAAAAAATGATCTGAAGCCTGTGAAGTCTACCGTTTTCGGTAGCATGGCGCCAAAAGAATGGGATTTTAGCTCCTACCAACTCTACCGTTTTCAGAAGATGCCCAAAAGAATACGCCCTTAACTTAAAGTAGGCATACATATAAATAGCTATAAAATAAAAGCTAATTCAAGCCTATTATCTAACAACATGTCCACTATTAAACAATATATTTACCAATACTATTGCCTCGATATCCAGGGAGCAGTGGCCTTTCAAACGGGGATTGTTTTTTCTGACTCACCCGGTATATGAAACTATTAACCCGTATACATATTTTAAAATGAAAAATGTACTGAAAAATGAAATTCAATCTCTCTTTCCTTTGAAGACGAAGTACGTTTGCAGTTCCCCTGAGATTTCTTAGAAATGTCTCAAAACGAAAGAAAAACACAAATTTCAACTGTAAGATTGTTTCATTATCCGAAACAAGATACGCAATACAAGTAAGAGGAGACAAAATAAATAACAATCGTGCAAAACCAACATCCTCGCAATTAAACTGAAAAAAAAACATTTGAATTTAAGGACTTTATGCATGTGATACATTGTTCAACATGCATAAATTTTTTTCTATAAATTCTTAGATTCTTAAATATTCAGACACTTTCGATTTATCACAAATCTTCTATTTTCAATTGTAAGAAATTTTTTTAAAAACTTTTGTTGGGTTTCAGTTTCCACTAACCTCTTCATCTTCTTTGTGCTTTTAATGGCATTTTATCAAACAACAGAAAACATTAAGAGGGTCATCCTGGCAAGGATGATATCTGACCTTTGTTATTTACAATGCAATATGTTTAACATCCTAAGAAAATTCATTTGAACATTTTTGTTTTATTTCCGCAAACCTTTCTAAATTTCATTTAAATGACAAGAGAAATGGTGCACAATCTGCAGTTTGTAAATACACTAACTAAAAAGCAACATACGAAACAAACATCCTGACAATTACACTCAAAACGAACACATTCAACGATTTACAATGAATCACATACCGGGTGTCCCAAAAAAGTATAAGTCTTTGAACAGTTCCTGCGGAGGAGCCTCATTTCGGAAATTTTCATTTTGAAGTGATGATATAGATGAGATCTCAACTTGCAATTTTGCGACCTTGCATGTTCAAATCGGTTGAGTAATAGCGGAGTAATTCGCTTAAACACGCACGATTTCTGATTGTTGATCAATTGAACTATAATATTAGTTAGAAAAAAATGACAAGAAAAGATGCAGTCACACTTTAATGTAGGACTGAAGGAACTTTCTCAAGTAGTCTTTGTTCTACCACCAACGGAACTTCTCACCCAAGCTTCGTTTCAGTTGTGAATCAGTCATAAAAACGAAATATTCAGGCCTTTGAATGAGTGAAAATATATTTCATTTTAATAGCTCAACAAACTTCCAAAAAATAATTATTGTTGAGCTGCCCCAAAAACTGTTTCAAATTACGCATAGATAGTAGTAGCATAATTCAATAACCATCTGTCTTAGGCCGCCTCATAAATTTTGCCTGTTTAAGTGAATTACTCTATAAATACAAATCCGATTTGGTCTTGCGAGGTCGCAAATTGCACGTTAAGATCTCATCTATATCATGAAGGTCGAATAACAGTTTTCCAAAATAGGGCTCCTCCGCAGGAACTTTTCAAACGCTTATACTTTATTTTGTATTTTGGGACATCCGGTACATAATTAGGCATAGAATCCATTACTTTCTATAAATTCTTAAATAATTATAAATATATTCAGTCACCACTAGCTACCGGGTGTATCAGAGAAAACGGGTCATTTGTAAAGTGCCTCTGCGGTGGCGACTTGAATCTTACAAATTTACGGTATTGATTTTCGTAATCCATAAGCTTTAACTTAAATTTAGATATATTGTTTTCACCTACATCTGCCAATGAAATGGATTTGTTGCTCAAAGTTACTAAATGTGCTGACCGGTCGATGGCAGACGGTCTCGATTTTCTGATACATTTCAATTTTTTAAAATTCCCGGAAAATAAATTCGTTGGTTGCTTTTGTTTGAGTCTTTAAAAAGTATGTTTTAAAAGGCTAGAAATAATTACTTTTAACTCAAAACATTGATTTGAGCATTCGCCCTTCCTCCTACGGAATAGTTAGTGGTTCGTGCCTGTAATTAAGTGTCTTTTGTTTTCCATCCCAAAACATCTGGGATGTACCAAGAAATCGTCAGCCTCACAACATAAAAAAGCTTAAACATGCCATAACTAAAGAATGCAAGTGATGCAAAGAAAAATGACAAGAACAGCCTTTGATGCCATGGGAGATTGACGCAGAGCATGCATTGCTAATGGTGGCCAACAAATCAATTTTCTTACAAACTGATTAGCGGTTGTTGCTCATATTAATAGATAGGATCAAAGTTTAATGTTGTCACCTTAGAGCTCAGATCATCATCACCTTTTCTGTAGTCACTTTTCTCCACGAAACAACCCTCTGTCAACGGCTGTTCTAGAAATCTATGTTACTTGCGGCAATACTTTTTCGTTGAACGCACCAAATTCAATTCAGAGTGTGTCAGATATTAAAACAACTCATAAAGATTGTAAAAAAAGTTATCGCATGACTTCATAGCGTCTAAGACTACGTTCACAAGATGCCGGCACTTTTGAAAACGATAGAAAGATTGACTGTACGAATCTCTTTGCAATCTCTGTGACAACGAGGCTGAATTTTAATGGCAAAAAATCTACCTAAGCCTAAAGAATCAATCAGCCTCATTTTGAATGCGTTGAAAAATGCTCCGTTTTCGTCATTTTCGAGTGTTCACACGACACCGTTTTCAAATTGTGCCGGTTAGAGTTCCGTTTTCAAATTCTGACGTTTTCAAATTGTGCCGGCAAAAATGTGCCGTTTTCGTGTGAACGGGAGGCCTATCCGTAAATATTTTATGCCGTTTTCAAATTGTGCCGGCATCGTGTGAACGCAGTCTAAAAGGCCATTACAGAGACATTTTTTCACACAGGCACGTGGCCCTTTTTTCTGATACACCGTTTTTTCGGTACATTTTGAAAATTTATCACAAATTTTAATCTATTACGGAAGAAAACAATAAGAGTCTTCTATGTGATCTTCAATGCAAAACGTGTAGCTGCAATATTCATCTTGTTCGTTCTTATTTTTGGTTTAAACTATCAAACGGCTCAGCATAAAGCATTTCATCATCATCGTAACTATAATGTGTGGGATTGGGTGCTGGCATGGGTGGTGGCTTTATGCCTTTCACTTCTTTCATGGGGATTAAATTACATGGTGCGGGATTCTTTTGATGTTTCGGAGGTAAAATAAGTCCGCTTTTTCCAGTGAGCCCCTCTGCGGATTCGTAAAGTGGATTAAATTCTTCTCGGACCTCAGCATAAAATGGTTCCGATGGTCTTGAAGGAGCTTTGGTATGATTGGGCGGGTTTTTTTTTGGGGGTGGGATGTTTCTGCCAGTGGTTTTGATGTTTTTTGTATCCTCGCCAATAACTTCATAGATGGATGGTGCAGCAGCTAAAAGGTAAGTATAAAATGTAAGCTGAATTCATGCAGGACGCGTTTTTTATTTCCGCTGCACGAGTAGGCCTCGCGTCTGTCCAAGTAACTGTTGCCTTTTTGAAGAGCCATTGCTAACCATGATCCTTTGCATGCCGAATGAAGAGCAAAACAAGAAAGTAGGCCAGAAACGACTTTTATGTCATGAGAAAGACAACTTTGAGGCCGCAGAGGATCATGGTTAGCTATGCGTCTTTAAACTTGAGTTTATCGACCAAGCAGCCCCAAGAGAAACATTTAATTTTAAGTTAAGCTTAGCCATTCAATCTACGAAAAAAGATAGGTGAACCATCAACAGATTTCAACAATATTCAAAACCCAATATCTTCTCAACGGCAAATGGTGTTCAGACAAAACAATGCATTTTTTGTCGATTATTTTAGATTTTTCCAATGCTGCACTGTCCTATACAGTCATCGTTTTATGTTTGGAGTTTCTGATGGGCCATGAGTTTTTGAACAAACTCAGTTCTATATAAAATATACTGAAGAGAAGGCTATCAGAGATAATCAAATATACATTAAAATGCAAAAGTTTCAGAAGATGAAACTTTCGGACAAAATACTGTAAGAAGTTTTTCTGTCCTTGAAAGTTTCCGAAATTATTTTGGCTCAATATTTTGCTCGCGATAGTTCAATTTGAAGCATTCAGTGTCGAATCCGTCCGAAACATTTGGATGTTAAAGGTATCGAGTCTGCATAAATAGCCCGCTCATGTCCCGTATCAACTACTTTTCAATCATCAAACAAAAGTCGTTATTTTATCGTTATTCAAATTAAACCAAAGAGCTTCCTGAGAATAGTAGGAGGATTAAGAAGTTTTTGTTCCCCCCTGCTATTGACGCTACCTCTATTGTGCGATAACAAAGGGCCATCAGCAGTTTGTCAGCAAAAAATTCAGGATAGCGTATACGCTCATGTATTTATATGGACTCAATGCCTTTAATGTAACTTGAGAAGATGCAAGAATAAAATTGGGCTAGTTTGCACTTTAGCGGACCAGCTTCAATATCGGCAAGTTATGTGTCATGGGGTAAGGGTTAGGGTCAGGGTTAGATTTTGGAAAAGGGGTTTTTAGGGTAAGCAAGGGTTAATTAGGGTAAGTTAGGTTTATTTAGGGTAAGTTAGGGTTAGTTGGGGTGAGGTAGGGTTTAGTTAGGGTTGGTAGTGTATTTGGTCAAATACCTTGTCGAGAGATATGACACAAAGCTGGTCCGCTAAAGCGCAGTCATCCCTAAAATTGAATACAATTGAATAAAATAAATAATAATTTGCTAATAATTCCTAGACATGCCACGCTTTCTTTCAAGGCAATATATTAAACCAAATCAACCAATCTGTTGTATTGTTCATTGTTATCATTGTTGACTTGTACTTTGTTGCATTGTTATTGTCTTTTGTTGTATTGTCTATTAAAAATATTGTTGAATTGTAAGTACGATACGCATGGGAGCAAGATGACCCTGTGTCCTCTCCAGTTGCGGATGGTACATAATATTGTAAATGCGTTTTTGTTTAGATGTTTTATGGATAAATAAAAAAAACCAATCTATGATATACCTGCTTCAGTGCCATAATTCCCAGCAGACTCATAGCAAGGATTTACTTCAACTAGCGACTCGCCGGGTCCTCCATCGCTCATTGCAGGGACATATGGCCGCATCTTTGGAACATTATCACGGTAAGGTTCTTGACTGTCTAAGGAAGAATACAGACAAATTTGTTAGCTTAGAGAAAATAACTGTTCCAAGAAATTTTTCATGCGAGTATATTCATGGACAACGCGGACACTGGTCTGTTAGAAAGAGTGATTCTACTTACCCAAATATTATGTGATTCTCCTTCAGTTCTTTACGCTATCAACTTTGGAATCGAATGAACTGCCAACAACGACATTTCGCCTCCTAACCAAACTCAAACGAAAATTCCCCCGCAGGGAGGTGGAATCTTGTTGTTGGTGGTTTATTCAATTCCCGGGGGTAACTTCAATAGAGAGATGATGGGGGTGTGCCATTTTGACATTTGAAATCACACCCTAAAATTTATAGATTTTCCAAAAACTATACCCCAAAATTTACAGGATATGCAAAATGCATACCCTAAAATTTAATGTTATGGGTCAAAAATCCCAAAAGTTTACCCCAAAGAATTATTTTTTAACATGATACCCTAAAATTTATGATCATACCAAAAATGATACCCCCAAATTTATGGTTTCTTATGATCTGACCAAAAATGACACCCTAAAAATTTATTTTCTGCCTGAGAAAAGGCACCCCAAAAAATGGCACATCCTGTACCAGTATATATGGAAGTAACCCCCCCCCCCGGGATTCAATTCCAAAGTAGTCGGTCCATAAGAACCGGAGGAGAAGCACACAATGCTTGGGTGAGTAAAATCATACTTTCTAAAAAACAGTGTCCGCGTTACCCATGGTCTATTTCTTGCTTCACGTGAAAGTTTGAAACAACTTAATTTCAGGATTTCTTGTTCAAAACGATATGTGTAAAACATTAGGAGCATAGATCTGGAAAGACCTAAGAGAATATACCCAGAAAACTATGCGAATATGATATCTAGGACGAACTTAAAAAATGTACCAAAAATGATGGTAAGCTCCTCGCTAGGAATAGCAATTTTACAGAACATATCTGGAATGAAATTGAACTAGATCCGAAAGAGAAAAAGAAAAGGGAACTGGAACTGTACATTTGTCTCAAAATAGCCTGAGAGCCTATCATTTATGAGAGAGCCTACTAAGTTTTAGCATTTAATTCTAAGCTTCTAAGGATCCGAAGTGGATTCATTTTATGACAGAATACGGATCGTGTTATCCACCAAAACGGAAGAGGTTAAAATCCTTGCTGGATACCTTTGCAAACGACTTGATATGGAATGGAATTAGAATTAAGTTTTGACAAAATCCCCAACAGGAGAAGTAGCGGTAAGTAACCTAAAGCTGTTCTGGAGCTTTGCAAAGAATTTACCTGTGTTGTTTGGCAACGATCTCTGCTCATTCAATTTTTTGAGACCAAATTTTCCAGCGACTTTATTTCTGCAAGATGAATGAAAAACATTTTGACTTTAGGTATTTGCCGTAAAGGAATTTTGATAGTCTCAACAAATCATCGATTAACTAATTTTTGCAGTGCAGCTTCCAAAAAGGGCTGAGCTTTCCTTCTATAGAATGATAGACAATGCTCCTGGTGTAAAGATGTAGCTCTGTTTGAAACTGACTACTTCAAATGTCTCTGCTTTGCTTCTCGTCAATGAAATATGACATTGATATGTTTGTCTCGTTGGATATCGAGAACGTGCCACTCTGTTAAAGATTAGGGTAGGGTGGGGGTAATGTGGGTCTACGGGGTAAAGTGGGTCTATTAAGCCTTTTGCTACAAATATCCTTCCTCGCCAAGTCGGAGAAAAGTTTGCTATTTTTCTTGTAATGTCTACATAATAAGAAGCTTTTTTATAAAAAACATTCGTCTTAGATGTATCTCCATTCGTTTTATAAAATAATTTTAGTGAACGGCCTACTGTGGAAGAATTTCAAAGCCGAGAAGAACTTTCCCCTGCCACTATTATTTTGCTTTCCTGGTCCATTAAATGAATATGAGGTGAAAGTGTGGTCGTTTACAAGTGGAATAACGTTTATTTCAAAGTCATTGAAGCGATACTTATTTTTCTGCATATTTTTTTGCTAAGTGGGGTAATGTGGGCCTACTGAGAATTCAGGCATAACTCAAATTCAACAAAGCCTTGAATTGCTTAAAATTTCGCACTTATATTCATCCTGCCACGTTGTTTTGTGTCTAAAATGTGAAAAAGGCTTTGCTTTTACTGCAAGTGCTGCCTTGTAACCAGTTAATGGGCGAAAACAAACTGCACAAGTTTTTNCATAGGGTAGGGTGGGGTAATGTGGGTCTACGGGGTAAAGTGGGTCTATTAAGCCTTTTGCTACAAATATCCTTCCTCGCCAAGTCGGAGAAAAGTTTGCTATTTTTCTTGTAATGTCTACATAATAAGAAGCTTTTTTATAAAAAACATTCGTCTTAGATGTATCTCCATTCGTTTTATAAAATAATTTTAGTGAACGGCCTACTGTGGAAGAATTTCAAAGCCGAGAAGAACTTTCCCCTGCCACTATTATTTTGCTTTCCTGGTCCATTAAATGAATATGAGGTGAAAGTTTGGTCGTTTACAAGTGGAATAACGTTTATTTCAAAGTCATTGAAGCGATACTTATTTTTCTGCATATTTTTTTGCTAAGTGGGGTAATGTGGGCCTACTGAGAATTCAGGCATAACTCAAATTCAACAAAGCCTTGAATTGCTTAAAATTTCGCACTTATATTCATCCTGCCACGTTGTTTTGTGTCTAAAATGTGAAAAAGGCTTTGCTTTTACTGCAAGTGCTGCCTTGTAACCAGTTAATGGGCGAAAACAAACTGCACAAGTTTTTATTTCGTCATTACTATCAAATTCGATCACGGCCTTCCAAGTCAAAACGATGGTGGATCACCACATAAGGACAGCAGTTTTATTTTCGTCGCGTGTACGGGATTGCTTACGATAAAAGGCAAAGATTGGCACTTTATCGAATAGAAAATAGTTGGGGAATATGATTCCATTAATTTTTTGATCATTTACCTTTTTAATAATCCCCTATTATGCGAGTTTTGAAAATAGACCCACTTTTTCCGCTCGTCGGGAAATGTGGGCCTATTTTAGTTGCCTAAAAAGATAATTTTTTAAAAATATCCAACTGCTTCTATCAGAGCTGAGATTTTTTGGGATGAAACAAGAAGCATTGAATGTCAATTAAACGAAAAGTTTGAAAGTATTTGCATTTTATTGTCATTTTACCAGCTATGTATTTTGAGATTTTGCTCAATTTAGACCCACATTACCCCACCCTACCCTACACTTATGTCATTGAAGTGAGGCAAGGAATGTACAAATGATATCAAAGTCCTAAACCCCCTTCCTGAAGACTGAAGCCCACAATAGCACCTTCCATTCTATTTTCCCACATGCGACGGGCATGTTTGATTTCAGTTTACAAAGAAAATCAGTTGTGGAAGATATTCCAAAACATTTTTCCTTGAGTTTAAGCTTGGTTCACACTAGAGTAAAAACGCGCTANACAAAGGACAGATAAAGTAGAAATTGCATACATTGCTTTGATTGAAACAACAGTACAAAGCAATTAGCGATGCCAAACAAAGAGATTTCTACGATCAATTGGTCAAGAATCTTCAAAGCCAATTGATAAAGACGAGCTCCAAAAATGCCCCGGAACCCGGATGGCTTACTCTCTTACTGTGCATGTGAAAAGGGCTACATATTAAAGGTATACCGGGTGACCCAAAAAAAGTGAACAGAGAAAATGTGTTACGAAATATTTTAATAGAAGGAAATCAGTGATTCAGAGGTCGTCTGGTAGCTAAATAGCTAGAGGCTATATCGCTACTATTGTTTGCTATTTTATCGAGATCGCAAATTGGCGAATGTAAGGATTTAATGACGATTTTGATCAGTTGCAGTGCAACGACACACCGAGCATATCATCCTGGGAATATGCAACTCAGATTGGATGCAGCCGAACAATCCCCTTGTGAAATCAGAATTTTAGTTACATCAGAAATAGAAAATTGTTTTCGTTGTTTATTATTTAGGAAATTTCAAATTTTCTATTGTCCTTGAATTTTCCAATGATAGTGTACGTTTCTTTCTATCATTTACGACCAACTTAAACGCTTAATGTGTGAAGAGAAATTGATCTGGTGATCATCAGTGCTTTTTTGCAGAATGATTAAAAACCAGGCAGCCCTAAAAAGAGCTAAAGTTGCTATTTTTAAACAAATTACAAAATTAGCTATACTAGGGAAAATAATTTGGTCCTTGATCTACTTGCCAAAAAGAACTTTGAAGATCGGCCTTGCAATCAAATTTTGGTAATTTTTCAAACAGAAGTACTTTTTTGGGACTCCCGGTAGTTTTCAGGGCATCTTTTGTCGCCTGCTTTGTTTACATTCGTGGATTGACTAGTCGCCGTAAAATGCCTTTGTTTGCGATGTTTATTGGAGTGTCAATCAATAGCAATGGATATCATTATTACAAAGTCTGCCCTTGTCGACCTTTATCAAGGTCGGAAACGCCCGTTAAATGAAAATGAGGATTAAGAAACTAATGCCAACCTTACCTATAAATGAACAGCAGAATCAATGCCAATAAAATAAAAAACCCGCATATTCCGCCAACGATTGCACCAACGCTTGAACCCCCTAGAGAGAAAAAACAGTTGACAGATGTACTGTAGTATATAACAGGCTATAACGATTGATAATTTCTTTCTGAAAATCCTTATAACGCCATAACAAGTATAACATAAACGTATAGGGCTACACCCTTCGTCAGTAGTGATATTACAGGCTCCATGACTCTCTGCATTTAATGTTGACAAGTGACAAATTTGTCAGGAAGTGAAATTATCTTGATATCAGTTTTGAAGACCATATTTAGTCAGTTTCTGAGCAACGTACCACAGGTCTTGCGCTATGAAAATCTCGATGGATAACGTAACCTTTCATGGAATAATATCTTGCTATGCAGATCGCATGATGACAGGAACATTATCCTAGATAGATCCAAACAACAAGAGAGAGAAAGTGTAAATCGTTTCCGCCAATAAGAAAAGCGCTAAGGTTTTGGTCGCAGCCCATCTCTTAACAAAATATCTTGCATGCCATTTTGAAAAAATTGTCATCCAAGTATCTATTACAGATTTGAATTTATGAATTAATTTAGATGGACTCCAAAAGAAATAATGGGCTTGGTCTGCCTTTTTAACAAAATTTTTTCTTGAATTTGAGGACAAATTCAGGTCAGGCCGTTCAAGACAGAAATCAGTACATGTATTTATTTTTCTTGCCTTTACTCTTACGCTTCTTTGTTGGCACAAAAACTGTCCCTGAGATGGCTGTTGCTGCAGTTCTTCTTCTTGGTGTTGTTTTAGTCGTTTTGCTCCATGTCGTCTCTCCAGTCCGAGGTTTTGTGGTAGCATTTGTGCTTGTCACCAGGCGTTTAGTGGTGGTAGAACTTGTTGTGTGAACTAAAAGAAATGGCGATATTATGAAATATCATGAAACCAAATTTATACCTTACTCGCATTAGATTGTGTGAGGTGTTGCTTTATTATTTCAATAAAAATAACTGAAATTAATTGTAAACATCATACACGGTATGTTCTACTTCGACCATTTAATCGTCACTACTTGAGTGTTACTTTTTTACATGTTGAAATTCTATCTCGTTCGACATTAAACTCATCGCGCAAGTAATTGTTTCATATAGCACACCTTTATATGAGTGCCTTTATTCAAAGGCGCTTGACAATTCCATTACCCCCTCAGCTTTAAAGGCATTTCTCTTTTTTTGTTCCATTTTAACCTCAATATTAAAAACTGCAACGCTACCATACTTAAATTTTATGAATAGACTGGTTGATGTGCATGGAGACAATTTTCTATCATTTTCTATAAAATTCTGTTTTTAGGTTATCAATAGCACACAAATGAAAAGACAAAGTGCAAGTTTCAGCCTACAGAATGCTTAAGGTTTTCAACCGCAACGTTTTGGATCCGGAAATAGTAGCTGTTGCAATGAGACAGATTATATTATTGGACTCTTCTGAAAGTTTGTACGAATGTATTTAGGAATCTACTAACATCCATACGAGCCAAACAGTATGCTAAAACAAGGGTGTCAGGACACCGATTAAGTAATTAATACATAAATATTTACTTACCTTGTTTTATTTGTTGTTGTCTTCTTTGTTTTATCTCTCCCTCCTGCCTTGTGAGCTCATGAGCAACATTTCAACCGTCTAAATTAAATTAGGCCAGCCGCTTTTTCGAATCTAACTCCCTTGTATTCCTGTGTGTATGTGCGCCTTCGCAGAAGAAAGGGTTTTAAACCGCAAGCGGTTGGCCTAATTTAATTTAGGCGGTTGAAATGTTGCTCATGAGCTCACAAGGCAGGAGGGAGAGATAAAACAAAGAAGACAACAACAAACAAAACAAGGTAAGAAAATATTTTATTTATTAATTACTTAATCGATGTCCTGACACCCTTGCTTAAACAATAAAATGATGATAGATATAATAGATAGAAATATGAACAAGATGATGACTGACGGAGCCTCTTGCCTTCCTGGAACTTTTTACTGAAATTTCAAAGCAGTATTATTAATGAAACTAACGGGAATCGAGAAACGAGCTCTTGGTATAATTTTTTCTTTAGAAACTTACCTCTTTGTTGTTTAGGCTTAGACCAGTATGACAGTGTGAATCCACCATGATTGGAATCTGTTGCGTGCAATATCATCGTCATAAACGGGCCACTAGAATTTGCAATGAAAAAAGACGTCGTCGTATTCAAGTAATAATTTGCAAATGGGACTCCTGAGGCTGTAGATCCATCATAGAAAGATAATAATGTCATGTTGCGCTGAGCTGTTTGGAAGTTGAACTTTGTGATATTAACTTGGATTGAGTCGGTAGTTGGGATTTGAAAGAGCCATGTACATGTGACATCGTTACTTGAGTTGGTTTCTTTATTGTAAGAGACTGTGCCATTTGAATTTACAAACTTCCATCCACAACCAACTAGAATGTAAGGAAATGTACAGGACTTAATCCATGAGACCGTAGGCTTTTCTTATCAAAGCCGAGACCAGCCGAAACCAATATGACAGTGTAAACCCCCCCCCCCCATTAAACCATACTTGTGCAAAACCAAAATCATTGCCAAAGATGGTAGGATATGCCAAGAATGTGTCATTGTGTGTTTTGTCAAAAATTTCTAGTTCGTCGCGTAGTCAAACGAAGGAAGATGAACAACATTCTAATCTCTACAATCCTTCACTAAATATATCGAGAACAACTGATAAAGGCATATAAAGCTGTTTTGTCCTTCTCTTTTTTGTTAATCCCCACCAAGCAAGGTTGTTATAATAAATCCATGATACATATCTAGCATAATATTTCTGCCAGGTTTTATGCCCTTAATGTCACAAAATTCATTTCAGGGGGGGGGGGGGCTTCTATACATTTGAGTCTGTTGCATCAAAGAGTTTCTGACTTTTTGACTCACCAGGTCCCAGTATACTGTTGGATCTAAAAGTTTCAAATCGCTCTTGTCTGAATTAGACTTCCGATTAAAATCACCACACTCGAAACAAGACTCGAAAATTTGGGTCATTTTTTGCTCTATCTTTTGTCATAGTCTTATCAAGGGTGTTAGGACACTTATATTTAACTTATTGTTAATTCGTTGTTGTTTATTTCCTTTTGTATTTCCTTGTCTTCAAACTGGGTTGGCCTAAGCGCTTTCGGTTTGGTCATTTGAAATTTTACCCCATTGAATTTGTGTGTTCAATTTTACCAGGTCGTACACAAGAATATGAAAGAGCCAAATTTCAAACGACCAAACCGAAAATGCTAAGGCCAAGCCCAGTGTGAAGACAATTAGAGATGAAAAAAGAAGACAATAGCAACAAGGTAAATATGCGTGTCCTAACACCCTTGGTATGATAAAATTCATGACAATAACGACGATAATTTAGTTGTCTAGGTTTACGGTACAACATCTATTGATAGGGTAACACGTAAACTGACCTTTATTGTCAACAGTGACAATTTGTGAAACAACTTCAGTACCAGCTTGATTCTCGTAAAACATTTGAAAAATTCCACTAAATGCAGGACTTGGATTCTTGATTCTCAGACTTCCATTTGCAAATACCTCGAATAACAATGAGCTATTGTCGATAACATAACCATCTTTGTACCATTTGAGTAACGCTGTCTTATCGAAAACTGCAGGATGCAAAATTCCATCTTCTGGTAGGCTGATATTTGGGCTCACAGCTTTAAGAAGTTTAGGTTTTTCTAGAAATGAAAATAAAAGCTTTCGTTTATGACTCGGCTTCACTTTTTCTGTAACGGTAACAGGTTTGTGGCCTCAAGCAACGCAAAATTAGCATTAACGTCCAACGCATAACAGTCTTTGCAACCGAAGGACATAGAACAATATCTTGACTATACGATTTCGTACTGGAATACCTCCGATATTTTTTATCACAAATTTCAACCATCTCAAATATGGGGATTCTTCCTTTCTTATCATATGCCTAAAATTCGAATTTCACTTCATCGAGAGTCCACCATCTGCGCATTTTTGAATAAATAGCATTCATCCGCACATTTTAATCACTCGGTAAATTGATTTCATTGTTTACTGACATGATATCATAAAATCTACTACCCTTTTTGCGCTGATAAGCGCACTGTTAGTTGACTTTCTCTGCATTCTATCTGCGAAATTTTTACCCCTATTTTCAAAATCCCCCGCGCACTTTTCAAACTTTCCAATCTGGTCGAGAGTTATAATTCAGATTGACATGTCACATCATATGGACGTGCTGCTGGATAAGCTCGAAATTTTGCCCCTCAGGGCCTGGGTGTGATAAAGTAACACCATGTAACCCGAAAAAGAGAAATTGCTTAGCAAAATCAAAACTATTACGCCTACATTTCGTCTGTGTCCATCTTCTCCGTTGTCCTGTCGATTTTGCATTTTCAGAAGGCTGCAGTCGCTTTGCAATCCACCTTTCAAAACGCCATGTTGTTTAAAGTTGTTGTATGTTGTTCCTTAAAGCTCCTTCAAAGGGGAGAGGGCAGAGCGGCTCTTTGTTCTCCTTTCTCGCTCAGTCACCCTAGCCACCCTCTGAGCTTGGTAAGGAACAACCAACAACAACTTTAAACAACATGGCGTTTTGAGAGGTGGATTTCAGTTCAGTTCAGTTCATATGATTTAAATTCTCTACATACAATTTATGATTCTAGCAATACAAACAAATAACTAAACTACAAAGATAGACGATAATGTTACAGAAAATTAATACAATGTTACAAAAAACTAATACAATATACAACTACAAATAGGAGCTNCTAATGGAAGTGAGTTCCTAATTTTGAAAAACATTCCACATGTTCTAGATAATTTTTTAGAGAGTTCACTGAGATGGTATTTCCAGCTTAGATGCTCATCCAGGAGGAGACCTAAGAACTTAACAAACTTGACTCTTTTAACATTTTTCTTGCCTATTTTTATATCAGAATCAGAAGGAACTTTGACAGATGAAGAATGAAAGATAATATAGTTTGTCTTATCAATATTTAATGATAGTTTATTAGCATCAAGCCATTTCTTTACTAATCTCTGCTCTTTGTTGACAATTTTAGTCAAATTAGATAAATCTTTTTAGATAAATTGCAAAGCGACTGCAGCCTTCTGAAAATCCAAAATCGACAGGACAACGGAGAAGATGGACACAGCCCAAATGCGACAAGATAGGCCTAATAGTTCCGACTCTTTACACCACTAGATAAACCCAAAACACATTCCGCTTTTCCTCTTACCCATTATATGACAACAACAAAAATACGCTCGCTGGTACCCAGGGAAAAAGATTGGTTCACATTGCCATTATTTTGGCTATTCTTATCGAAGTCATTAAATGTTTAGTGAAACCAAGCAAATCTGAAACTCTTCAGGCTGACAAATCTGCTTCTCGCAAGCGATGTACAGAATTTGGATAACCACGGGCTTTAGGAAACTCTGCATTAAAAATTTGATTTTCCGATGATACATCGAGTATTTTCTACTTTTTATTTCAATCGTGATACATCGAGGGAGAAGCGCGCGACAGAGTGACGTGACCTAGAGCCATTATGCCACTCAAACGGAAACTCCGTCGTTTTGCCACACTTGAGTGGCATAATTGCTATAGGCCACGTCACTCTGTTGCGCGCTTCTCCCTCGATGTATCACGATTGAAATAAAAAGTAGAAAATACTCGATGTATCATCGGAAAATCAAATTTTTAATGCAGAGTTTCCTAAAGCCCGTGGGATAACAAAAGAAATATATAGATATGTAATTGAATCTCGATTTTAACTGCTTCTTATCTCGATTTCCAGTTTGCTTCACGTTTTGAACTTCTTGAAAACATGTTACTATACTAAAATTTTATGTTGCATTATTGTAGTGACAATATTCTCACCTTTGACGTTGAGAAAATATGTCAGATTCATCTTTTCTCCTTTCCCATCTACTTCTGCAAGACATTTATATGTTCCTTCGTGAGTTTTCTTTGTGACGCCAGTCAGTACCAGTCTTCTGCTCGTTTCATTCAATAATTCCTCGTGGATCATTGTCTTAGTCCATTTTATCAATACTTCTGCACTAAATAAAGAAAAAGTATCCGTTGTGTATGATCAAAGTAAATGATTGCTTTCCACAAAATAAGTTGGCCTTTCTTTGAAACCGATAGCAAATAAATTGTTGAAAATTTATTTCAGCTTATAGCTGGGGTAAAGGCCACTGTTTTGGTACCCACTAAGTATAGGAAGGAAGACATGTAAAGAGATAAACATTTCTTCGATTAACACAAAAAATTACTAACATCATGCCAAAGCTTAGGTTGTATAGTAAATACTCTCTTACATGACCCCTCTGCTCTGCCCACGGGTGCATTCTTCCCAGGCTGCATTCTGGAGCCTGGGAATTTTCTCGTATTTAGAGGCCCTGATTACCATTGAATAGAGATTGTCGTGAAGAGGACCCTGAGAGTAATGGGCCCACAGGGCAAACGCCCACTGCACCTGACCAGCCAGTCCGGCCCTGGCTCCACCTGAGGTACTCGACGTGACGGTTGCTTTACACGTATTGGCAACATTGGGGAACACCCGAAAGAAAAAATACCCCGTCTGTCACCAAAGGAAATCAATGAAATACTACTGTATTACGATAGAACTTCAAAGCATCTAAGAAACACAAATTTAGTTGGCATTATGATAGGCTTTGGGTAAGAAGAGAATCAACTTGCATATATTACTCTTTCAATTCTGTTGCTGCAATGAATCAAGCCATTAATGCTGATTTAAGAGCTTTAAAAGCTTGGCTGGAAGGCAACAAATTGCCTTTAAACGTTGCAAAAACCGAAGCAATATAATTGGAGGTAACAAAAAGCTGCGTATGATAAATAGTTCTGATGCCACTAAGCCGCAGTTTAAAATAGGTTGTGAAGATGTCAAACTTGTGAGTGATGTTAAATACCTCGGAGTTCAAGTGGACCAAGAACTCAAATGGACCACTCATTTAAACACTGTCACAAAAAAGATCTCAAGAGGTATTGGCATTCTACCATTTGCAAAACAATATCTACCGCTCTCTACTATCAAAACAATGTATAAAAGCCTGGTAGAGCCCTATTTCAGATACTGCTGCCCAGTTTGGGGGTAATGCTGGAGTAACAGTTATAGAAAAATTACAGAAATTACAAAATCGAGCAGCAAAATTGGTTACCAACTAAATTCGATGCTTCGCCACTGCCAGTCATTCGTGCACTTGGATGGTCCACAGTAAGGGAACTAATTGATCTTGAATCCACTAGGATTGTTTACAAGTCCCTGAATGGTGATGCACCGTCGTACGTGAGCGACATTTAAAAAAAAGTTAATGCCTCTACAACACGGTCTCTTAGAAATTCCGATTATGACCTAAGAGTCCCTTTTCTAAGAACCACTACAGGACAGAGATGCTTCTCTTACCAGGGTGCGAAACTTTGGAATGGTTTTTCAAAAGAGGCTAAAAATACATCAACTTTAAAGAATTTCATAAAAACCATACAGTGATCATCTGTCAATGAAGAAATTTTGATCTTTCCTTTTGCTTCTCCTTTTCTTTACCTTAATAATTATTTTACATTAAATATTTTTGAAATTGTAACTAGATTAGTTTGATTTTGTATTAGAAATTTAATTTGTAGTTTTGTATATTTTAGCATGGCCCCCTGTAAATCAGTCCTTTGACTGAGGGGCTACCATGGGTAAACAAGGTAAAAAAAAAATGAAAATGAAATGAACTTACCTGCAACTTTTCGAAACGATGAGACATTCAAATGAGACATTGCTTCCTTCAATAACGGTCTTGTTCTGCACAGTTGGAAAATATTTCAATGACGAGACTGGACATGTCCCTTCTTTGCTACCTAGAAATTGTCAAGAAAAACAATGTTCGTTGGTTGAAAGCCCAAAAGACAGAGGAAATTTTGTAAATGGTAGAATACAGTAAAACCATGCATATAAGAACCTAGTGGATAAAGAGCCTGCAGGCTGAAATTGTCAAATTAGAATACCATTTTATAAGAACCAATCCATTGTATTCATTATTTGAGAACCCAGGCTGACTTGCAAAATTGTAGGTTCTTAAACCACTTCAATGTTACCAATACGCGGGTTTTTACTGTAGTCTATACCATAAAAGTGATATATGCTTGAGGCAAAGAAAAAGAATAAATAACGGGTGGGCCAAAAAAGCAACCCCCAAGATGAAAATCTTCTGAAAATGCTTCTGAATGAGCGATTTTGATGAAGTTTATACGACATTAATTTAAGCGAATATGACGCGAAAATTTGTATTGTTTTATCTTAAAGCTGTTTTCCACTAGGCGAATTTATTCGCGCAAAGCGAATTGTTTCGAGCATCCGCATGCGTCCTTCACGTATGAGCTCATTCGCGGTGGCTGTTCGCAGCAGCGAAAAAGTGAGTTCAAATGAATTCAACCTTTTCGCCGCGAAAAAAATTGCTTCGCGCGAATAAATTCGCCTGGTGGAAAATGGCCTTTATGCATCAAACATCGCTGATCACGATGGTGAACTTTATTTTGTAATTTATACTCTCATTTCTCTAGAAAATGGGGTTCAACAGCCCCTACTCTGCTATGAAAAGTGGCGGCAGTTCTGCGCGGTTTGACCGTTGAGTGCCAGATCCCTGTGACGTAAAGAGTTTGGGCAACGATACTTCGATACATAAAAATGGCAATAAACGATGCAGTTTGGCTTGATTTTCCACCTTTATAAGCAACTGAAACAGCGAAATTTTGCTCCAGATACTTTCAACGACTCAAGAAAGCTACATGATGCACTTTTTTAATATTGTTCTCACTAAAATTTCTCAATAAAAAGGCAAGTTTGCAAGGGGCATTACGCATGATGGTACGAAAGCACATTTCGCAGCACATCCCACTCACAACACAGGTCAAAGTTTCGAAAATGAAAAATAAACATTATGTGTTGCGACTATTTTAGAAAGTTTTAGCAATATAAAGGAATGTATTTGGGCACTTCTAATCGATAAAGGCTTCCAGGCGAGGGAAGGTTTACATCTGTTCCAGGTGGATCTTCCTTGACCAGGCCCAGCTTTGTATTTATTATAGCACGATTCGATATAATAAAGCTATAAACTTACCAAAGAAATCTCGTCCTCTACTAAAATCTAAGCCACAAAATGTCCAAAAATTATCACTTATAGTGGAAAGTACTGCTGAGTGCTGAGCAAGGTTACCAAAAAACAAGAGAAGCTGTCAAAATCGAACTTCGATGCCTGGTATTAGCCTCCATTGATTGCCAAAGAAGCAAGAAGTGCGAAGACAGTGGATTCACTTCATAAAACGACACCGCGTGGATTTCGATGCTTCATCGTACTCAATTGGTCCTGTCCTTTGTTCAGAGCATTTTGTAGCAACTGACTTTCAAAGAACGTTTGCTTCCCTGCCTGAATTTAATACCGAATATACGAGAAGCTTCCTGTTTACAACCTAACGCAGCATGACGAGCAACCAAGAATGGTTACAAAGAATGGTTAGTAAATAATTGTATCTCATTGTTTTTTATTACGTCGTTCTCAATGGGAAAGATCCAATATCCCGCAGTTGGAAAGGGACCCCTTTCAAAAGTGAGGAGTACATTAAGTACAAAAATTTTCGGCGTGACAAACTTTCGGACAAAGACTTGTCCGAAAATTTATTTGTACGAAATATGGAGTTGTCCGAAAATTTGTCACGCCGAAAATTTTTGCGTACATATCCGCATGCGCAATTTGAATTGAATGACAACAATAGGAACCAAAACAAGAAATTTGAAACCGAATCTCAATCATGACACAAAAGATTATCATGAACATGCAAACTTTTTGAAAAATTTGTGTTTCCAAGCAAATACTAGTCTAAACAAATAGCATCATCGTCCTAAGAAAACATGGGCAAATTCACTTTCTTGCAAGACGACTTGGGCAAGTCCACTTCATTGTCTATTAAATAGCAACCGTCACTTTTTTGTACGATTACATCATGGGCGGTAGGAGACGCGTGGATTGCTTGTTGAAAAATGTTGCGGTCATAGGTTGGGGTTATTAAGATTAAATTAGCCGCGATGTGTTTTAGAGCGGCTTCCTGTTAGCGTCTGCCGAGTCAACCGCAAGTGGCTACAAAATAACAGGAAGCCGCTCCAAAACATCGCGGCTAATTTAATCTTAATAACCCCAACCTATGACCGCAATATTTTTCAACAAGCAATCCACGCGTCTCCTACCGCCCATGATAACATATGCTCAATTCTGTTGATACGATTTGATGATGTTACCGAACTTGAAATTGAGCCAGGAGACCCATTTGCGGATTTAAAATTATAACAATATATAAGCACTTATAAAAAATGTGACGAATACGAATATTAACAAGAAATTAATGACTTTTTCATTGCTCTTCTATTCCAGAAAGTTTAATGTGAGAAAGGACTTCCGTTCGAGACATGATAGGGCTCTATCCCAAACTTTATAAAGGTGTTTAGTTTCAATAATTCTAAAACCTGACGTGGTTTTGCTTAACTGATTCAATAGACTGGTCAAAGTTTTGTCCGAAAATTAATTTGTCCGAAATACCAAAAATGTGTCCGAAAATATTTTCGCCGAAGTTTATTGTCCGAAATTTTATCTTCCGAAAATTTTTGCACTTAATGTACTCGAATCAACTATTTTCGAGGATAAAAATCATATTCACTAAGTAAAACTTCAAATACAATTAGTAAAAGTCAGTTCATTATCAGTTGTATTGGCGGAGACATGTTTTTTTTATAACAGATGTAACAAAATTACGCAATCCATTGTGTAAAAAAACCTCTAAACATCGAAAGCACAAGTTGACGAAAGAAACTATTCAGAACAGGAAATTTTTTCTCTCGAACCTTCCACTGCATTGTTTCCACAAGGACTCCTATTTTTGTGTGAAAAACATCAGTACATTACAAGGTGCTGCTACAGCATGAGAGGCGTCGAAAAATGATGAAATTAGGAAAATTGCATTTCTATTGACGTATTTTCGGAGTTAGCCAATCAAATCAGTTGAAAATGTAGCGCGTGCGCACAGTGATCCAGGCCATGGGATAAATACCAAAATATGAAAATTGTATAATCAAACATTTAGTATAACAGCTAGAAAGATTTGACATCAGACTATCCGAGAAAGAAAAAAATTTTTGAATCGGACTTAAGATCAGGGAGATATCTCCATTCAAAGTTGCGCTAAATTGCGATACATTGTTTACATTACAATTTCCGGTCTTTCGTTCTTAGAATTCGAACAAACATACAATTTCAACCTTCCATCTCCCCGTCAATAATAAACCGAATGCATCCAGG
>REGM01000120.1:667937-698632 GCA_004194415.1 Aurelia aurita | reverse complement strand
ACGAGACACTCCCCGTTCGACGCTATACTTTGTAATGGCTTCATTAGAGTGTCTCGTTTATTTATCGCAATAAATAAATTCAAAAAGCTTGGAAGCTGCTCAAATTATTCAAAAACTTTAGTAGAGAGATAGGCGAACGTCGAAAAGGAAGGTTGACTTTAAAGAAGCGACAAGCAACTCACAACTGAGGGAGATTGTGCCGCTGTTTACAATATTATCGTCGCAAAGGCAAGTTTCTCGCAGCTCTCTTGGTCTAAATTTTTGTTTTGCTTTTAAAAACAGCATGTTCGTGTGCTTATTTCATAGGTTTAGGTCTAACTAACAATTGCTACCTATCCTTTTTCTACTCACTATCACAAGGGAGAATATAAGAGCTGTTTTATGCATTTGTTTACAAATTTCCTATAGATTCCTATAGAAATGTTCTGAAGATTTACCCCAAAACAAGATGGCGTCGTGTTTTCGAGCGCGAATTGATCAAGTCACGTGACATGTCGTCTGTATGAATTTGCACCTATCGCACATTGGTTGATTACATGTATTAAAACGGCCTTTCTACTATTATCTATAAAATTCCTTCTTTAGCTTGCTTATTTCAAGGAAAATCAAAACAATTTTTAGATGGCTCCTACCTGAAACAAGGAGCTGAATGAGATCAATGTCTGCATATTTTCTGTCTGATATAGGGTGAGTGACCAACACTCTGTATCGTCGTGCGTCTAAATATGCTACAGACGAGAACAAACAATGTCCCCGCGTTGTTATGAAAATTGCTGTATCATAGGAGATATTCACATAGTCATGAACATTCCACGAAAATTTTTGCCAAGTGAAGGTTGGTGCTGGGACAGCCTTGTACGTTGGTGCCTTCAAAAGGTATGATTGTGCACTATGTGCAGTTTGGGTCTTCTTTGGATACGTTTCTTGGTACAGATCTGAGAAAAGAAAATACAGTTAGTCCAATTGTCTTATTTGTGTGCTTTTGGTTTTTTCTTTTCGGGGTATACCGTAAATCCTCGAAGAAGCTCCCGGGGGATTATTTGTAAAAAACAATTTTAGATGGGGGTTTAGTCGCGGTGGGGCTTATTCCAGGGCTGGCTTAATAAACAGTAGTGTTGATGTGTGATAATATATTGCTGGTCTCACTGCTTGCTTTCCCTTGTCAACAGCTGTGCGCTGGCCAACAAGAGGGTGCTGATGTCCCAGAAAAAAAAATTCTTCCCTAATTATGCCAAATATTTAGAAAGATTCCAACAAGTTCACTTTGATCCAGTAGAGTACCCCTATAAGCGTACGGGAAGATAAAATCTGGATGGGGGGGGGGGGGTGGGGCTGGCCGATAAAAAGTCCATTATTTATCGAATTTTTTGCCCGACTTAGGGTGGGTTTTTGCACGAAAAAGGCTGATTTTGGTAAATGTTTCCAACGTTGGGGGGCTGCCGCCCTCCCAGCCCCCTGGCTCCTACGCCTATGAGTACCACCGAGGCATATTGGCACCCTTTTAGCAGCCATCTCTAAATTTATCTTTCTAGCAGTGAGTGTTACCAAAGAGGAAATAAGCACAGATTTAGAAACTTTGATTGTAATCTCAAGGAGACAACAGCGATCTAAAAACTTAGGTAAGTTAAATTTTTTGTCTGCGAAGTAAGAAAAGATCCTTAAACAGAAGGTATTGACTGTAAGGGAATACACAATGTTATCAAGGTGTTTGAACCCTTTCGCAGCTAAGTCATTAATGACCCCCCCCCTAGGAAATACGCTGGTTGCAATTTTGAGCCACCCACGAACTTAATTCCAGTACTAAGATAGATAGGCTTTGTTTCTATCCTAGTATATGGCCCTTCCCTTTAAGCAACTTCAGGACGTAACTTAACAAAGAAAAATTTCCCATGCTCAAATTCCAAGATGGCCGGCTTGAGGAAATGTTTTGTTTTCAAAGCTGCAATTTTCAATTTCAAGTATATATTCTCAGCAATCAATTTACTTACAATAATACAAAGAGCGATGTTAAATTTAACCTTCACGAGCATACAAAAGAGTAGTAAAAAATATACCTAATATGTTAAACTGAAGGACATACAGAAAGAACTCTAGAAAGATCTTTCGAAGCAATATGCCCGTTTGATATGAATTAACAGAAAAGATATAATATGCATGAAATATATACTTTAAAACCGTCTGCAGGGGGGAATTGGTGACAAGGAGCTTGAAGACGAAGTTTTATGTGCAAATTTGGATATAATTGATTGATTTTGTGTTTGTGGCAAGGTTTCAAGTTAAAATTGAGCTTTTCCTCATATTTTACGAGAACTTTGGCCAACCAGGTAAAGTTAATTTTTTAGCTTCTCGATTTGTTTATGTAGCTTTGATGTCTTTTTTTGAATGGCCATAAAACATAAAGATTCTAAAAATATCCAAATAGTTTAACATATAATTTTAGTCAAATCTACCTGCGAATTAAGGTAAAACATTTCTGTTTTCGCTGCCTCGCAATGTCAACAAAGATGTTGGCTGCTAAAGAAGAGGTTTTTACAAAAATATTTTCTGCGAAGTTTGTTGCGATGGTCTTGTGATGTTGAACATGTGGGCAGTGGTGATTTGAAATGCCATAATTTCTTCAAAACTTGAGATATTTTAAATTTTCTTTGTACAAGCATAGATTAACATATGTAGAATTCGTTCTGGAATTTCAACCATCATAATGTCCTCATTGCATTTTTGAAGGAGGTAAAATTGAGCCAAATCTTTAGATCGCCATTCATTGTCTTCTGAGCTTGAGATCGAAATTTACGCAATCTGATTGGTCGGTCAAGATGAGGCTTGACAGGACAGGGGTTCGTACCTTAGAAAGGAGCAAAAGATTTTATTCCTGTCCTTGTATTGATAGAATTGATATTTTTCTTCTACCCTCCAAGGTCAGCCTTTAGGAGGTTTATAGGAAGTTTGACCGCCTTTTCTTGATTTGTTTAGGCTCTTTTTAGACTTAAATCTATTCTTTCACTTGAAGTTTAGGTCTTAGACCGATTGTACCACTTTAACAAGCAATACTTACATGCAATCTGTAATCTCGCAGCTTTGCTCTTAATAGCACCAATGTCTTTAGTGAAAGCGATGCATTCGTATGTCCCAGAATGTTTTACTCCATTAACATTGTAGATTCGCAAAAATCCATTTGAGGAATGGAACCCATTGCCGTCATTTACATAAGATCCATTGAGCTTCCAAAGATACGTAACTTTCTGCTCAGCTACAGTTGCTTCGCAATAGAAATTGACATTCTTTCCTGTGACAGCAATAATATTTTCTGGTTCTTGCATAAACAACAATGGTGCTGCAACGGTTAGAATTTAATCATGAATTAGAAGTTTGACAGAACTTTTGATAACTCCATAGCTTTTTAAATCAAAAGACGAACAGCTACAAAGCATCAGTGCTATTTGCCCAGCCTCTTTTTTCGGAAACCCCAGACCTATTTTGTAGATATACAGTCGGTGATCAAATCCCATTCCTAGTCTTTACAAACTACCGTTGGGATTCCCAGTCCATGTTCGTCAAGTGCCAGCACCAGAACAAAAATCCTCTCTAGAGTTCAATTAAGGCAACACCCAGATCCCATTTTACCCCTATTCTCACTGGACATTCGACATTCCACATTATTTTATTCCCAAGAGTCTATTTTGAGGCATAGCCTCCCTCTGGACTAGTGCTAATCTCCTGCAGTGCAAGGGGTATATTTAAATCAGAAAGTGCGAAGCACGGGAGGTGAAACACCAGCTACTGGCAGCTTCCGATGGTGATGCGCCCTCGATCAATTTGTTGGGAGGTTGTGGTTCTTGAGTGGACGAAGTGACCTTGCAGATTATTTTCATTATCGGTGAGAAGGTATGTTTTGGTTTCTCTTTTGTTCATTTCGTTTGCTTTATAGAAGGTTTATGTAGGCCTAGGACGTTACTTGCCTTAATTTCATTGGCAAATTAATTTTTTTACTAAGATATTGTGGGCCTAACTCTGTTTGGCTTGGCCGTCCTGCAGCAACTGTCGTGGCAGGTCTTCAAATTCTTCAAATTCAAATTCTTCAAAAATACCACAACCACGCTAGTGTTCTAGCAATTATTCAAGTCCAGAGAATTCATTTACCACCTTTTCTTTTCAGGAAGTTTCAACAGACAATGTTTTCCGGCTTTTACGGGCAATTAATGATAAGAAATCAACCGGTGAAGATAAAATACCTCCAAAACTTGCAGTCTGGTACCCTGACGTCATTTTCGACTAGGGGACTGGGCTCCAACGCGAACGCGGTTAAGTTGACGCAGGGAACCAGGCTGCAAAACTTGTCCATTTAGCTGCGAGGGAGCTATCCGTCCCACTAACAAAAGCCATAAACTTTAGCATTCGAAACAGCGAATTTCCAGCACATGGAAAACAAGCTGCAGTCACACCTCTCGACAAAGGTCAACCCATTCGAACAGTAGAAAAAAATTTTCGCCCCGTAAGCATACTTAACACTTTCTCCAAAATATACGAAAAGATCGTTAAAGATCAAATAAGTCCATTTCTCGAGAGAACGCTTTCGGTTTTCATTGCAGCCTACAGGAAGGCTTATGGTACGCAACATGTCCTAATCAGAATGCTTGAAGATTATTATTATTATTATTATTATTATTAATTTCTTTATAGTAGGCGTTTAAAATACTAGCAAAATTACTGCTAATTGAAGCCTACTGAAACAAAACGAAAGTAAAATAAATCTAACAAACCTAACGATAAAAACGATCTCTATACTTATTTACATGTGAGTTTTGAAAGTGAATAAAATAGTATCAATTCAAGAACCCAACCTGTGCTACGAATGTCTTGCATAATCGGCAGTTGCATTCATCGCCCTTCCACTCCTTTATACGTTTTTTAAAGATGGAAATATTCAGTGACTGTTTAATGTCATTTGAGATTCCATGCCACAGTTTGCATCCCAAGAAGGCAATACTCTCTACCCCAAACCGAACTGTCCGGGCCTTGGGCATTTGTAAAAGACTTTTGCTTCTTAGATGATAAGGGGGATTCTTCTCAATGAAAATCTCAGTCATAAAGCTTGGGGTGATATTTGACTTAGTTTTGTAAATCTCTGTCATCAGCAACTGCAGATTCCGCTTATGGACAGACACAGAATTATCTCTGGTCAAAAGTGCATCAAAATCAGAAACACTATCTTTGTATGCGATGCTCAGTGCCTTTTTGTGAATGTGATTGATCTTGCTATCAAGATGTCTGTCACATAACATCCACACTAAGGGGCAGTAGCTGAACTGGGATAGAATAAAAGAACGCATGATATGCTTGAGTTTTTCAGTGTCAAGTAAGTAGGAAATACGTGAAAGAGCGTGAAGCTTTTGGCTTGCTTTCTTGCATAACGATCGTACGTGTGTCTTGAAAGAAAGTTGTTTGTCCAAAGTGACGCCTAGTAGTTTTTCCTCTGTGCTCTCTAGGATGGTTGTATTTTCGATTTTTATCGACAAATCATTGCTTTTTTCACCGAAAATCATCAAGTGGCATTTATCACCATTTAGCTTCATGTAGTTACTCTGAAACCACTCTGAAAGGATCAGGGTTTCGCTTTCTAATCTATTGATTACATTTTCGTGATTGCGATCGCAGACATAGATAGTTGTATCATCAGCATAATTGCATATTTTGCAGTCCGTCACAAACATAAACAGGTCATTCAGGTAGATATTAAACAAGAGAGGCCCCAGCACAGATCCCTGCGGTACGCCTACGCTAGTCTCTATCCACGTACTAAAAGACCCATTTACCTTCACTCTCTGCTTTCGTCTATTCAAATAGCTGTGGATAAGCTGTAATGCTCCTCTACTAAAGCCATATGCTTCTAATTTTGCTATTAGTAGATCGTGATTCAAGCAGTCAAAGGCTTTGGAAAGGTCCATAAACACGGCCCCAGCAGTGTTTCCACTGTCCAATGCCTTTCTGCAGCTTTCTATGAAATGAAGAAGAGCATGCTGCGTGCTATAATTCTCCCGAAAACCGCACAGCAGTGAATTGAGAAAGCAGCGAGCAAAGGCTTTCATTTGAGATTCCATTAGTCTCTCATAGATTTTGGATGTAGAAGGCAAGACTGTAATTGGTCTATAATGTTTCTTTATGAAATTATCGTCCTTTTTGTAAAGCGATGAGATGTCTCCTGCTTTCAAAGTTTCTGGAAAGTCATTTTGCGAGATATTTGCATTAAAATGCTGTTGAAGAATTGGTGCAAAAATATCCAAATTTTCTTTCATGACCTTCACAGGTATACTTCCTACTGGAGATGATTTCCTGGGGTTTAATTTTCCAAGTTGACAAAAAACCTCATCAACAGTAGCTTGCCTAAAATGAAACGATTCTGAGCATGTAAAACACTCCTTAATCTTCTTAATGCTTGGATGGTTTTTATATTTTTCAACAGCTTTATCTATAGGGTCTTCTATACCTATTGTAGATGATAGATGGGCACCAATGTCAGTGATTTCTAGACTTTGCGTGATATTAGCAAAGTAATCGTTGAAAATTTCTGCAATTTTGAGATCATCGGTAACCATTTCACCGTCTTCAATAAGTGTGATAGATTGAGATACTTGTACCTTGTCTGTAAAAACTGGTTTAACAGTTTCCCAAAACTTACGATTATCTGTAAGATTTTTTAGGTCCAGGTTTTTGTAATAGTTAAATTTGGCTTTGCGCAGCATTTTCACACACTTATTTCTTTGCCGTTTGTAAGCCTCATGGTTTTCATCAGTTTTCGCTTTGTTATATTTGTTCAAAAGCCTAGTGCGATGCATCATTTCTTTTCGCAGTTCTCTGGTCATGAAAGGCCCATCATTTGCGCGAAGGTACTTTTTCTTTATAGGAGCGTGTTGAAGTAGCACATCTGTGACCATACCGTCAAACGCATCATAGCCTCCCTGATCCGACGAGTCAGATCGGATATGATCCATCAGGTCAGATCTGAAAGCCACGGCGCAATAGGCGCTATAGTCACGATAGGTAATTATCCTAGGGCCTCTCTTGTTAAATCCACCTTTCAGCATGCTAACAATCATAGCGTGAAAGTCAGAAAGCCCCGTTTCAGCTGTGGTCGTATTCTGGAAATTATGCTTCCTATTAGTTAGTATTAGATCTATGCATCGGGGGTTATCTGACTTAAAGCAGGTTGGGCCCTTGATAAGATTATAAAGATTGTAGCTGTCCATGAAATCACTGATGACACTATCGTTTACTTCACAATTGAAATCCCCAGTTATGATATAGTTTTCATACTTGCTACTGAAAAAATCCATTCCCTTCTCTATTTCGTCGAAAAAGTATTTTGGGCACTGGGAGGGTGGACGGTAGATACTAATAACCAGCCATTTTTGTTTCCGAAGGTTTATTTCAATCACAATGGCTTCGATATCATCTGGAAAATTGTAACTATTGAGCTGTTTAATTGGGACACCATCCCTAGCATATACCAAAAGTCCACCTCCATTCTTATTTCGATCACGTCTGAAAGGCCTCATAAAGCCTTCAATCATGAACTGACTAGTGGGGAAGGAGTCATCAATTTTCGTCTCAGCAATTGTAAGTAAGTCAAAATTTTTTGCTACAGGTTTTAGGAACTCAAACTTGTTGCGTATTGAGTTAATGTTCAGGTAACCAAAAATAAGGCCTTTCGTATTTTTGCTGCGAAGATTTTTCAAAGTGCTACAAACGTTGTCATCAGGGGTTTCATGGGTAGCCGAGAAATTACTAGTAGTATGATTATCTTGTCAATCTGTAAAAGATCTAATTTTTTCGATGACATTTAAAGCTAATCTTTTATTTCCATTACGATTCAAATGAAGACCTTGCATACCTAGGTGTTCTCTGATAATGTTCTGTTGTCGCAGTATATCCACATTCATGGTCTTCAAGTTTTGATTGAATTCATTAATCTTCCTGTTAAGTTCTGCTAATTTTGCACCAGTGAGTCTGCTGTCAGCGCGTCGTATAATTTCTGATATCACAATATGACAGTCAGGGAGCTTCTCCAAGATCATATCCATCACTTTCTTAACGCTGCTGAGGGTGTCGTTAACAGTTCTTCTTTCGATGTCATTCGTGCCAATCACAAGGATGATTTTATCTGGTTGTTTTCTTATAAGGGGCTTGATGTAATCTTGAAGATCTTCTGTGGTAGAGCCTGGGAAACTTCGTACTTTCGTGAAATATTTACTGCTAAGGGTGTTCTCATTGATGTTTGAGATCATGCTGTCTCCTACAATCAAAACTGTGTTCGTTTTCCATAATCCAGGTTCTTGTCTTTGACTGTCGATATTTCCAATGCTCGATGCAGATTTAGTTGCTTCGTTTGCAGTTGAATTGACAAACACTCTTTTTCCCCCTGGATTTTCACTCGTACTTTGAATTTTCTTTTTGGGATGTTGTACCGCTTGTATTTGGGGTGTNTAGATTCTGTCTGACATTAGATGTCGGGTCAGGGTTGTGGAGGATGAAATATTGACAAGAGCGCAAGCTCGTTCTTGTATTTTTTGGATACAATGCTTGACATCTAATGTGAAACGGAATTTACAAAGAAAAAGAACATTTACGTTAAGGGACTTGGTGGCTGCTTAGTACTGCAGTTTCAAAAGATCTTAATCAAACCGACGACCAGTTTCGTGGATGAAACGTAAAGTCATTTCGAGTATATTTCTGTTCAAGTCATTTGAAAGGTCTTGATCATTGTGTGTTTATATGGCCAATTGAAATGTGGTTTTACCGGCGTATGCTAAGGATTCCATGGACAGCGCAAGTTACAAATGAAGAAGTTCTAAGGAAAATAGGAACTGAAGAAAACTGCTGTCAACAGTTAGAAAGCGGCAGTTGGAGTTTTTGGGGCATATAATGAGAAAAGAAGGTGTAGAGAATTTTACGCTCACAGGACGCATTGAAGGGAAGAAAAGCAGAGGAAGACCACGGATAAAATACTTGACGAGTTTGAGCACATGGATGGCAGAACGTGTACCAGAAAGACAAAGAGCAAGAACTGCTAAAGAAAAATAGGAAAGGTAACTGTGGAAAGACATGATCGCCCACGTCTTGAAACTAGGAAATGGCACATAGAGAGAGAGATAGAGAGAGAGAGAGAGAGTTTGGTGAACGCAACACGACCGATATAGTTAGATCTCAGCTCATCAGAGGTGAAATTTCACCAAGGTGAGGTGAAATTTCTTGATATAAACGAAATACCACCGGTGTGGTGAGGTATGGTGAGGTGAATTGGTTTATTCGTTGATTCTTATCGCCTAATTCGTTCTGATTTCATGGAAGCGAGACTTTACTTCATCTCGGAACAAACATTGTGCATTGTCCATCAAAACTATTTTGATTCATACAAAACCTGGCTCTTCTACACTATTGAATGAAACATCAAACTGTTTGTTATGATGATGCAGCTGTTTAAATATTGTTGCTGATGATGATCAATGGAGTTGCAAGCAAACAGTGAACCACATTAACTTGGAGCTAATTACAAAAGAAACAATCTGAGCCATTACTGCAAATATCACTATTTCTCCTGCAAAAATATATGTCAATGTTTATCTGTTGCCAAAGAAAAAGAACACATCATGTGAGGTACCACCCAAGGCAATAGAAAAGCTGTAAAGTCCACAGGAACAAAGGAACTATGAACATTAATTGTGCCTGAAAATTGCTATTTGATTCTGGAATTGAGACCAATATTATATTCAGTTGTAATATGTTGTAGTCATGCTAAGCTGTCTTAAAATTTGCAAACAGTTGTCATTTTTTGTAATTGTTTTTCAAACTCAGAGCAGCTTCTTCAGGATTTGCAGACATTCGTAATGCGTTAAGCTGCAGTCACTTAACTTCGTTAACAGCTAGTTACCTTGATAATGTTGCTTTCCCTCGTTTTGTAGTCTCTTCGGCATACCACGAGAAGTCCGCCATTATTGCTAAATCGAATTGAAATGAAGCCTGTAGCCTGGAGCCTGCGTTTAAAACGAGGACATCGCTGCGTAGGATACCCAAGACGTGGGCGCCGCAGGCGCTATTTCAATTCGATTTAGCAATAATAGCGGACTTCTCGTGGTATGCCGAAGAGACAACAAAACGAGGGAAAGCAACATTATCAAGGTAATAAACTTTCATTTCTAACATACAAATACAGTACATTATTGCCCGTGGTTTCTCACAGCTTTCTTGGACTAAATTTATAGCTTCCTTTGAAGAATAGCTTATTAGTGCAATCATTTCATTGATTTGGGTATGACTGACGATTGCTACATATCCTTTCCATAATCACTATCGCAAGGGAGAATATAAGACCTGTTTTATGCAACTTTTTGCAAATTTCCTATAGAAACCTATTGACATTTTTTGAAGATTTACCCCAAAACAAGATGGCGTCGTGTTTTTAACGCTGCTGTGACATCATGCCGTCTGTATGAATTCGCCGATTCCCCGTGTTAGTAATTTTTAATCTGCGTGATTGTGGAATCCACGTTGAAAATACGAGTTAGGTTGTTGAAATGTTGAAACTTTAGGGCCAAGAGCTATCGACTGATATGCTCATCTCCTCTGTAAAGCTTCTGGTCTCCACATTCCCCATTTTAGTAATTTTTCACAAACTGCACGTTTGACTGAGTATTCTGGCTAGATCCCTTGGGGGATTTTCTTGAGTTTTGCGCAGTAGAATTGTATATAGTATTTGTTTAAGATACCACAAACTCCATACCGATATCTCTTACCGTTTCCATATTCCCCGATTCCCTGATTCCCCGATTCTATGTTCCCCGTTCCCTATTTTAGTAATAGCCCTTTTCCAAGGGGCAAATCTCACTCTCTGGAAATCTCGAACATTGGCTACGGAAACCCTTTTGTTTCTTGATAAATCCCTGAAATCCTCTAGAACTCCTTTTGTTCTCCTGGAAATCTCGTACGCATTTCGAAAAAGTGATACTCCTCTGGAGCTGTTTTTAGAGATCCATTTAACCCTATCTCACACGAGCTCCCCACAAAAGGAAATCGACACTGTTAAGATACACAAGTTGAAAATAGAATTGAAAATATGCAGTCTGATTGCAGCTTCGCTTTCGAAACGCTATCTCATTGAACCTATAAATATAGATATGTAAACGCCTAGTGGGCGAAACTATTCAGCACTGGAAGAAAAATAAAAGTGCAAAAGCAAATCGATGCCTGTTTTCTTTTGATTAATTAGGCCCTCTTCTAACCGTACACTATATAGATATGTAAATATATAAATGCAAACTGCCCATATGATTATGTTCACAAACTGCATCGTAAGCAACATCTCTAACATCTATTCCGCTGCACTTACTTAACTTCATTAACAGCCAGTTATAGAAAATAACCTCCCTGTGCGTGATCATGAAAATGCTGTTATATAGTTCGTGGTGGTGAAAAACGAAAAATTGACGCTGGAATCCGTTATCCAGGGGTACTTTGGGGGAGGGGGAGGCTCCCTGTTTTATGCTGTTATGGCAAAGGTTGTTGGCAAGATGTACGAGGCGTAGGCAATAAAAAACGACCCCACCAACTTAGGCCTTCTTCACTCACTGGATCTAGACAAACAAAGATTCGCGTCAGACTGCATTCAGAACAAACGCAAAACTCAATCGAAGGATAGAAACAGGTCAGTCGATCTAAAGCTTTCATAGTTACATCTTGTAAACAATTCTTTAACTATAAGAGTCAGGTAAAAATGACGGCAAATGATACGGAAGTGCAGTACTGTTCTCCAAAAACTTAGCATTGCGTAATCCCCAAAACCACTCGAAATTGAATTATGACGTACCTTTGCTTCCATAGAAAAAACTGAGTTGCCAATGAAGGAGGAATAACTCTAGCAAAAGCCTCGATAAACTTTGATAAAGGTTGAAATTCATCTGTCCACAGAACATTATGCTTCTGCCCACGATCCGTCTTCCTACTTCTATCTGATTCTGTGCTTTGCCTTTTATCACTTTTGTTGTCACGAATTTCTTTGATCAAAATCTATTGACAAGTTGCAGAACCAAACGAGTAGCTTCCTTGTCATGACAATGGCAATGACAATGTCAATGACAACGCTGTGATGCGCATTAAATCCCTGTTTACGTCACAATAATTACCTTGGGTTCGTTAGTCTGCGGTGCGACCTCTACGGGGGAGGAATAACTGAGGAAAAGAATATATCGGTCTGCGCAACACTAAAAAGTTTCTGATAATTAAAGTTTACACAACAATTTATGCAAAAGACACGAGCTATCATACATGATTATCAACAAAAATGGTAGCCTGCGCGCAGACCCATTGTCCAAATGGTGGCATGCGCTTACTTCCTTTGGATAATGGGTCTGCGCGCCACGAGGGGGGGAAGGGGGTTCTTGGCCAAATTTCGGATAGGGGTGTGCCGCGAGCATCTTCAAAACGGTACCGTTGGCTAGACCAATTTTTGTGAAAATGATACCCTTGGCTTGACTAATTTCTAAACCAAAAGTGCCATAGTTTGCCGTTTTCTAGGCACAAATTACGAAAATTTCGCCTTTTCTATACCAAAATCGCCAAAATTTGGGGCTTCTAGACACAAATTAAGAAAATTTAGCCTTTCCTGAACGAAATGCCAAAAATTATACCCTTGCCTAGACTGGCCTAGACTATAATTGCCGAAAAGCATACCCTTGGCTTGACTAGAAGTCCGAAAAAGTATACCCTTGAGCGCGGCACATCCCCAGGCACCTTTACTATGGAAGAACCCCTCCCCCCCGTGCGGTGGACCAATATGTTGGAAGATTCCTCTCCAGCTTTATTACTTCATTACTTCATTATTTTCCGAGGGCTTCGCTTCCGGACCCCCATCATTCAAGGATTAATAAGGTGCAGTGATGACCAATTTGTGCAGTGATGAATCGAAAATGTGCAGTGATGAATCAAGTTTTGTGCAGTGATGAATTCTTTCACTTTTCAGTTTGAAATACTTGAAATACAGCAGTTTTAGATGTTTTCAGAATAAAGACACGTAGTGTACTTCTTGCAACGAATAGTCATCTTGCTGGGCACCCCCTTTTTGACAAAAAAAATTGACCCTCTCATTGAAACTCATCTCTTTTTAGAGTCTCCAAACACAATATTGGGGAAAAACATACAATTCAGGCGATGTTTAGTAAAATTACTACTGCAGAAATCACATGTTCAAAAAATTGAATCTTGCTTTTCGCCTCTAATCTCTTACTACTTGTTTCAAAACGAGCAAGGTGCTTGACAATATGATTCTGGTCAGTTTTCTCGAATTATAGCTCTTGCATTCAGGTGTTATTTAGTAGGAAAACTGCAGAATTTTCATAACCAATACCCAAAGAATTTTGTCGCACCTTCGGCGTGCTTCCAGCTTCTGCTATATCTGTGGCACTCCCTCTGCAATTTGCGCCTTTCAATTTCTGGCTAGAGCCACCCTTGCAGAGCAAATCGAAGAACTCTGGGTGGTTATCAGTCTCTACAACAGAATATCACGGACTAATATTAAATCAAGTTTTTCCCATGTGTCAGCAAATTAGTTGCATGACAAACTCCCTTCCTTCAAAAAAGAAGAATTAGCTGTATTCTAGGTCATTCTAGAGGTCATATTTACAACATTTTCCAGTGGAGCATCCCTGGACCACTTAGATGTGTGCATTTCCCGCGTATGGGGCTGGCTTCCCCCTTGGTTTCACAGTGCATAACTAACTAATGGTAGACAGAAATGTATGACAATTATGCTGTCTGGTGCACGGAAATCTTACTCCATACTTGTCTCTGCCCACAAGAAAACTTGCCAAACCTATTGCCACACCCTTCTGCCACACCTTTTTGACCTGCAAATCTGCGACTTACGTGGTTTTGTGCAGTGATTAAAATTCCTTAAATTAAAGGCAGTCTGTCACGCATCTGATTGGCTGCAGTAAAGTCAGCGCTCAACACAACGAATGTCTTTGTGAATCTGTGCATTGGGAACAAAGGAGGGCTGATCTGTATCACTTTCTATCTGGATCAGCAGCCATTCAGTTCTCCTATTCTTTGTATTGTCTTGATCACCCAATCAGATGCGTGACAGACTGCCTTTAATGCCTGCCATCATTACTTTACCCCCCACTTCAGGGCGGCTGGCGCCGCTGCTGCTCTCAACATAACTTTATTGTCAACAGACGAGTTTACAATTTACCGTGTTCTTCAACGAGCTAGAGCCATGGCTTTGCTTCTAGAAGAAATGCTTTCCACATTTGAATTCCCAGAAATTTATTATAATTCTTGTTAAATCTCATGAATTCACTGCAGGCATTAATTTAAGGAATTTTCATCACTGCACAAAACACCGTAAATTGCAGTTTTGCAGGTCAAAAGGGTGTGCCAAAAGGGTGTGGCAATAGGTTTGGCAAGTTTTCTAGTGTGCAGAGACGAGTATGGAATGTAAGATTTCCGTGCACCGGACAGCATAATTGTCATACATTTCTGTCCACCATTAGTTAGTTATGCACTGCGAAACCAAGGGGGAAGCCAGCCACAAGCGCGGGAAGTGCATACATCTAAGTGGTCCAGGGATGCTCCCCTGGAAAATTTTGTAAATATGACATCTACAATGGCCTACAATGCAGCTAATTTTTCTTTGTTGTTGATTTCAACTCAGATGGAAGACTATTCTATATTTTCGGCCCTAGATAAGATCGTAAGAGATTGGAGGCGAAAAGCAAAATTTAATCTTTCGAACATGTGATTTCTGCATTAGTTATTTTACTAGACAACGCCTGAATTGTATGTTTTTTTCCCAACATTCTATTTGAAGACTCTAAAAAGAGGTGAGTTAGTTTCAATGAGAAGGGCAATTTTTTGTCAAAAAGGGGGTGCCAAGCAAGATGACTATTCGTTGCAAGAAGTATTAAGTGTCTTTATTAGGAAAACATCTAAAACTGCTGTATTTCAAGTATTTCAAGTGAAAGAATTCATCACTGCACAAAACTTGATTCATCACTGCACATTTTCGATTCATCACTGCACAAATTGGTCATCACTGCACCTTAAATTAATCCTTGATTCACTGTGAAAAAATTGTTTTATATACGAAACTAGTCATTTCCAAAAGAGCTAAGAAAGTATTAAATGTCAAATTCAAAAAGAAAATTGCAAATATGTCGTTGAACCGTTGATAAAAAAACTGCCTCTAGTTTTTAAGAGTCAAACATAATAAAATACTTTTTCTCCACCCGATGTTTATATGGTGTCCCAGGCATTATATTCAAAAGACCCTAATTTCTCAAAACACGACAAGACTGAAAAGAGTCATTCTTTCATTGGGCAAAATGGGCAGTTCTGGCCGAAATGAGCCACCGCACAAAGGTTGTTTAACCCTATCTCACCTGGGACTTTTGAAGCGGTCACAACCTGGGGGGGGGGTTGATTCCACCCCCCCTCTTTTTCTCTGCTGTTACAGTAGCTATGAGCGTGTAACTTAGTAATTAGATGGACTTTGATGCAAAAAATCAAAATCACGTGATAAAATCAAATTAAGTCTATTGTTCTTGTTGCTATGACAATAAAAAGATATCAAGTTATGATTATGATGATAATGGGTATCATGATTAAAACAATAAAATAAGGGATTAAATTGTAATTTTTAGTTTCAAATTGAGATGGATATAATTAAATACATGTATAGGCATAATATGTACCATATTTGAGATTAATATTTGTAACAGTTTCAAAATAAGTATTCAATTTTGGTCGACCACTCATTAAAAAATTGGTTGCCATGGTTACGGTGCTATATTTAGAATCTTGAAATTTTCATAATTCGATACAGTATAGTTATAACGTTAAACTTGAGCAATCTTGGGATGCTGCGTTGCATATGTTAGGAACGGCAAACAAAAACTTGGTTGGGGGGGGGGAATCCACCCCACCCCCAGGTGAGATAGGGTTAAAATGAAAAAAAGTTTTCCATAACCGAGAAAAGTTTTCCAAAGTCAACAAAAGACTTTCTAAATCAAGAAATATTTTAAAATCTGTATAGAAGATATATAAAAAACAAGAACAAGCAAACACGATTGAAAACACGCAAGGGTACGATCGAAATCAAGATTTGGGTAAGGGTAAAGTTACCTATTTTGGAGGTGTTTCAAGAATCTCCTACAGAGGTTGCAGCTGAGAGAAACATTTTAACGTTGCTTTCACAGCTTTTAACACCTTTCCAAAAGATTGAAATTTGAGGCTATGTGCACACTGCTCCGTTTTCATTTCTTGTCGTTTTTGTAGATGAAAACGCTGCCCGTTCACATTGCTCCGTTTTCAAATGAATACGCTATGAATACGATAGGCGTTCAAACTGCTCCAGCCAAACCGTGTTGTTAATCCCCTTTTCAAAACAAAGCCTTTTGTTAGTGCGGTAAGGTAGGGGTCTAAAATGGGCATTTTTCAAAATATACAGATACAGAGTATCATTACGGACTCGTTAGAAATATTGAAGATCTTTTTTCGTTTTACCTACATTGACCTCTTGTCGTTCTTGGGAACTTTTCCCGTTCTTTAATTTGAAGTTTGAATAATGTGCAGAAATACCGCTAACTCGGTGTCACATTAAAGAACTTAGCAAGTAGAACTTGATTCTTGGAAACTTTCTAAAATTGTGGGCTTGATTATTTAGTTGTTAAGTTGCTAACATTTAACACACGTTTAAAATGCGACGGAATCTGTACACTATACATGTTCACTCATTTTTCTTGTTAGAAACTGCTAAGAAACTATATAGGCTCAATTTTCCATAAGTTAAGAAACCGTGCTAGCTGGATTAAAACAGCTAAACAACTTTTCAAATGTGCATCTGTAATTTTTCAAGGTCACTCAAAAACGCCTTGGGACTGTGCAGTTTTCACATTGTTCTGCCTGCAAATACTATATTAATTCTTTTGGTATCTTACTAGGTACTTTGTAATCCCTCGTAAAAAAGATCTATTAAAGCATTGAAAATTGCAGAAATCTATTAGACACTTTTGGTAGCGGAAATTTCCTAAACTTTGAAAAACTTGCTACCAGCCCGGAGTTGCTAACCCTAACTTTTCTTTAAACAATGAGGCATAAGCATTCGAGCCAGGGAGTGGGATGGCGGCAACCTCCCCAACGTTGGAGAAATTTACAAAATCAGCCTTTTTAGGACAAAATCCGCGGTGAGTCGTGCACAAATTTGTGTAAACAATGGACTTTTTATCGGGCAGCACCCCAGATTTTTTCTTCCCGTACGCTTATGAATGAGTGTATCTAAAATCGTAATATTCGTAACTGAATGGATACGATGGATTATGGGCACTGGAGAAAATAATCATTTACTATGTTACATTCTTTACAAAACAAAATTCGATGTCACTGATTACTGACCCCCAACCCAAAGAAGGCTATAAGCATTCGGTGCCTCCACTGAATACACACGTCTTTTGACAGTGAACAAACGTCGTGCAAGTTTCCCGATGGGATCCAATGCAGTCATCGACTCTCGTACCCTCCATCTTTGAACCTTCAGGCCTTTTGCCCTCAATGCCCCTTGCATCATTTTCTCTCCACAATTTGGCGAAAGCCTCATGATTTGATGTATTTCTTCATCAAGCTCGTTATCTGACATATCTATGAAGTCAGTGTCTTGAAAATTAACAAAAAAAATGTCTTTTGTTGTGCAGGGTGCGCACACTAATACCAACTAGCAGTGCAATGTCTGTCCAATTCATACCAATTGATCGGAGACCTTCAACCTGTTGTTGATCAACCTGAAAGCTTGGTCTGCCTTGCTCATCAGTGTAGACCTTGGCACAATTGTCCACCCTTCTTCTTGCATGCTGTCGTTCAGTAAGGTCACTAAGAAATTTCACCTGATCACCTATGTAAGTTGCAAGGAAAAGGACATTACATCTTTGCTCTTCTACGAATTCAAATGTGAAAAGCATTTCTTCTAGAAGCAAAGCCATGGCTCTAGCTCGTTGAAGAACACGGCAAATTTTAAACTCTTCTGTTGACAATAAAGTTATGTTGAGAGACAGAATAAGTCTTCGACACAGAGAGAGAGCATCAAGAATTATGTCGGCCATTTTGCTTCGTCCGCACAACTGAGAAGACAGCCATACCCAGACCCCACTTTCCTGACAGCGTTGTATTTCCCAATGTGCATGCACAACGTGGGAAATGTGCATACACATTTTTGAAAATGATCATATACATTTAATATGGATTTGCATACACACACCACATAAAACTACATACAGAAGCTGCATACACAAACCACGCAAAACTGCATACACACGGCACAAAACTTCATACACACCACACAAAGGTGCACACACACCACGGAAACTGCATGCACACCGCACAATACTGCATACACACCACACAAAGGTTGTATACACACCACACATAATTACATAATTTTTGCCGGGATGGCACGCCATATGGGTGGGTAATCAAAATCTTGGGGCAAAGTCCTGTACAAAGGTGGGTTAAGTACCTCACCCCGGAAATCGAATCAATATTCGTATGTTTTGTATGTAATTATTGGATATCGAATCAATATTCGTATGTAATTATTGAGGTATCCTACGCTGCACTTACTTAACAGCATTAACAGCTAGTTTTATGTAATTGCAGCAGAGCAGCGCGAAGCGCCTGCGAAGCGGCCACGTAAATCCGACACACTACTCGTATCATAGCCTGTGCACGCAGGCTACCAAAACCATTATTGTCGGCCAAGGGTTTTGAAAAACGGCCAGAATCGAGAAATTTGGCCGTCAAAACGGCCAAATGGCAACCCTGGCTCCGCACCATGATGGATGCTTTTTCGTTGACGTTTGACATTGACAAAGGAAAAGCGAATTCGAAGTTGAAGATGAATCATTACAGGTGCAGCCATCTACTCTGGATTTTTTTATATTCATTCCTATGTAACTGGGGTGAAGGAAGCAAAGGTATATTTATTTATTTGGAAGTCACAAATTACAATAATATCTTTTGAAGTTATGAAGCGTTGTTGCACTTCCGTGTCAGTGACTTTTCTCAGTCAGTGTGACCTATGGCCTGCTCGATGGCCTAAAACCTTTCTACACAGCGAGCAAACTCCAGACGTTGTTATATCACAATTAAGGTTGATTCGGGCTTTCCGACAATTAAAGTGGCTGTTATATCGAAAGTGGTCAGCTAGTTACTGCCCCAGTGAAAGTCACTTTCACTGGGGAAGTAGCTTGTACGGAAATGGGTGAAATTGGCTTTGAAATTGTTCATGGCATCGGCTGTGAGATCAGCTGTGAAATTAGCCAATACTAAATGTGTGAAATAGGTCGGCTAATTTCGCAAGGAGAAAATCACCTGAAATCATGAAATTACTTATTCAAAAAGAGAAATTGTCAAAGAAAATGCAAAATGTAGGAGCAACATATATAATGATATCATCTGTATCAAATAATCAACAACTTAGTTCGTTGAACAAATTAAACTATACCATATTCCATGTTTACATTCCGCATTTGAATTCACTTAAGGTTACGGTAAACGTTTGTAGCACAAGATTGGGTTTTCTCTCCCCAAAAGCCAAACTATTAGCGGAATCTAGTTAAACTATACATCATTCGATGCGTAAGAATGTAGGGATTCTAGCCATATCAAAATAATTGGCAAGGCTTGTAAAATGATATTTTCCAGGCAACTTTATTGCCTAAGAGAGCATACCTCACACAAAAGCTATTTTGTACCCTTGCGTTTAACATAACAAAATCTAACTTATCAACAGGAAGTGCAGACTCTAAAGCTGCCAAAGTGTGTCTCAGATTCTTTAAAGTCCTCCTTCCCTTGATAATACAGGCTGTCATAAATTTGGAAATAACTTCTCTGCCCTCAGTACAGTTATATTTGGCTATAAAAGGCGGACCAGAGGACATGCCAAGGTTCTGAGACACACTTTGCTTGCCTGAAGCCTGCTCTGGTAGTGTGCAAAATGTGGAGCCATTCGATTGGTTCCTAGGGTACAAAATAGCTTTTTCGTACCTGTACCTAGTGGATTTGTAAATTCTTGAAAAAAGGGAATTTTACTGATGGCATTTAAAATGTAAATACTAAGGTCACTTAAACCACACTGTAATCCGGGTCAAGCAATTGCCGCTTAAGAAGCAATCAATCCATTTAAACAAAGGAATCGATACATAAAATGTGGTTTCATGTTTATTTTGTAACACACGATCGACTTAATAGGTAAAAAAGCTAGGATTATAATTTAAACCACACAGAACAACTTTGGGTGAGAAGTTGTAGCATCCTTCCTTCGATCAAGAATTCTTCTTGTTCAACACGTCTGTTCTTCCAAAGATGGTATCTTTGTGTTTCTTAAAAGTTGGGTTTCTGAGATTTGAAAAAATCCGAAAATTGGCTTTTTCGGCCTACAAACGTTTACCGTAACCTTAAAAATATACAGTAGTAAGTAGTCCATGATCTTGACTCTGTGGAGGGGCTGCTTCTCTGGATTTTTTTATATTCATTCCTATGTAACTGGGGTGAAGGAAGCAAAGGTATGTTTATTTATTTGGAAGTCACAAATTACAAAAATATCTTTTGAAGTTATGAAGCGTTGTTGCACTTCCGTGTCAGTGACTTTTCTCAGTCAGTGTGACCTATGGCCTGCTCGATGGCCTAAAACCTTTCTACACAGCGAGCAAACTCCAGACGTTGTTATATCACAATTAAGGTTGATTCGGGCTTTCCGACAATTAAAGTGGCTGTTATATCGAAAGTGGTCAGCTAGTTACTGCCCCAGTGAAAGTCACTTTCACTGGGGAAGTAGCTTGTACGGAAATGGGTGAAATTGGCTTTGAAATTGTTCATGGCATCGGCTGTGAGATCAGCTGTGAAATTAGCCAATACTAAATGTGTGAAATAGGTCGGCTAATTTCGCAAGGAGAAAATCACCTGAAATCATGAAATTACTTATTCAAAAAGAGAAATTGTCAAAGAAAATGCAAAATGTAGGAGCAACATATATAATGATATCATCTGTATCAAATAATCAACAACTTAGTTCGTTGAACAAATTAAACTATACCATATTCCATGTTTACATTCCGCATTTGAATTCACTTAAGGTTACGGTAAACGTTTGTAGCACAAGATTGGGTTTTCTCTCCCCAAAAGCCAAACTATTAGCGGAATCTAGTTAAACTATACATCATTCGATGCGTAAGAATGTAGGGATTCTAGCCATATCAAAATAATTGGCAAGGCTTGTAAAATGATATTTTCCAGGCAACTTTATTGCCTAAGAGAGCATACCTCACACAAAAGCTATTTTGTACCCTTGCGTTTAACATAACAAAATCTAACTTATCAACAGGAAGTGCAGACTCTAAAGCTGCCAAAGTGTGTCTCAGATTCTTTAAAGTCCTCCTTCCCTTGATAATACAGGCTGTCATAAATTTGGAAATAACTTCTCTGCCCTCAGTACAGTTATATTTGGCTATAAAAGGCGGACCAGAGGACATGCCAAGGTTCTGAGACACACTTTGCTTGCCTGAAGCCTGCTCTGGTAGTGTGCAAAATGTGGAGCCATTCGATTGGTTCCTAGGGTACAAAATAGCTTTTTCGTACCTGTACCTAGTGGATTTGTAAATTCTTGAAAAAAGGGAATTTTACTGATGGCATTTAAAATGTAAATACTAAGGTCACTTAAACCACACTGTAATCCGGGTCAAGCAATTGCCGCTTAAGAAGCAATCAATCCATTTAAACAAAGGAATCGATACATAANAAAAATTCTTTCCCTACCCTACACACCCAAAAAAGTAACAAATTGTTTGTGAATCATGCTTTTCTTTATTTTTAAAACTGTTCTCATATTTGAGACCTAAAAAAATAATCCAGAATTTCATGAACCCAAAAAAATAACTGTACAATTGACTGACCCAAAAAAATAACTTTTGCCCAAATTTTAGACCCAAAAAGTAACCTGAGCATCCCTATCCTAAATATATGTCAGTACCCCCCCCTGGGAGAACAACTTGACACCTGAGGTTAAATATGAACACTACCACAATTAAATGTAGAGTGTCAATAGATATAGAAAGTATCGATGAGTAAAGAAAAAATACTGCATGTTTTTGTTGAAATTAATAAAAATTTGAGGATACTTACTGGGGCAACTTTTTCCATTTCCACCTTTATCTCTCTCTCTCCAACTGAAACTTTGTAACTGCCAAATTGCCAAATTCAAATTTCGAAATTTACACATGAGAGTTATTAATTTCTTTGGGATATTTTGAATGGTCTGTTCCGCGGTCTGTTCTGATTGGCCAGGATTGTTGTCATGTGACCAAACATTGAACTCAACAAACTAAATGAAATCCTGACAATACTCTTGGGAGTACTTTGATTTGGGGAGTGTGAATATAGCTGGCTGATTGCACAAGGATGAGATCGGTTGATTAAAAATTGTTTTAGTGAAGGTGAAGGTGAAGTTGCGGTTTTTAGCGCCAAGCGCTGGGATCGCAGAAGTAGAGAAGACCTAATCGAGTCCGTGACCCCTTGTCATGACGCTCAAGTAGTGGGGCTCTACCTGGGATCGAACCCTGTCTGCCTGATGTTCTGGCTGCAAAGTTAGAGGATTACACCACTGCGCCACAACCCCTTAGTGAAAGGGGATGACCAATTTCACTTGCTAATAATTGAATGTACAATTTGTATTTATGAAATTATTCTTTGCAATTTCTAATTGAATGAAATTGGCCAAATTGGCTAATTTCACACAAACTGAGATCATACAAACAATTTCATTCATTGAAAGTGAACAACTAATTTCTCTCAAAGCAATCGGACAAACAATTCCCAACATGAGAAATATGTCATAGCCAACTTTCATTATTGTGAAAGTAGACACTACTGTCCTATTTCATAGCCAATTCCACATGCTTCACCAATTTCACCAGTGGCCAACTTCACCAATGTTTTACCCGTGAATTGGCTGTTCCTATCGCGCGGCATATTGGGGTCAACAATATTTTTTTGCACCTTGTTCTCATCATGCAACACGACCACGAAACCCAGCTTTCGTCACTTGATAAATTTACGATTGCAAAACCCGGGTTTCATCGTCGTAAAATACAACAGCCAAATCTCGGTTTCGTCGCCATGTTCAAATCACCCCTATGAAAAAACCATTGCTGGACCATGTTCAACCATGATTAATAAACATGGTTAATCATGGTTTTAGACCATGATTGACCATGTTTTGCCCATCCATGGTCTGTCCATGGTTAACCATGGTAAACCTTCATTGAGAAATGAAACCAACTGCTACACCATGGGTAAACATGGTTGAGGGAAGAGAAACCTTCATACTTTTAGGGACCGTTCATTATTTACAGAGAGGTTGGTACCGAAGAGAAATGGGATGGGTAAAATAAATTTTCTGACATAAAAAGGTTGGATAAATGTTTTTCCCATCAACTTTGAGTTGGGTAAGAAGATTTTTGGGACCAGGAAACATTTCTCTTCGGTACCAGCCCCTCTGTAAATAATGAACGGTCCCTTATTATGGTAATATAAACCATGGTTTATTGCATGCAACAGCATGCCCCATGAATTTCACCAAATTCGAGATTTTTGCATGGAACGTCAGCAAAAACGTCAGCAAAATTCCATTGTCTTTTGGTAACAGGATCCCTATGGCAACCGTGATTTCAAATGATCATTGCATCTTGATTCATTATATGTTCTCCTGTCGTATATTTGATAACGATATGTGAGCAGTGCTTCGTAAACATTTGTTGCGTCATAGGCGACTGCTAAATACGGGGTAGTGGGGACACCTCTTCGGTGGTTCACATCGTACTTAACTGACAGAAAACAATACTGTCAAATAAACGGCCACAAGTCTAGCCTAAAAACTGTTCTCTGCGGTATTCCACAGGGCTCGTGCTTGGGGCCTCTCCTCTTCATCCTGTATGTTAATGACTTTGAGCAGTGCCTCAAAAAATGCACCTCAAACATGTACGCAGATGACACCAGTGTAACTTGCTCTGCTGAAGATGTTGATGAACTCTGCAATGATTTAAAAACTGAGGTTGACAATATTGCAGAGTGGTTACGACAGAACAAGCTTAGTTTGAACACTGATAAAACGGAATATATGGTTGTTGGTCACAAGCGACAAACTAACCGTATCCTTAGACCAATAGAGGTAATAATAAATGGAGGTCCAATTAAACGGGTCCAAAAAGTTAAGTACCTAGGAGTTACCGTAGACGAAAACCTAACATGGAATGAGCAATATAAAAAGCTCAAGGGTAAGATGAAAAGTGCCCTCTCGTCCCTGCAGAAACTAAAAAACATACTCCCGCAATCAAAATTGAATCAAGTGTATAAGGCACTGCTTGAGAGTCACCTAAGATACTGTGATGAACTATGGGGCAGCTTGTCGAACACAAAGCTTGATCATCTTCAGCGTCTACAAAATAGAGCACGAACGCTAATAGAGGGCTCCAGACTAAAGGATGGGTGGAGCTGTAATTGGCTGTCAGTCTCAAACTTAATAAAATTTGACCGGGCAGTAATGATCTATAAAATAATGAATGGCCTCTGCCCTGACAACCTACGCGGAAGACTTATCACCAGATCTCAAATATCTAACTATCCAACAAGAAATCAGTTAGATCTAGACATCCCAAGGCAGAACCTAGAATTCTCCAAAAGAAGTTTTTTCTTTTTTGGTGCAAAAACTTGGAACGAAATCCCATTGGAAATTAGAATGAGCCCCACGATTACCACTTTCAAAAGGAAACTGAAGGAATTCCTGCAAAATTAGCATCCTTCCCGAAGCACGATCCCTAGGAAGACCAGCAAATCTTTAAGGTTTTAATTTGTACATATATGTATATTTATAGCGATTATTTTTCTTTAGTTTATTTAAAATAGCTGATAGGGTTTTTGTGTTAAAATATGATTAAATAAAATAAAATAAGGTATGACATTTACAGAGGACTCCTAAGATATGAAATTTATATGGCTCATCGCTGAACCTAGGACTGAATCAGTGACTGAATCGGTGGTAATTCTAGCAAGTGGCGAAGCTGTGAGAGAAACTTTAGGGCATTATACATGGGGAAAGAAAATGGCACGGAAATGGGGAAGAGGTGATGTTTACAGAGCAGCTGCGAAGACGATAAATGCCATGGGAAGTTTAAGGGTACTGCCAGTAAGGTATGAACAATAGTTTCGTGTAGAAAACAAGCACGGATACATACGGATACACTACAGGAAATACCACAATGGAAGCCCCCTTTCATAGTAGCAGAAACTAAACGAATAAGAGACGGACGAAGTGCCGCATCTGCGAAGGAGCAAAGAAAGATGAACGATGCGCGTTTTGCATTTTGCATCTATTTCTATTTCAGCGCTTCGTCTATTTCTTATTTTTATTGCTCCTTCGCAGATGCGGCGCTTCGTCCATTTCTTAGTCGTTTAGTTTCTGCTATTTGAAAGGGGGCTGCCTTTGGAAATACCCCTTAGTAAAATATACAATTTGCGCAAACTTTGCAATCAGTTTGCATTGAGTATGCTCTATTGTTCTTTCAGAGTTTGCAAGTTTGTAGGGCTTATTATAATCAACGAAACGAAACAAAACGAAATACTGTGAAATAGAGCTAAATACGGCTAAACATGGGTAAATCAAGTACTACTTTTTCATGGGGGGGGGGGCAAAAAAGGCCCCCCAGATTTTCTCAGCAACCAAGATATTTACGGCAACGAAGATTGGTACACATAATTACCAAGCAATTGTGATTCTAAAAATAGCATTATATGCTAATTAGCCACATGACCTGTTGCTTGGCAACGCAAAAGCAATGGAAATTTGCTGATTTTGGTTCTTCTCCTAAAAACTTAAATTTTTCAGAGGCAAATTGTTAATTAACAACTTTAAAGCTACCTATGTGATGGATATTGATTGTTCTTGATAAAAACTGCCAAAAATTATATTTTTTGAATTCTATTGTTATAAAAACTGTCAATCAAAGTCATACGTGATATTCCAGCAAATTTGCTGATGCCATATTGGCATTTTTGACCATGTTTTAGTCATATAAACTAAAGGAAATTGATCTTGAATTGTTAATTGATCAATTTCAATCATAATATACTAGTTATTTCATATGTTTATCATAATTATGACGTCATATGTAAGTATGACGTCATATATCTTAAATTTTGCTGATGTTAGCAAAACACAAAACATTATATATCAAATGAAAGTAGACGTCAAGGCAAATTGATTGGTACCAATTTCATTGAAGTCAGATGTGTATGGGAAATGTTATGCACGTTTTAATGGCTTTCTTTGAGACCTCTCTCCAAATATGGGCATGCCATAGTCACGTGACCAATTATATGACAATGACTTATTGTTTATTTGATACAATATTAAATTTTATTAAAAGTGAAAAGGTTCTAGTCTTTTATCACGTGTAGTTTAAGAGCAATTAGAGGAAGTTTGCTTGGGGGGGCCTTTTTTGCCCCCCATGTAGATTAGGGTTAAAATGCCTTAAAAAAGCCTCAAAGTCTGTTTTAGTTAAATCGAACACTTTAATCAGCTCAAGGAACCATTGTTAACATTTTTAGCATTTTATTTCATTGAAAAATTTTAAGTAGGAACTTTTTAATAACTTTCAGTAGATTTATTTTTAACAGGACACTCGGTTTTTTTTATATATTCAATTAAAGATTTACAGAAACGAATTACTAAGACACTACCTATTACAACACTACGAATTACAACACTACAAGGACGATACCACAGGGAGCAAGAGACCATGGCTACCCTACAGCCGTTACATAAAGAACATGCAACTAAATTACAAACAAATATACAACTATAAAAAGCTACACATTAAAGATTAATTACTGATAAATACTGAACCTTTTTCACATTGGATGCCAGGCCAGCATAGGCGATAATGCTGAACAATAGACCCTAGCCGAGACACCAACAACGACAACAACTGCCGCTGCCACTGCCCGCTGTCCAGAGTCCCCATCGCTCAAACACCGCGCCCAAGCTATCTGGTCAAGGTTTCTAAGTTCAAAATATTATTGATCTGGATATCCAAATTTGATGAAATTGCCATTCGCAATATAAAGGATACACGTTGATAACAGCGATGATTCGCTGAAGTGTTTTTATCCTGTATAAATATTCGTATATCATTATTATTATTATTATTATTATTATTATTATTATTATTATTATTATTATTATTATTATTATTCATTAATCATTCGGAATTAGGCGACTAACGCTTGATTTAAATAAAGAAGAGCATTCGACTTAACTTTCGAGGGAGTTTGAAACAAGTTAAGGGATTCTCTACTTACAGATAACCATGCCATTACAACAGACATCGAAGTTTAGGTTAACTTTCGCCTCTGAAATATTAACTTTAGCCAAAAGCGTCCAGATAATAGGACAATCTTCGAAATAGCTCTACTGCGAGGAAAAACAAGAACTTAATAAACTAGGTTGTAAAATTATTACAACATTTCGCTGATTATCACTTTTTTCAGTCCTAAAATCAAATTATTCGAATAAATCAGAAAGTAAATCTTTCTTTCAGAGTCTTAAGGTTTAAATTCAAGGAGAATCGTCGAAAGAGCACTACTACGAGGAAACACAAGAACTTTATAAGAAGGAGACAAAAATATTTACGGAACATATGCTTCAGGGTAATTACTAAAATGAGGAATGACCTACACTTCACTGACCCACGATGACCTAAAACCACCCCAAAACTGCCCACAATGATGCAAAGTGGCCCACAACAATCAACAACAACAATGTTTTACCAGGAACAATAATGATTGCTAGCCTCAATTCCATTCTCTGTCGACTCATTTCCATTTTGTGTTTTTTTCTGATTCTCGCATGCACTCAAGACAACTTGTACAAATCCAGTCCCGACCTCACGACCTCTGGGCCTACCCAATTTATAACGGCAGACTGTACTGCTGAGCGTGTGGCTATTTTGATAGAGAGATAATAAATTGCAAGATTACTAAGCAGTTGCTATGGGCATTTCCCCAGTATTCGTCGCATCACATAGGGTCCGCTATTTTCTGTAATGTGTAATCTTCTGTCACAAAGATACCTATGATGTCAATAGATGATAAAAACAATAGGACATAGGTCCCAGATATATACGTATAAATCGAGTGCATTCGAAGTCAAGTTAGATGGATTGAAAATTACAGAATCAACAGTCTATAAATATTTAGGGATTATAATAATAATAATAATAATAATAATAAATTTTGGTAAAGGGGCTGGAAGGCCAAGGCCTATAAAACCCTGATTTACTACGGCTACTAAATCTAGTTTAGTTTTAGTTCGAATTTTGAATTCCCGTGTAGGCTGTCAAACAGTTTTTCAAATGTTATCACATCCTTTGCTTCGACGATGTTAGCTGGCAAGGAGTTCCACTCCTGTATGACTCGCTGAGAATAAAAGTTCTTTCTAACGTTCAATCTGCATTTATTCAAAACAATTTTGAATCTGTGACCCCTTGTCTTATTGTTGTTGAGCTTGAAGAACATTGAAGGGTCAGCGTCAATGAGGCCATGACAAATTTTGTAAGTTGTGATCATATCACCACGCTTTCTTCTATACTGAAGTGTCGGTAACTTTAAGGCTTTTAGTCTTGCACTATATGTTATGATGGATAAAAGTCTTACACATACAGAACACATCGAGAAAACTCTAAAAAAGGCAAGCTCGAGAGAAACTATTGTCCCCGATAAGATCAAACTTGACGCCTCATGCAGCGGAAACAATATACAGGGTTATGATACTGCCACTTTTAACTTACTGCAGCAACATTTTTATGGACATGTCACCATCTAAGAAACAGCAATTTGAAAACATCCAAATACGATCTTTAAAGATTATAAATGGCAGAATAAACAGTGTAAAACTACCGTCTGTAAACCACATCAGAATAGAATGTGTGCAATTGAAGTCTTTATATGTTTGAACGGTCTTACACCCCCTGTCTATAAAGAATACTTTCATCGCATAAAACAATACAAATCAACTCATGGAAATGAAGACAGTTTATTGCTTCCAAGAGTAAAATCTGAAGCAGGACGAAAAACTTTCGCATTCCAGGGTGCAAAACTTTTTAACAAAGTTCCAAAAAAACTAAAGAGTGAAACATCAATACTAAAGTTCAAGAGTGACTGCAAGGATTTTGGCTTTGACTTTTAAAATTGTTCTTTTAACTCTATTATTGTAAAATAACTTTTCTAGCCACATTGTTGTAAATTATATATTATACGTAAACCTAGGTTTAACAGGTCCTTGGTTGATAGCAGCAAATTCTTTTTTGCTGAGCAAGTTTTACCTGTATAAATATGGTTTTATTATTATTATTATTATTTAATTTTACAATCTCGGATTTAATAGATGTATACCGGTTTATGCCTTGAAAGCAAGTTACAACAAGTAACTAAAGGTTTTAAAGTAATGTGCATCTTCTTCAGGTCTCTAGCACCTTTCTCGATATTCTTGCTGTTCCTAATAATGCTGTCTTTTGCACGTGTCCTGTTCTCACATTAATACCAATCTTGTCTATCCATTTGTCAAATTCCTTGGATATTGCCCCAGTGCACCAATAACAACAGGTATGACAATCACTTTCTTCATGCCCCACACGGTTGCTACTTCTCTTTTCAGGTCCCCATACTTTTCAATTTTTTCTCGTTCTTTCGCTCTTACTCGAGAATCCCATGGCACTGCTACATCGATGATTTTGCATTCCTTTGCATCTTCATCTACTACCACAATGTCCGGTCGTCGTGCTTCAATCTCATGGTCACACTGGATGTTGAAATCCCACAATACCTTTATATTTCCGTTTCTTGTAACTCCCTCTTGTTTATGTTCGTACCACTTGTTTGACCTTCCTCTCCTTTTTCGCCACATATTATTATTATTACTAGCAATAACAATAGTCAGAGAGTGCTGCGAACTGGGTTTATTCACAAAAATGTTCGTCAAAATGTTTAAGATTGTGGTCAATAGCAACTTGTGCAGGCAATGTCCTCATGTAAGAATCCTCTAAAGTCCTAAAATCACGAAACTCCAAAAATAGATACAGTTGCATGACAAATTGGTTGGTATATTGCCCTTTGATTAAGACCATTGACCATGTCTATAATGCGGTATTTGCTATGCAACAATAAGATGTTAATATATACAAACATACATACAAACACGACTTCCTGGAAGAACAGCACCTGTAATTAGCTTAGAACTTTTTTTTTTGTATATGATATTAATTAATAGAACTGTATATTTTTGTACTATTAAATAGTAGCTGAAGGGATATTGTGTATAAATAAATTAAAATTAAAATGAAAAAAATGAATATCATACTTTCAATACTGCGCATGCGCCAATATCTGTGTTGACCCGCAGTGATGTCATTTAACAGCCACAAATTGGTCTCCAAAAAATTGTTGAAAACACACAAACATACAAACATTATGACATTGCCCGCAAGATTTTAATTCAACTCGAATAGATATGCGGCTTCGCTGCAATTATCATTATCATTACTAGCATAACAATA
>REGM01000120.1:637879-662741 GCA_004194415.1 Aurelia aurita | reverse complement strand
GAGCAATAACGGAAATATATGCCAGAATAAGAACCGGTAGGTGAAAGGTTATCGATTCAATTTGGTCTACTTCCTCTTAGGGAACATATCTGCAGTTATTTCTCGGACATCCACTTTGACTTGTGATGAGATTTGGAAGTATTCCTTCATCATAGCAGTGAGTTGTCAGTAAACCGCCATATTTTGCGTGTGATCGAATGAACACAGGACTTATTACATCATCGTACGCATCACTGTTGATAAATTGGCGGTAGTCTCATTTTGATGAGAGACCAGTGGGACACATTGTAATCAGTCTAGATACAGCCACCTTAAGTTTTGTAAACAATAATAAAGGCGTGCAAAGGTTGCCGGTCAAGAAAGGGTCTTTAAGTTTTTTTTCAAAATTTTTCTTCAATTCTTAAAAAAGAAGAAAAGCACTTTAATTCTGAAAATATTGAAGATGTCTGAAAAATCCAACTGTAGAATTATTAAAAAGTAGCTAAAGTTTCTTTCAAGCCATTCCATTCAAAGAAAGAGGTCACATAATTTTACACCGACCTTTTTAAAGATTTGGAACCCATGCTAAGTCACTCCAACCGCTGAACAGCATTGCAAAACAAAACTGGCTTGCGACTAGTATCCCACACAAATAAATGTTCACAAAGTTGCTCCATTTTCTCCATGCAGTACTTCAGTTAATTTTTTTTTTTATATCACCATTAAAACAATTAAAACACGAAAGGTTACTTTCTACTGTGCCATTCACAGCAGGAAAAGACACAAGGTCATCTGGTCCCTACTGTGAATGGCACTTACAATTATGATACTTTAACAAACAAACAAAAAATAACAATTTAAGGTAGCTTGGTACCAAATAATTTGAAACTCTATATATTGTTTAACACTTTGATCCAAGCTGGATCAAACTAACATCTCAAATAGTTTTATTGATTATTTGATACTCAGTTAATTTGTGTAATGCTTTAATAAACTTCAAGTAAGTTTGACTCTTCTCTTTCGAATCTTATCTGACGATTTGCTGTCGAGCTTGGAGAGTGCCAAAAGCCAAAAGTCAAAGGTCATAGCGAGGTTGTTGTTTTAAGGATTCCCACTGATCAGTGAGGATTCCTGATGGCGTTAACGGTAGATCACATACATCGCCACGACAGTCTCACAATCTTTCCTCCATACATTTTGTATTGGATGCCATTTATTATCCTTCGCCACTACCGTCGCACGAGACAATACTAAAAAAAAATTGGTCACTAAAACCATTGTTTTTTTATGACCGGGCTGTTTTTAAGATATGCGTACAGTCGCACGCTTGTTCTATAATGTATGCAAAAACTTGCTATTGTTGTGAAAAGAAAGGCTGTTCCAAATATAGAAAGCATACAAACCTGAGGAAGCAGAACGAGGCAAATCAAATAGGAAATCTGCAACCAGGCTACAGATGATATCTGAACAATAGTACAGACTCCACATGACCTGCTTTTAGCAAAACTTGAGGCATATGGCTTCAGTTTAGATAGTTTGAATTTACTGCATAGTTACCTCGCAAACAGGCTACAAAGAGTGAAGGTAAATGGTACCTACAGTAACTGGCAATTAGTAAAGTCCGGTGTTCCACACGGTTCAGTTCTTGGACCTTTACTGTTCAATCTATTCATTAACGATTTCATATATGCCATTGAGAACTCACAAGTATGCTACTTTGCCGATGGTAAAACTATCTATTCATGTGAAGATAGTATAGAAACAATTCTGAGATCCCTCAAAGGAGATATACATAATGCCTTAAACTGGTTTAAGGACAACAGAATCGAATGGTAGGGAATCCAGACAAGTTTCAGGTTATCTTTATGGGCCAAAAAGGACCAAAAATTGTGCCTCGAAATAAATGGTCAATCCATAAAGACTACCGATGAAGTTAAGCTTCTTGGAATAACGGTTGACTGAAAGCTACAATTTCAAAATCACGTTGAAGCTATTTGCAAAAAGGCAAACCAAAATGTAAAGGATTTTTCTCCCGAATCTCTGGGTATCTACCGGGTGTCTCAAAAAACTGTATACAAGTTTGAAAAATTCTGCCGCCAAGAGTTTTCGTCAACTCACCCCAAAGCTATTTTTATGTTAACCCTTAAAGACAAATGACGGATATATAGCGCCTAGTTTAAAAATAGAACAAAAGATGTCTGAGTGCCTTCATTGTCCAGTACATTTGATAATCTCTCGAGGTCATCAAATACAATGGAATAGAATAGGCTATATTTGGATTACCCAGGCCCCTGATTTAAGTCGCCTTATATCTCCGTCATTTGTCTTTAATGGATGAATTAAATTTTGATATTTCTCTGATAATTTTCGGTAACTTAGTTGCAAAGAAATAAATCACCAAGTGTCAAATTTACTCTTAGGCCCAAACCAGAGCGAATGAAGATTTTCAGTATAACAAATTTAGGATATTAGAGCTTGAATTTTCCTTCGTTGACTGCTCACAACAAATCGTTGGATATTTAACTTTATAAGAATGCGCTTTGGGAAGTTGACCGTCTTCCGTGCGTCTGTGGCGACTGTCTGGATCTGCCCCTGCTAGGCATTTAGGACCCCAGATAATATAATCGAGGCCGAATTTAAAAACGAGGGCATTTCAGACAGTGAAAATAGGTTACGATTTCAGTCAGTTGAATTTTGGTATTTAATTAAACATATCAGTTATTAACCCTATTCTACACGGGCTCGTTGGTTCAGACCACTGCCGGGGGGGGGGGGCAAAAATGCCCGCCTAATTATAGAATCTGGTGCTAATTGGTCACGTGGTTTGTTGCCAGGCAACCAAACAATTGCCTGCGGTAAATATTATTCGATGTAGTGTCGTCACTTCGAAAGATAAAGAGCCGAGGTTTTGTGACTTTTCCTAAAATTTAATAGGCTAATTAAAAATTGAAATTTTTCATAATGGTAGACACAGATCACGTGACCAACGTCTTTTCGACATGTGTTCAGGTGGTAAATAAAAGAAGTGAGTCTAGTTTTTGCCAAGATGATCAGATATCATCAAGAATACCACAATTCGATAGCTCTCAATGAGAGCTTTCAGATGATGTATAATTTTATTCATTTTAAATGACTGGTGTACCTTGTTTGTGTATTTTTGGTAATAGGTAGAACACTGGAGTTCTAACTGTGTTTAGTGGTTGTAGAAACTCACAACACTGTTCTGTGATGAGTTTTTTGTGTGTATAGAAACGCTAAGAAGGTTTCAATTTCGAAGGCCTTCCTCTGGGGCGTGGTCTTCTGTTGTGTTTAGGTAGTATTGTTTGGCAATGAGTTGTTTTCCCGCCTCTGCAAGGTACATTTCACGCGGCCATAGGACAATCCATCCAACTTTGTCCGCTCTTTTAATTATCAAGTTTGTGTTTGCTCTCAATTCTGAGATGGCTTTGATTTCATCCTGTGTCAGGTTTTCAAGGTTTCCCCTGGCGTTATTGTGTAGTGTAATGAGGTCGTCTTGAGCCTCTTGGCCTCTTGTAAGAATTTGTCGATATTTTTGCATTCACTATCCGGTGGAATATCGATTTTGGTCGAAATGGTTCTAATTTTATGTCTTGAAGAGTGTGTTACAAAGTAGTATTGTATAAACATTCTTCTTTCGAAATCTGAGAGGGCGTGTAAGATGGTTTCTAGTTGTATTTGTTTAGGCGTTTGGACAATGCCTAGCCCTTTATTTAGAACAGCAGTTTGGCTGTTTGTTAGTTGGAAATTACCCAGGTTAACTATCTTGTCGATGTGTGACTGAAGTTTGATCTCATTGTAGAGGTTTTTTCGAATTTTGTTTTTGTTTTAATTATTTTCCGTAAAATGGGTATTTTGTTCTCTCTGGCGTGTGTTTCTTGTCTTGCAAATTGTGCTGTGAAAATATTGAATATTGAGTTGTTTCAAGGTGACTCGCAGAGGGCCTAAGTATCCTGAAGATACTAGAAAAAGTGTTTTTTCAAGGAAGAGTTGGAATATCGTGCTGTAATCTATCAAGTAAACAGTATCAAGAGTAAAACCACGGGCTTTAGGAAACTCTGAATTAAAAATTAGATTTTCCGATGATACATTGAGTATTTTTCCTAATTTTTATTTCAATCGTGATACATCGAGGGAGAAGCGCGTTTTAGAGTGACGTGACGGAGATCCATTATTATGCCACTCAAACGGAACTCTGCCACGCGCTTCTCCCTCGATGTATCACGATTGAAATAAAAATTAGGAAAATTACTCGATGTATCATCGGAAAAACTAATTTTTAATTCAGAGTTTCCTAATGCTCGTGGTAAAACTCATGTTTTTGTAGATATTTATGTTGTATTCCAGCATTGTGGTTTTGTGTGCTCGTGCGAATGTCATCCATTGTCGAGTGAAATGAGACCGAAGGCAAGGCACGTTTTCCATTCTCTTTGTTTAGTTGTGCGATGTTATAAATCAATCTATATGTTAATTTCAACATATGTGTTGTTTGTGGTAATTATGAGTAGTAAGGGATTGGAAAAAATTGGAATTTGGAGAAAGCGAAATATCGAATTTCTAATTTCGGAATCTATGGCTTTGTCGATGTTAAAATCTCTATTCAGTTAGAACGTGATTTGTTTTGTTATCAGAAAAAGATTGTTTTCATGCAAATAGCACGGGCAATAATGCACCGTATTTGTATGTTAGAAATGAAAGTTTATTACCTTGATAATGTTGTTTTCACTCCTTTTGTTGTCTCTTCGGCATGGCCTAACCGTCCGCCATTGATAAATGCTAAATCAAATTCAAATGGCGCCTGCGGCGCCCACGCCTACGCAGGGATGTCCTCGTTTCAAACGTACACTTAAAAACTAACTGGGTAAGAAACAAGGGGACTTTCTCTAAGCAAGGTTTTCGTCTACACCGCGACCAATTTCAGTTGACAAGCCATCAATAAACAAAAGAATGATGAACAAAGGATTTAGCTAGATTTATTACATCGTCGCATGGCCACTTTTTAGCAAGGGGGTCAACCAACTAGCCTCTATTTACATTGCTCGGTTCTGTGGCGACTGTGGCGAGGTTGCTTCTAAACAATACAATGACAATTAGTTTCATATTTCTGAAAAATGACACATTCATTATTCAACTTCCGTTGTTAAGTTTTGTCTTTCTCGGTTGTTTTCGTTCAAAGTATAAACAACAGATTAATTTATATTCTTATGAATTGGATACCAGGGCCATTTTGAGAAATATTTTGAGAAACTTTAGCTCTCGAGAAGTATAATCACCATATCACTGATCACCAGAGAAACTTCAATGTTCAAGTTGGGATTTCTCTGATAAAAACAAGTGTACACTCATTTTTTTTATAAGAAACTTGGCTCTGATTTTTGTAGTAGGGTTTCTTAATTTTCTGGACGAGGCAATACTGTACTACAGTTTCTTGTATATAAGCGGTTTCTTATAAAAAAAATGAGGGTAGGCCTAACGAGGAAGGATAAAAAGATGAAAATATCAAGATGAAAAAAACAGAGTGAACAAGTCAGAAGGGATGGAAATCATGGAAAAATCAGCCGTAAAATGATTAACAAGTAACAAATATATTTTATTTTACAGCTACTGGATGACGTGATTTTTATTAGACATTTTGAGACCGTAATTACGACTTAGATCAAGAGAAAAAGGTAGATCATTGATCGTGTACAGTAGTGGCCTAAAAGTGGGCCTAAAAGAATCTTGCAGAACGAACTCATCTAATTGATTATTAAAAAGTCATTTTGAATTTCTTAAAAAAAAAAAAAAATGACTTGTTATGCTGTTAAAACAGGAAAAACGCCAGGGATTTATAAAACATGGCATGAGTGCCAACAACAGACAAAAGGGTTTTCAAAAGCAGAGTTTGAGAAATTTGATGATATTGAGAAAGCAAGAAAATTTGTAGAAAAAGGCAAAGATGGAGAAGCCAAATTGGTTGTAGAAGCAAGTGAAACGAAATTAATAACAGAAATTTCCGGTGACAAAAAAGAGTTAAATGATGCAGATTGTGGATCTAGTAATGAAGAAAACAATAATGCATGTGGGAAATGCTCAAAAAGTGTCGGAGAGAAAGCAAAGGCATTGCTATGTGACCTTTGCAAATTGTGGTTTCACACTAATAAGAGATGTGGGATGATATATGAAGTGAGTTATGAAATAATACATGAAACCAAAGAAGAATGCAACTATCTTGTCTGGTACTGTAGTATATGTTCAGATATTATGAAGAAATTTGGTGAAGGCCCAGATGCAATTGAGGAAAACATCTCATTGAGAGAGCAACTAGGGGATAAATTAGATGTTATTGCCCAAGTGAAAACAGAAAACAAGAGGATAAAAGAAGAGATCAAAATATGCAATGAAGATTATAAAAAGATGAATGAAAGTAACAAAAAGATTGAACATCAATTAAAATGTAAAGAACAAGAGATTAAAACTTGAAATTGGAACAAAAAAATACTATGGAGAGCATTACAGCAACAAAAAGTCGAGACAATGATAAACATAATGAAGAAGTTAAGCAAAGAGATATAGAAATTTCAAGGTTGAAGCAAACTCTAAAAAAGTATGTTGAAAAGAGCACAAGGATAATTATTGACAGGGAACAAAATGCTGAGATAGCAGGAATAAATGACCTAGAGGGGAAAAATGAAGAAGTAAAGAGGCTTACAGAAGTTGTCAATAAATTAACCGCTAAACCAAAACAGGTGCAAGAACCAAAACAAATGAATGAAAAAGAAGAACAAATCCAATATGATAAAATGCAAGAAGTGTGTCAGAAGCTTATTGAAAGGATGGAAATTATGCTGGGAAAAAATGAAAAAATTGAAGGCGGGCAGCTAAAAAGCACAGAAATGACAAAGAAAGCAGATGAAATTGCTGAACAAGTTAAGAAAATGCAAGAGGAGAAGAAAAAGAAAGACAAACATCTTGAAAAACTGAAAATAGAAGTGAAACAATATCAAGAAACACTTGAAGCAGCAATCGCACACAAACTAAGCATGGAGAAAACGATTAAAGATCAGCAACAGTACATAATACAGATAGAGGAAATAAACAAAAAGCTGGAGATTGAATCCCAGGACCTAAAAACAAAAGGAAAAACAGAGCAAGAGAATATTAAGAAGATAGAAAACAGAGAAACAGATAAGGGAATAAACACATGGCACCAGCAAAACACAACAAAAGAGAACAATCATTCCACAGAAAACAATACAACAAATACGGGGGAAAGCAGATTACATCAGCAGAAAGTATGCATTAATTTTGTTAAATATGGGCAATGCAGATATGGAGGAAATTGCAGATATCAACACAAAAACATATGCCGAAATGTAACAACAAACACAGCATGCAAGAACGTCAGTTGCAGATTTAGTCATGATGAAGCAGGATTCTGTTGGAGAGAAGTAAATGGAATGTGCACATATGGAGAAAGGTGCAGATACATACATAAGGGAGACGCAAGAAGAAGGCAAACATATGAAAATTATAAACGAAACACATGGGTGCAATGGGACGATAGGAATCAACAAAGCAGCAAACAATATCAAAGTGAACTGCAGTGGTATAGAAAACAAGGACCATCACATATCATGGGACAAATGCAAAATGAGGATACAGCAAACTTTAAATACAGAGATGACACAGGAAGACAAAATCAAAACAAGTATGAGCAAATGGAGTACTACAAAGAAAGAGGACAACAGATGACAAAACAAAGGGATGAAACGATGACAAAGGGACAGGAAAACGATACAGAAAGAAGATTAGAGTGGAGAGAGTATCAAGATGAGCTAATCAAAGTAATGAAGGAGCACACAAAGGAAGAAACTGACAAACTGAGGGACGAGCTTATGAAACAAAGGGAAATTTTTTTGTTACCACAACAACCAATAATGTATCAGATGCACCCAAATATACACCCAAACCCATATGGCTAAAAGACAACAAAGATAAAACAAAAAATGTAGAAAGTGTAAATAATTACGTTGAACATGAAAAAACAAAAACAAAAAAAAGGAAGAAAACACAAGAGGAAACAAGTACAAACAAAAACGACAACAAAGGGGTGAAACGAAAGAAAGTTAGAAGGTCTAAAACATTGCAAAAAAAGCTGCAAGAGATGAAGATATATAAGATAAATATAAGAGGAATAAAATCAAAAAATCAAGTCTTCTTGACATAATAGGAGAAAAAACACCGGATATAATAGGCATAACTGAGACTCATCTAGCTAACAAGGAACCCTTGGACATACCTGGATACTACATTATAAGAAATGATAGAAATAATGAGGGAGGAGGAGTATTACTAGCAGTTAAAGAACAGTACAAAAACATTACTACAGAAGTAGCAAGGATAAATGATATAGAAGAAAGCATATGGATAAGTATTGGAAGTAAAACAATATATCAAGTAGGAATAATATATGTCGCAAAAGGAGATGGAGAAAAGAAAGATGAATTTAAAAAGATGTACAACAGAATTACACAACAAATAGAGGAGGCAAAGTTAAAAGGAAAAAATGTGTTAGTAATGGGAGATTTCAATTGTAAGGTGGGAAAGGTAATAAATGGAAACAAAAAGGAAGTGACAAAAGAAGGAAAAATGATGATAAAAATGTTAGAAGATAGCGATATGCAGCTCGCAAACACATGGAAGGGAACAAACGGCTTATGGACTAGAAAGGAAGGTGAACATAAATCTGTAATTGATTACATCATAATGCAAAACGAGCACATAAAAGGAATAAAAGGTATGAAAACTGATGAGGAAAAGGAATGGACATCGTTTAGAGTGATCAAAGAAGAGGGAATAATGAAGACAATATATACAAACCACAATGCGATCATGTGTGAAATAGATTGGATACTCGAAGATAATAGAACAAACAAAGATAAGGTCTCAAGGAAGATGACACAAAGGAGTTATGAAAAATACAATAAATTAATACAAGCAGAAAATATATCTATGGTTTAGAAAAACGAAAGGGATTTACAGGAAAATTATTCAGAATGGAATGATAAAGTACTGACAATTAAGAAAAAGTGTGAAATATCAAACAAAAAGAAACAAACAAACAAAAACCAGCAGAATACTTGTCACAATCAAAAGGAGTTTAAAGAAAAGAAATAATAAAACCACAAATGAGCTTCTAAAGAAAAGAGAACAAATGATAACAAAATATATATTGGAAGAAGAAGCAGAGAGGCATACAAGAAAAATCAGAACCACTATTGAGAATCTGAGGAAAGAAGGGAACGGACTAAAGAGGACACTTTCTGGCAGTTCAAACGAAAACTGGAGAATAGACCCCAAGAAGCACCGTCAGTAGTTAAGGACAAAAGTGGTAAGATTGTAGAGAAAAAAGGACAGATCTTGGAGGCATACAGAGATTTCTACGGCAAACTATTTGAAAAAAGGGAATTAGAATCAAAAGAGGGAAAGCAGGAGGAAAAAAGAATTAGCGAAGCATTACGAAGTATAGAAAGTAGAGTCAAAGATCAAGAACCATTGGAGTTTGAAAATGAAGACATCAAAAAGGGGATCAAACTGCTGAAAAAGAGGAAAGCTGCTGATTGTCAAGGATGGAAAAATGAAATGATTAAACACGGTGGTAAAGAAATGGAAAAATCAATAAAGGAAATGTTTAACATAATATTACAAGAGAACAGAGTACCGAAAGAATGGGAAAACCTGTGGATCAAATCTATATACAAAAACAAAGGATCAAGAATGCACCTTAAGAACAGAAGGGGTTTATTTATGACTAGTATCATAAGTAAATTATTTGAAAAAACGTTAATGGAAAAGATCAAAGACAGTGTAAGGATTAGTGAGTATCAGTGTGGAGGAAAACAAGGAAGATCTGCTGAGGACAATTGGATAATAATGATGGCGATACTAGATAGACATAAAGAGTTAAAAAAGAAAACGTATGCTTTTTTTGCGGATGCCGAAAAATGCTTCGATAAGTTGTGGTTGGAGGACTCATTGGTGCAGATGAATAGGAGTGGAATAAGGGAAAGAGAAGTAAAAATGATACAAGAAATGAATAGAGAGGCAAAAATAGTAGTGAAAACACCATCAGGAAACACAGATGAGATCAATGTAAAGAACATCGTGAAGCAGGGTACAATATTCGGACCCCAGTTGTGCTGCGTAAGTACCACGCAGGTAAATGAAATAAAAGAAACGCCAGTGACAATTATCTCTCCAGCAGTAAATTGTAAAGCAATGGTATATGTAGATGACATTAGTGGAGCAGGGAGCAAAAATATGATTGAAAAGATTGGAAGAAACTGGAGACAAATGGAAGAAACAAAGAAGTTCACTTTCAACTTGGATAAAAGCAAATACCTAGTGATAAATACTGGAACGGGAAAAGAAGAAGAGCCGGAGATAGAACTTTTGAACGGGAAAATGGAAAAGGCAAAAGAATATGAGTATTTGGGAAATTACATAGACGAAAAAGGGATGATGGAAAGGCAATTAAATGAAGTAGAGAGGAAAATGTATGGGATGATAAAAGGAATCAAGCAACTTGGAGCAGAAGATAAATTGGGAAGATTAAGCACTGATGCAAGAATATTGATATATGAAAAGACAGCGATACCATCATTAACCTATAACTTGGAATGCTGGTCAAATGTAAGACAAAGAGACTGGGATCACCTAGAACGAATTCAAGCGACGGCAGTAAAATCGATACTTCATCTACCACAATCAACTCCGTATTGGGGAATATTAAAGGAAATTGCAGTATGGCCGATGAAGCAGAGAGTAGAATATCAGAAAATGATGCTTTATCATCAATTGATGCACTCTGACAAAAAACGAATTGCTACGCAGGTGATACAGGATCAAAAATTAAGAAAGGAAGAAATGTGTTGGTATGAAGACGCAAGACAAATTGCGGAGAGGTTGCAGATAAACATTCAAGAGGTAGTGACAAGGACAAAGTCAGAATGGAAGAACATTACGAAGAAAAGAATAAGAAAAGAAATTGAGGAAATATGGTATCAGAAAAGAAAAGAAATGAGAAAATTAAGGCATTTGAATGGAAATTATGAGAGGCAGGAATATATTAAAGAGGTTGGAATCAAAGAAGCATCGGAGCTACTCAGAGTAAGGCTTGAAATGAAAGATATAGGGAAAAATCAAGGGAAAGAAAGAGCATGCGCAGGATGCAGCAATGAAACGGAAAGTACAGAACATATAATGCAGTGTAAAGCGACAAATGAGATGATGGGAATGAAAGGAAATATTATGTGGATAAATGGAAAAACAGAGGAACTAAGGAAAATAACAAAATACATAAACAAATATATTGAAAAAAGGACAGAGAAGAGGATAAAATAAAAAAAGTAATGACAAAATTAAAAAAAAAAACATTGTAGGAGAGCCTTGCATAATCTCGAAAGAGGCTATGCTGGCCGGTTACGGCAAAGAGGGCGCCGTGCAGATTCAAAGATTCAAAGGAGCCGACTTGTTGCTGCTTGATCCACACCAAGCCACGCACATACATAGGTTTGTTCTGAGCAGGCTTAATCTCCCTCTGGTTCTGAGCATGAGAAAAAATAAGAATTTATATCGGCTTATTTTATCTTGAGATCGGTCATTTGAAATTCATCTGTTTGTCTGAATGCCGTTACGTTTTTAAAAATTCCCGCTGAACCCCCTTGAAAAAAGCGCCCTCGCATTCCTTCGCAATGCCCTTAGTTTCAGAGTTGTGACGTTTGGCATGGCAGATTCCAAATATGGTAACTGAAATTGGTCACGGTGTAGACGAAAACCTCGCTTAGAGAAAGTCCCCTTGTTTCTTATCCAGTTAGTTTTTAAGTGTACGTTTGAAAGGAGGACATCCCTGCGTAGCCGTTGGTGCCGCAGTCACCATTTCAATTCGATTTAGCATTCATCAATGGCAGACGGTTAGGCCATGCCGAAGAGACAACAAAACGAGGGAAAACAACATTATCAAGGTAATAACCTTTCATTTCTAACATACAAATACGGTGCATTATTGCCCATGCATATAGCTGACAGGAAACTCGGCATTGAAAAAATTCAGTATGTCGTATTAGCATTCTAAAATTAGCCACAAGATGAAGACGTTCTATATCTTTATAAACAAGTGGACGTTCTAGAATTGCAATGTGGGATTGAACAAACTGCATTGTGGTATAGCTTCACTGCGCAGAGGCTGCTGGTTAGCGCAGAGTCTTAAAAGTAAAGAAAATATGATATTTTGAAATTTTATCTTTTTCTGTTGGAAATATGACGTCATCAAGTATATATCAAATAAAAGTACTTTGAAAGGGGAATCGTTTGGTAGCAGTCACGACTTAATCGAAGCTAAGTTAAAGAATTTATGACTGTTTTTGTGAGTTTCTTTGTTACCCTCTCCAAATATGGCCATCTCCTGGTCACGTGACTTAAATGACAATGAAAAGCCTATAATTCAGTTACCAATTAAAAAAGAGGAGAAGTCAGAACGTCTTGGCTCTTTATCCTCTTACTTTCTGTTTATTGTAGAAAATTTAGTTGAGGGCACCCCCCCCCCCCCGGGTAGAATAGGGTTAAATAGGGAATTTGCCAATATTAGTGCTTTGTGATATTCAGGAAGCATTAATTTTTCAAACTGTAGTGGTTTGATTTATTATTATTAGTATTATTATCATCATTATTATTATTATTATTATTTCAACTATTATCACAGTGTAACTGGCAATGCATAGTTCACTTTGTTATTATAATCATTATCATTATCATTATTATTATTATTATTATTATTACTGCTGTATTACTTCATGTGCCTGCGTACCTGATCATGAATTATTATTATGATATGCAATCTCCCAACGCGCGTGTTTAACTCTGCTTACGAAGTCTACACAAACGTCGTGCGTTTTGTTTTTACTCATCCAGTATTGTCTTTACTGTCATTGCTGTTCATGATCATAGAAAAAAGGAAGGTATCTGATTGACAGATTCGGTTTGAATCAATCTGAAATTATTTGTAAGACGTTCCTCAATAGTGAACTTGAACATAAATACCTTGTTTATTGATATTGGTCTTTTCTTAGATTTCTACAAAGACAAAGGAAGATTTGCTAACATATTTAATATAAGAGTCTGGAGGCCATTGATTCTCGCGCCACCAACATACAATGCACTCCCGGCACCAACGATCGAATGGCAATATAATGAAGGCAGTGGATTTAAGGATATGGCTGGAAACAAGTTCGTATTTGTTACATTACAAGGTCAGATCCTCGTCCTGGCTTTTCATACATCAACAGAGTACAAAGCCCGTCTCTATCATCCTACATCAGGCACCAAACCTGCATATATTGGCGAAATGGTAGTAACTTTAAACATTTCAGGTTAGTTGCAGATGACTACAAGCATCTTTAAGTTTGATATTTTTTCCTTTTGTAATGCATTGAATTCCAAGAACTTTCTTGACTTACAAGGAAGCTTTCCAAAATTTTCGTTTTCTTTATTATGAAAATTGCTCAAAAGGCTTCAACGCGTTTTTTAAGCCACGGAGAACCCAAACTAGTTACAATATGAAGACTAATGATATCACAGAGTGGATCCATCAACTTTTGAAGTCAGTTAGAGCAACAAAACTCAAACTTAAATTTCCTACCATTTTACACAAGGAATTAGGGGCCGTTCTATAATGACGTCATGCAATAATTCATTGTTGTTGACACTCTACCATTCCTGCTGTCACGGCTAGTGTAAAACGCAGGTCATGCAGATTGATAAAACGCGTGGGTTAAATCGTGCGGGCCGAAACTAGCGGCCATGGGCATACTGGCTTTAGGCTTACAGCCTACTGATGTTGCAAGTACGTTGGTCCCTGATTATATATTTCATAATTACATTGTGTAAACCACTGATTTTTCAAATGGTTTAAAAGATGTGTATCATCCCATGAAAATGTCCCAAGAGTATGTTTCTTCTAAAGGTTTCTAATCGTCATAAAGTACCGAGGGAAGTATCGATGATCCTTTTGATGTGGGTAGTTTTGAATGTGATTTCTGTAATGATGTTAGCCCTTTTAACAAAAACAAATCAATTCTATATCCAGAGCCTTAAAAATTTAAGAAACTCATAAGAAACTTTTGGTAGCAAAAATGGCCTATGTAGATCTAGGTTTTTTTTATTTGTGATGGTAACACGTGGTAACTCGTTGAAGTCTACTATAATCCCTATACATTTTATTGGAACTCGTTTGGGAACTTGTTGGAAACACGTGGTAACACGTTACCAAAATCTCATTAATTTGACCTTAATGCGACAGATGTTGATCAATTCAACTTTGCCACACGCACTGTATTGCACTACAAAATTACCTCAAGTGTGAATTCAGCTTCAAATTTTCATATATTCATAAGGAACCCCACCCCTTGAATCCTTGGCTTTTCTCTGCCCCTCCCATATACTATTTTCATGACCTGGAGTACGATTGCGGAAACTGGGCCTTAATGATACTACAGTCGGTCCCGACTTTCAAATCAGTGAGGATAGGATAGCTTTTACAAGCAACGTGAAATACCTTGGGGTACAAATAGATTCCCAACTGAGTTGGAAAGAGCATATTACTGTTGCACTCAACAAGATTTCACGAGGAGTAGGAATGCATAAGTACTCCAAGAAATATCTATCTTTAGAAACTGTCCAGAAAATGTATTTAGGCATAGTAGAACCACATATTAGGTACTGTTGCTCGGTCTGGGGTTGCGCTGGTGATACCATCATACAAAAACTTCAAAAGCTACAAAATCGAGCTGCTCGTATTGTGACAAACAGTCCTTTCGATAAAACTTCGCTACCACTGATAGCTCAACTCGGGTGGCCAAATATGAAAGAAATAGTTGATTTTGAAACAGCTACTATTGTTTTTGTTGGGGAGATGAACCTCAGCCTACATTGTTCAATACAATGAAAGATCGGGTAAGTCCGAGCCAATCAAAACTTAAGTCATTGGAGCATGCGCAGAATGTAGTGTTTCTCGGACTGATTACTTGATTCGTAGTTTCGTCCCTGCGCTTTAACTAACAAATTTGACAGTAGTTTGTTTGAAGGAGCGATAGCGTCGACTCGGTGTAATCAATCTAAATTTTCCCGGCAAAAACAGCGCATGTTCGCGTAAATTTCACTCGTTGTGATTAGATGGGAAGCGTTGGCCTAGACAGCGAGGAAATGTGAGTTCATACTCGTCTGTTCTGGTTAGACCAACCATACTCTTATGACTATGGACCAACTAACCCTTAGAATAGGATAATGATAGGTCTAGGTGGTTGGTTTGTGGTGGTTTTTGGCTAAATGAACTCCTCATGTCGGGGAGGACTACTACAAATTCCGAAGTCAGTAAAAGCACAAGGAANCATTGTAAATCAGTTTATTCTTTTATAACTGAATGTATTACCCTGGGTAAATAATTAAAAATGAAATAAAAAAAAAAAAATCTGCTCAACCGGTTAAATAACCCCTCGTACAGTCAGCTTCCTTACAGTTTTAAAAGGTCTTCCTGGTCCCCGAGAAGAAAATCGTCTCCCCCTGTAGGAATGGCAATCCTGGAGCTGGATAAGACTTCTTTATCTCACCTTTTCTGATCACCTTTTTCTTCTCTGATTAACATGGATATCGAAACGTTTAGCTTTTTATAATTCTAAGTTTTATTTTGTTTATAATTCTGTGTTATATGGTTAATATCATATTATCTTATTTTCTTGCCGCAGGATATCACAGCGTGAGTACCATGTTACAGGCTCTTCAGAGAAATGATATTGAAGGTGGGTATGCCAATCATAGCCTACTAAGTTTCCGCCAGAAAATCAACCAAAAAGTTTAAGCTTATGATTTAAGATCGGTCGTAAATAAAAAAAAGTTATTCAATTGTGTTGATCTTGGTTTCTATCTGTTGCTGAACATTTTCGGAAAGGAGTACCCTTGATAGTTGCGAGAAGAAATAGTCAATTCTTCGATAAAAGAATGAATTTTTCTCTCTAGGATCGTATTTCTTTCCAAATCCTGTAGTTCATATATACTATCGTACTATCGTATATTTTCAATGATGAAATTATCTAAGACATTATCCTCGATTTCCCCAAATTCATCAAAATCAACTCTACAATTCCAACGTATATCATATTATAGTATTTGGAAAAGATTGTGTTAAAAATATATTTTATTGAACACAACGCTTTTCTTTTTGGCTCAATTGTTTTGTTTCCCTCCCTCAGGAATACTAATAGATTCATACATCTTGCGCTACCACTGGAAAACGTTCAACGACAGCAAAATGCCACTGATTATAAAAAGAGATTTGAAAGGTTCTGACACTGGAATTGGAATACAATTTACAGACAACATGTATCAAAACTGGGCAACATTCATCACTGAATTCTTCAGAGTAAACAGAGACGCTGAACGTCGGTTGGTGGCTGAGGCAGTAGATAATATGAGACATAAGGTAAGCGGCTGACTACACTAGTTTGTTGTTATTGTTGTTGTTGTTGTTGTTGTTGTTTCAGCTGGCCTGCTCTATCAGGAAGGAAGTCTGTCTCTTATGAGATGTCACGTGGAAATGTCCGCGAATAAAAACAATAGGAGTGTTTTGCATGGTTGATTTTGCTTTATCGCAAATCTCAAGTGACATCTAATTTGAGACATATTTTAGTCGCCAACGATTGTCCTAAATCGTAGACAGGATCTGAAATCTCTGCTTCCAAATGAGATTGCTACATTTCAGTATTAGCGACATATCAGCTGGGAGCTAAGGGATGGTGTGTTCCTTGTAAAAGCACAAATTCCACAAATGCAAATGCATTTCAAGACTTTGCAATATGTCTAAAATTAATTTGGCCTTTGACATAAACGCGCATAAATAAATTTTCTTGATCGGTACTATGATCAAGTTTTTATGATGCTTCAAAAGGGTGCAAGTTATTTCACTTACCCGATATTTTAATAAATCTTTAATGTTTTCCAACAGTTGCATCAAATATCGGAAGACAGACAAACTGGTGTCAGTGCATATGGTTCTCCAAAAGCTTACAATCTGGTCATTGCTTATCTTGGCATTGCTTGTGGATGTACAATGTTGTTTGGCTACATTGTTGTTCTATTTAAAAAGTGTTATGCTCGAAGAATGCTACAAAAGACGAAATTAAAGTTTGACCAAGTTGAAATGGGTCAGCCACTTGGTGAGTGTGAATATTTTACCTTCTGGCATGGGTTGTAGGAAACAAACTGTTTGTTCTCATACCTGTCTTTTATTGCTGTCTCCGTTTGCTTCCCACGTCCTATCAGCATTTGCTGGTTCGCATTGGCAGCATTTGCACGCACAACAAGTTCACAGGCCACTTTTTGTGGCTTCCTCTGTTTACATTTGCTGCTTGACTAATCAACCATCAAAATCCCTTTGTTTGCAATCACTAATTGCTTTGTACGGGCGTGTCAATCAAAGCAACGGATGCTTTCTTACAAAATCTGCCCTTGTTTTAAAAACCAAAATGCATGATATAGGCTGAAGCCTGGGTGCCTGCAACCTCGTTCCCATGTCCCAAAAGGAGTCTGCCGTCAGTATTGACAAAAAGGAAACTGGCCCTCGGAACCAGGTTGGGGTGTCTGAAGAAGTCACTCTGCAAGCAGCAAAGTACGCTCTGCAAACGATATAATATTTTATTTAAAGTATAGGAATATTTCTAAATATCTATTTGCTTTTCATGGCTGTGTACCCAGGCAATTGACGATGCGATTCTCCAAATTTCTTGCAAGTAATTCACATGCATAATTCACTTTGGTCTACAATGATTATTCAGATCCACACAAAATCTGAAAAATAAACACAAGACCAAGTCGCAATCTTTCAATGCAGCCATATTTTATCCTCATTTTACTGCCATATTCCTTCTTTTTACAAATTATGCTTGCCTCTTTATAAATTTTTCTTTTATCCTTAATTAGATTCATCATTCAAACCAGAAGAACTCGAAATGAAGCTGGATACGTTGTATGACAAAATCGAAACTACTTTGTTGGCAAGTGTAAGAGACCAAATTCAAGAGCTCGGACTTCGTCGTAATTACGACAAAAGAAGAAAATCGGGAATCTGATCCATGAGCAGATTGACAACTCCTAAAATGCTCCCTTCCCTCTGTTATGATGAGAACTATGTAGTCTCTTTGGTCTTATGACACTAGTCGTTAGTTTCGTTCAAATCTCCGGTCTCCATAAGATCGAACAGGCAATATGCTGCTAACAGTGGCATAAACATCAAGTACCTAGTGTTTCGTTATTTCAGCAGCAATCGATCTACCGGGTCGATCTACATACGGTATTTATTGCTTTGTAGCAGCATACTAATCATGCTCAATCTAGCAATGATAGATGACAAATGTCGTTCTTGGATACTGTTTGCTTTGGAAAGAGCTCAGGCCCTTTCTGTGAGACAAAGCCTTGCTAGTAAATGTGCCTCTGGTGCAGTAAAGGTAACGGTGTATACACATTTTATACACACCGTTGCCGTTACAAGGTGAGTAAGATTTGGAGCCAAAAAAGGGAAATTCGCAACATTTTTCGGGGTTAAGGGGGGTTGAGGGAAAATGTGCTTCTCTTGCAGTAACGGCAGCGGTGTATAGACTTTAATACAAACCGTGCTAGTTACAGGGTGAGTAAGATTAAGAGCCAATGAAGGAAAATTCGCAACTTTTTTCGGGGTTGAGGGAAAATGTGCTGATAAATACAGTTAAGATAAATTGGTGAGATAAGAGCAAAGGCCGTATTCCAAATTCCAGACAGCTATAGAAAAACATTCGGTCCATTGTATGACGTTTTTTGATGCTTCAAATTCATGTTTCAAGGTATGCGTTGATGGAAGAACGCAGCAATCAAATAATCTAGTCTATCATTCTAGTACGGTACTGAATTCCAGAGGCATTGTATCATGCACCATTTTGTTATTGGATTGATACAGTTAAAATAATATTTTACTTAAGAGTTTTATCTTAACTTAGAAGATATCATAGAAAGTTACGTAACTTAATTCTTAACACTGTAGATTATTTTAATTCTGCCAAATTCGAAGCTATCAAAATATAAGAAGAATGCTAAATCACAACCATAGAAAGTTGCAAATTTGAGCATGGACCTTTCTACTTTATAAAGGGCCGAGGGGCCGAGGCTGCAAAATCAGAACGAGGTAATACTCTTTACACATCAAATAAGAATAAACCAAACTAAAGTCTGTCTCAAATTAGATGTCAGGTGAGATTTGCGATAACGCAAGACTACTCATGCAAAACATTGTTATTGTTGTATATCGCGGAAATTTCCACCTGATATCCTGATATCTAATTTGAGGCAGACTATATGTTTACTGAAGCTGCTTTCTAATCGAAGTTAACCTTTCGATGGTCACGTCTTAAATGGTTGAACTTAAAGATCCATTGCTAACCATGATCCTTTGTGGCACCAAAGTCGACTTTCGTATCATCTTAGCCTGCGTGAAGCCTCAACACTCCTCCGCCAAAGTATAGTTTGGCGGAGAAGTGTTGAGGCTGCACGCAGGCTATATTATCTGAAAGTCGTTTCTGGCATGTACGTTCTCTTCCTCTTGTTTTTCTCTCAGCGCACAAAGGATCATGGTTGACAATGGGTCCTTAAGTTTCCTTAAAACCTTGTTTAACTGAACCTGGTTTAAATTGCTCAATATGAATGCAGTAGAACCACAGGGGGTCCAGGGGTAACCCCTAGCGAGTTCCCTAATTTTCGTTTCTTTGCTTCCCTGTGATCCGGATTATGAAGACAACACTTGTGTAATTCGAGATCGGGCTACGTCATCGTTGCGGTCGAGCTGTTGTTGTTACAGTAAGACAACAACAGCTCGACCGCAACGATGACTTAACCCGATCTTGAACTTGAATTGCACAGGTGTCGTTTTCATAATCCGGATCACAGGGAACTTTGCTATTTTGGATTCATGCATTTGTTCATGACTTTTCTGTAGGCGTGTCAAACCACAGGAAGCCCAAATTGATTAATCACTCACTATACAGGGTGTTTCAGAAAAAGACGCAACCCAACTATAATTGAAAATGTTAAAAACATAAAAAGATTTGAACAGATGTAATGTATACCATCAGAAAGCACAATCTATATTCTTTCCAATGATATGCAGTTTGCATACCTTAATGGAATTATTTATTATTTAATTGATATTTGAGTAAGTATGGTCGATTTTATATGCAGCATGCTGTAAGAGCAAAATCAGCACCTTTTTTGACATAAAAAGTTACAAAACAGATTTTATGAATACATTTCAGGACTAGAAGCACTTGAAGAGTTGCCCATAGGAAGGAAACATGCTAATTTACTCCCATGAGACACATTTATTAAAAATGACAAAATAAGCTCTCACAATGATGGGTTTTCGCTATGCAAATATCCTACCACTTTCCTGCATCTAAAATACACCATACTTACTAAAACGTCAGTTAAGTAATAAATAATTCCATTGATGTATCCAAACTGCATAGAATTGCAAAGAAGAAAGATTGTGCTTTCAGATGGTATACATTACATATAAGTCAAATCTTGTTATTTCTTGAAAATTTTCAATAATAATTGGGTTGTGTTTTTTCTGAANTGAAGGGGTTTTTGACTTAAGCTTGACAAAAAATAGATTTCATTGAAAGTCTAGAGTCTACTAACTTCCAATAACAGTCCAAGCTGGAAATAAATTTCAACTGCCTAATTTTGGGGGGCCTGGCCAACAGAGTTTCATTTGATCCTATCCATAGGGGATAAACCATATGCAGTACATGGCAAGTGCAAGGTACAAGCTTAAAACTCCTAAAAGCCTAGAATTTTAGGACAGAACTTAAAACATGACTAAGAATCTGTATGTAAGAATCTGAGAATCTGAGAATCTGTATATCTATTTAGGTCTAACATAGATGGGCCTAAGCACAATTTGCACGTAGGCCTATATTAAGTGCGCTGCAGTATAAAGTAAGACATCTATGGTTCTCAATATAAAACTATGATATTTATTCTATTTGAAATGCTTTATGTAGAAGCAAAAGTTTCTTGCAAACAAGCTTAAAAAGTGACTTACAAATAAGAATGGTCATTGTGAAGTAATGTGATGAAGTGTGCAGCCATCATTGAACAGTTTCGTTTTGGAGACCTCAGAAAATGTGCTGAGGTCACGTGATGCCAGAGTTACCACGTGTTTCCAACGAGTTTCCAAATGAGTTTCCATAAAATGTATAGGGATTATAGTAGACTTCAACGAGTTACCACGTGTTACCATCACAAATAAAAATATATAGAGATCTATATATATAGATATGCGATTTCTTTGTATGATAGATTTAGATCTATATATTTTTTTATTTATGAAATATCTATAATGGAATCAGCAGTGATTCTATAGAAATTCGATCATCAAACGCAATGCATCTTGGTCAAATGACCCTCGACGCCATCTTTTCCGGAATCGTCTATTGAAGTTTTAATTCATAGTAAAAGCTGCATCAGTAGTGCCTGCAATTTGCTGACATTTTCGATCGAAGAAATCAAAAGAATAAATGTAGAAACATTACCTTAATAATAATTTAAGATATGGCTAAATCAATTATCATACTGTTTCATTGATCTGCGCTCCATTTAGTAAATCAAACTGTTTTCAGCTGTAATTCAAGCAGCTCAACCGAGCACAACTTCATAACTTAGAGCTGGTAGGGTCTTAGGGCGTGTCCAGCCCTGAGAGGGTGGATTATTTATGATGGGAATTGACTGAAAAGCCTGTACCAAGTTAGTTTCATATCGCTGCTACATTTCATAGAATTAAATGCAGATTTCTGGAAGATTTTGGTAGATTTTCCTAAGCCAGTCTATTCACTTTAGTAAAGCCCGAGCTGATCTATCTCAAGGTAGAGTCAATTCACTGTTGTACAGCGTAGTGCTGCACAGTATGTATCCATCAACATATAATGTGTGACCAGCTATTAACATTTTAACACAAAGCGCTTTGATCTATTCATATAGGTCGAAAGATAGTAATTTTCTTTTACCAAGCCAAAAACACCCTCCCCCCACATTGGCATACAGCTGCAGTCTCCGAACGTGAGTTCAAAAACTGCGCTCTCCGAACGTGAGTTCAAAAACTGCATGGCTACCATCAATTCTACCATTGCACTATGGCTGAAAATTGAATACACATGTATCTCAAATACTTTTACTACTGCAAGTGCAATGTTAGAACAAATTTGAGGTTACGTATGCCACTATTTCGTTTGATTTGCCGTTTTACGACGCCATATTTAAAGGCCTACTGACATTATTTGAATAAACATTCGCTGTAATTATTCACTTTTCAATTCTATAAGTTAAAATTTGTGTTCTATGTAAGGCGTAAGAGGCCTAACTTTTGGCCTCTTATTATAATTAGAATTTAAGCTTCTCTTGGCCAATGCAGAGATGAATATAATCTAAAAATGATAGCAAATCTATCAATTACAAAGGCTGCTATGAAGCCGTTCAGCAGTACAGTGTGGATCAGCCAATAACACTGATGTCAGCAAAGTTTCAATAATTGAGTAACAAACAATGTTCTCGGATGTGACATGCTCTTCGGTAATTCTGCCATGTTCCCATATAGCTTCAGACAAATAATACGTAGACAGTTGCAATGCTGACACACACCAGTGGTAGTCAAGGTCAACTGTGTGTTTGATAGGATGAATATAAGGATCATTTTCATGAACAATCATATACTGGAAAGAGTTCATCGTTGATGTGATGTGGTCTGCTCGGAAGGTAGCATACTGCTGCACTTGTTCAAAAAATTCTGGCTTTGAAAGTTTAAGAACATGATGTGATATGTTCCTTCTGATTCAGTAACAGAAAAAATCTCTTGCGATGATGCTGCGTTCAGTTTCTTAAGGTTACTGTAACCCTTCAGACAAAAAATTCTCGATTTTTCGTTTTCATCATAATCTGATGGTTTAAAGGAGAAGTCCGGGATAATTTTGACTTGGGTTCGTTTAGGACATTTCAAGGTGCTAAATTCATTTCTGAAATAATTTTTGAAAAATTCCACACCGATTTGGAGTTGTTAGCTCCCAAAGACCATCCCGAGTCCATTTCGGAGAAAGCACGGGTTTGATTGCGCTTTTATCCCGCGAGACACGTGACGTCATATGAGATCAGTGGTTTTGAGCAATTAGACCCATTCAAGTGCGTTCACTGTGAGATAACAAGAGATCAAGGGAAGTTTGTGTGCCTTTTGCGACGCAATTTCCCTGATAAAAAGGTCACCAAAGCTTTGAAGAGGAACTGTTTGATGATGAAATAATCAGAATTGGAATGATCAACGTCGATTATGTTCGAGATTCAGGAATACGATAGCCAGCAATCAAAAGATGGAATGGATTGAAGATGAGAATGCCGATTGATATTGGTATGAGACACAACATAGCATGGTAAGCAAGTTGCTCTGGTTTCTAATTTATAATATATTTACTTGGCATCTACAAGAAAATCTCAAGTTGTCTGATCAACAAATGCCGTAGTTAGCAAATCAGTTTAATACGAGATGAAAGAGAAAGGAAGGACCGCCTGTCTTAGGCCATGAATGACCCTGCACTAAAAACACTTAAAACGGAAATGGTCTAGACAGACTAACTCATCGAACTCAAGTTGCTCTGGTTTTCTAATGAAAACATCTATTTATAATATATTTACTTGGCATCTACAAGAACATCTCATGTGGTCTGATCAACAAATGCCGTTTGTAGCAAATCAGTTTAATACGAGATGAGAGGGAAAGGAAGGACCTGCCTTAGGCCATGAACCTGCAAGTTTTAACTCATCGAACATTGTGAAATTTATTTTCGAGAAGGTACTATAAGTCTGTCTAAACGAAATATTTATTTGAATTTACCATTCTGCTTTTCAGGTGAAGGTTGAAAATGCTTCCAACATGCTCACAGCATACTCAGAAAATAAACGCAGAGGATAAATCATAGATTGCTGATGATGAAGACTTCAAAGTTATATGTTTAAACTCGCCTATATTTCTAACTATTTTACAGTAATATGGTATTGTAGATTAAATATTCTTGGATGACATACCAACTTTTGATGAAGTATAATGCATATTACAACTTGCTGCAGAATAGCTATTTTATTCCAAATTCTAATTAGTGTTTTGGTATACAGTCCACAGTTAATACTTACAAGCAATTATGTAGTCAGGGGTTCAGCAGCTAAACTTGATAAAAGCTAAGAAACTATCAAAGTATCTGCCCCCGCTGATTTTAATGTTTTACAGAAGGAGCCTTTCATTCAGCATGCGGTCTCTGCCATTTTGGGGTAACTACTCTTCCTGAACCCTTTGCCATGTCACTCCAAGTTAAAAGGGTTAAAGATACGTGGATATAAGTAAGTTGTTATTTACAATGTGGTACTTCCTGTTTCAAAAAGTGAGAGTAAATGTCACCCTTTCTCTACCCATTACTGAATATTCTCTCCACCCCAATATCTTGAAAACCAAAATATTGCTATTGATTTTTACAAAATTCTTACTGAAATCTGCTGAAATAGTGATTTTTCCTGTTCATTTTATGGTTTCAAAGACCTAATATACTAAACTATTGTTTATTCTTTTGTTCAAGAACCCTAAATGTTGATATAATAAAAAATTTCAGACCGCAAATATTGACATAAACACACTACACTGAAAACAAAGGGTTACCCCCTAGGCTTGGGTACCTGACAAGCAGGTGTTGCAGAATAAATCTGGGCTAGTAACAAG
>REGM01000120.1:615052-636096 GCA_004194415.1 Aurelia aurita | reverse complement strand
AAAGGGAAAATTTTACCAGCATCAATTCTTGCTTGCAAATCATCATAAAATGCCTTGATGCCATCAAGATCAACAGCTTGGAGGAGCTCATGCATGCGAAGAATAACGTTGGTTTCCATCTTATTAAAATAAAAACAAGAACTCTTCTTTTCCACCAGGCAAAACGATTGATAACCGGTCAGACAGTCACAGGACATCAGGTCAGACATAGGCCAAAAGCCAAAAGACAATCTTCAAGCCAGAACGAGAGAGAGGTTAGCCCTTTCGCAGGGTGGTCGTGATACAGGGAAGTCATGAAATATTGGCCATTCCCAGGACGTGCTTCCACATTTTCGCCGCTGTACTTTTCCATTGTGTTGCTAAAAAGCATCGTTCGCCTCACATGCTTACAAAAAACATCCCTGAAAAGTTGGTACTGCTTTTCCATTCATCTCATATGTCAGCGCAGTTTGCTAATTTATCCGACGTTCTAAAAGATTTATGCAAAGCTTCGCCTTTGTTGAAGTAATTTATTAAATGCCCAATACCCCCCTATAAATTTATGCTGAAGCAGAAGCTTCCAAAACGAGGTTTTCAAAGGTGTGGCTCTCCACCGCAGTACCGTTCAACATCCTCCGTGAAGCAATTTGCGTTGGGAGCACTTGGCCATTGGGGGACTTTACATATCGAAGGGCAGTGTCAGCGAAATATAAAACATAGATGTTCTGAAAATTCCTGAGAGTTTTATAAAACTGCAAGAGATACGTTCGCCGCTTTTTGTAACGTTCTAACAGAATTTATTTCAAACTTTAACTAGCAAAAGAGACATGCTTACGGGAGCACTGTGCGAACGTCTGGATCCGCCCCTGGCTTTCAATGTTACATAAATCAATCGATGTTTGTAAACGATTTACGATGTATAGTATTAATCCTTCAAATATGCATGCAATTGTTGCAGTCTGTTGGAGAGAGTTTTATCTGTGGTTAGTTTCATGTGTCTTGTATTTAAGATTTGTATGGGCAGGAAAATTCCTTATGTGAAATATGTTGATAGGCTAGTGGAAGACTGATCAGTGTTATCAAGCTTCCTGTGCAAGATTGTGTACCAGGCTTGCTGTACTTTTGCTTGTTACTGATAATCGTGCCTTTTGAGTTTGATAGGTAGTTGTGTCGTCATTCTGGCCATTTTAATGCTGGCAGCTTGCCGGGATATCCACTGGTTATTTGCCTGTAAAAACAAACAAGATTCTTAAGATTGAGAAATCTGAAACAGTACTACATCAAGGACCAAAATGGGGGTCTTTTCTTTGCGATGAAATACCCATCCTGTATATGTTGTTCAAATCTCCCTTGAATAAACCAGGGCCGCCTCTCCGTAACAGTTTAAAGGAAAAATTGTAGTAGATTGATACTTACCCTGTTTATTGTTGTCGGTGCTTTGGGACGTTAATCTTAAGTGTAAACAGAATTTCCTTTTTTGTACATTAGTCTAAGAATTTAGCATTTCCAACTACAAGCATTCAGTTTTTTGAAAAACAATCAATAATAGAAACACAGAATGGCAAAACCAGTTTTGAAACAGGTCAAACAATTTTTAATCGAGGCGTGACTTTGCACACCAAATAATCGAGGCGTGGCTTTGCACACCAAATAATAAAAAATAAAAAATATGTAATCGAGGCGTGCTAACGCACACCAACATCGTGTATCGAAAGTAACATTTGTAAACTGATATTCAACAGAAGTAATGCTCGTCTTTGCACTCAGTCTAATTGATCATTGGAATTTGCATTTGATAACATATATAGACAGCCTAGTGGTCACTGTAATACGATTCTATAACACCAGAGCTTGATACCAGTTTAGGAGCATTCGTGTAAATCTGATCGATTTGTGTACAGTAATCTGTTGTATATTTACTGATCAACTGCGCGTACCCTCTATCTTTCATATATGAATTTAGATGGTTCTGTTCCGTAGAAGGCTCCAAAAGGTTAACATTGAAATCCCCCAAGATAACAACAGGATGATCGTCATCAGATAAAACAAGGTTGTGTACTTGACCCATTGCTTCAAGGAGTTGTAATATTGTTGCACGGAGCTTTGAACGATAAATAGAGATGATATCAAGATTGTCGTGCAACCTTGTGATAGATATTTCTACGCCATTACAGTTGAATGCAAAAAACTGTGCAGGCTATGCGTTGTTTCACATAGACAGCTAATCCATATGGTGTTCTCTGATTATTAGATGAAGCGTGATCATTTCTGAAAAGATCGAAACAAGTTAATTTATATGTCTCACTGGAATCGTTTTCTACCAATGCAGTCTCGGAAATATTTATGACATCACAGGCTTGTATGTTATAGTCGGCAGCAACATCTTGCATGTGTAGGTGCAATGAACGAACATTTTGATAAACTATCTTAATACAGTTCTGCTGTTGTATCTTATACAAAGGTAACATGCATAGTTGAATATTTGCTTCTTCCCTCAATCTTTTCATTTCTGACTTCACTTTTTCACTTGCTNACATAGACAGCGAATCCATATGGTGTTCTCTGATTATTAGATGAAGCGTGATCATTTCTGAAAAGATCGAAACAAGTTAATTTATATGTCTCACTGGAATCGTTTTCTACCAATGCAGTCTCGGAAATATTTATGACATCACAGGCTTGTATGTTATAGTCGGCAGCAACATCTTGCATGTGTAGGTGCAATGAACGAACATTTTGATAAACTATCTTAATACAGTTCTGCTGTTGTATCTTATACAAAGGTAACATGCATAGTTGAATATTTGCTTCTTCCCTCAATCTTTTCATTTCTGACTTCACTTTTTCACTTGCTGCAATCTTATTTTCATTCAGGTTGCATATTTTTAAGTTTGCTAATTTTGTAACCCTGCTCAATCCCACGTAATGCATGTGCTCTCTTGTGTTACTTGGAAAGTCAACAACTAGTTGGTTAACAGCGTCACCTTGCGATCGATGAATCGTTTTTGCTGCTGCTGGTCCTAATGGAAATTGTCTTCTCAAAATATGAATTTGAGACCTTTTTGAAATGTTAAATTGTCTAGTAATCTCTAGAATTGGTGTCCAACTCAAATCAATATTATTTTGATAAAGACATCTATATTCCCTTCGATGATCACTTCCAATACCCATATGATACTTGGTCGTTCTGACCCAGGGACACGATAATCAATTTTTTGTATCGTACATTCTACTCCATTTGAAATTCCATCGAGAACAGCAATGTTTGTACATATGTCATATTTCAGAGAAACAGCGACTTTTATGACAGATGAAAGTCCCATGGTTTTGCTAGCATCATCTGGAATCTTATTTAGCATTGTTCGCTTAAGCTCATCTGAAATGTCACCAATAACTATATCTATGGCCTTCACTTCAGATTTCGGTTGATTGCAATTCTCATATATCCTTTTGTTATGTAGATCTACTGCTTTGTTCGTTGTGAATAAATGAGTTTCATCTAAAGCCTTGGTCAAACGCATCCAACATTTCATCCAACATTACATCAAACATTTCTAGTAAAATCCATGATCGTTATTCGCCTGCGCAGCGACATGTATACAAATGATAAAAAAGACGCATAATGCAAAAAAAACTAGAGTGGCTGACTTCGAAAGCAACATGTTGAAAATTATTGAAAAATGGCGGTGAAACGACAGAATATCAACTTTTAGAACGTTCTGCGCATGCCCACAAATGAAATGTAGGGTGAAATGTTGGACGAAGCGGTCAAACGCATCCAACATTCCATCCAACATTTGAAAACAAAATTTGCTTTTGATCTCGATCAAACTCCATCCAACATCAATTTGCAAATGTTGGATGATCCAACATGGGTGGTCAAACGCATCCAAAATTTCATCCAACATTTGTTTTCTGCATGTTGGATCAAATGTTGGATGCATTTGACCGGGGCTTAATGATGGTTGTGCATTAACATTCGAAGAAACCAGTCTTGTTTTTATCACATTTAAATCTTCATCAGAATGCTTTCCTTCATGTAGTCTATTCAATATCTCGGCAAAATCTTTGTCCTCTCTTTGCCTCATAATCTCAGTAAGCTCATACATTGTGAAGTTGTCTTGCCACAAGTTGGTTGCCAATGCACTATATAGGTTAGAAGATGTGCTTTCAAAGATCCACCTATCAAACACTGGTTGCAATTGAAAGAGATCTCCTACTGCAATAACACTTATTCTACCAAATAATGCATTGTTTCCCATTGCTTGCTGCATTCGAAGGTTTATAAAGTGAAGCATTCCTGCACCAACCATCGATATTTCATCAATTAATATCAACTTAAGCTTTCCAAGCTGACATCGTATCGTATTGAGTCTGTCTGTATCAAGTGCACAATATGCAAATCCTCTATTTGCTGGTACTTTTAAAGCAGAATGAATCGTATTTCCACCAATATTATAAGCAGCCTTACCAGTAGGAGCCATCTTCAATACTTTAATCTCATCCGGATTTGTACCAACTTGATGGTCATAGAATCTAATCAAGGCCTCGTATAAAGCATTTGTCACTCGACTTTTTCCTACTCCAGCACCACCACTAAGGAATAATGACAATTTTCTGTTACTTGTCTTGACACAGTGCAACACACGATAGAAAGATTCTTTTTGTTCTTTGTTAAGTGAACGAGCAAGAGATCTATACTCTGTATCACCTAGTCTATGTACCTGCTGAATTTCATCATCTTGTTTTCGAGCAAAAATGCCTATGTCATTCAACATATCATACTGAGAATGNTCCACCTATCAAACACTGGTTGCAATTGAAAGAGATCTCCTACTGCAATAACACTTATTCCACCAAATAATGCATTGTTTCCCATTACTTGCTGCAGTCGAAGGTTTATAAAGTGAAGCATTCCTGCACCAACCATCGATATTTCATCAATTAATATCAACTTAAGCTTTCCAAGCTGACATCGTATCGTATTGAGTCTGTCTGTATCAAGTGCACAATATGCAAATCCTCTATTTGCTGGTACTTTTAAAGCAGAATGAATCGTATTTCCACCAATATTATAAGCAGCCTTACCAGTAGGAGCCATCTTTAATACTTTAATCTCATCCGGATTTGCACCAACTTGATGGTCATAGAATCTGATCAAAGCCTCGTATAAAGCATTTGTTACTCGACTTTTTCCTACTCCAGCACCACCACTAAGAAATAATGACAATGTTCTGTTACTTGTCTTGACACAGTGCAACACATGATAGAAAAATTCTTTTTGTTCTTTGTTAAGTGAACGAGCAAGAGATCTATACTCTGTATCACCTAGTCTATGTACCTGCTGAATTTCATCATCTTGTGTTCGAGCAAAAATGCCTATGTCATTCAACATATCATACTGAGAATGAAGTTTTTCTGCACCAGGATGAAAACAACCATAGAGTTCACTCAGCGTGCTTCCAAGATCAGTATCAATCTCATTTATATGTTGAGCTCCAGGAGCAATATTGCAACCAATATCATCTGTATCACATTCGAATGTTTCAATTGCATTGTCAAGATCACAAGCAACTCCTTCATATTGCTTTCTTTTGCTAATAATATCTTCTTTCAAAGCAGTATATTTATCCTCATACGAATCATAGCCTTGTGCAAGCTTATTTTCATTTCTCCACGTAGTGTACAACATCAACTGCTCACGATAGTAATTCTCTGGATCATGATCTTCATTATATCTCACTGAACGAATAATTTTTGCTTTCTTTCGTTTGACAAACTTCATTCCTCCTTTTACAGGATATTCTTTTTGCTGCATTTCATCTAAATTGTCTGGAAAATCATCATCAGTATTTTCCTCATAAAGATTTCTCTCTTCCACATTTGCTTTTTTGTCTCTCACATAATTGTACCATGCTGCAAAGTCTGCTAAGCAAACATTTTCTAACGCTTTAGGCCTTCTTTGATATCTTTTTATAAGATTGTCACATTCAATATCTTCTGAATCATCAGGTAGCTCATTGATTTGCTCTTGATTTCGTACTAAAAATGCTCTATCGTCGATTTGTGATGTGTTAACAAATTGAAACTCTCTTGAAGATCTTCGTAATGGCATTTGTAGAACTAAATACACTGCTTCTTGAGCACTGATTTCAACGGCATTCAAANACAACATCAACTGCTCACGATAGTAATTCTCTGGATCATGATCTTCATTATATCTCACCGAACGAAAAATTTTTGCTTTCCTTCTTTTGACAAACTTCATTCCTCTCTTTACAGGATATTCTTTTTGCTGCATTTCATCTAAATTGTCTGGAAAATCATCATCAGTATTTTCCTCATAAAGATTTCTCTCTTCCACATTTGCTTTTTTGTCTCTCACATAATTGTACCATGCTTTACGCTTTAGGCCTTCTTTGAAATCTTTTTATCAGATTGTCACATTCAATATCTTCTGAATCATCAGGTAGCTCATTGATTTGCTCTTGATTTCGTACTAAAAATGCTCTATCGTCGATTTGTGATGTGTTGACAAATTGAAACTCTCGTGACGATCTTCGTAATAGCATTTGCAGAACTAAATACACTGCTTCTTGAGCACTGATTTCAATGGCATTCACAAATTTGTTCCCAAGATGTCTTATTTTGTTTTTGATATCTTTGTTACCTAATTTAGCCTCTTTACATGCTCTTTCCAGTAACTTACTGATGCCTTTTTGACCTTTGAGAACATATGATAGAACATACATAGCACATGCATATGGATCCAGAATAAATTGTATATCCATATTAGCTTGCCATGCTTTAAGCAAACCTACGTTATAGCTGTTTACTCTTATGGCTGCAGGAGATCTTTTCAGTAAAATTGTGCGTCTTTTTAAATCTGATCTTATGGCAAAAATGTATTCAGTTAATGACATGTCTAATTTCTGAAGGAACTCAGTAAATGTGATGTCTTCCCCATATTTCATCAAGTCAAGACTATCTTTGATTTTCTTAGAATTCGTTTTCGCTAGTTTTAACTCTTCGTTTGTAAGTTCATCATCACTCGGCGGCTCTAATATAATTGTTTCTGGCATTGGAGGGAGAGGAAAATTAAACCTGCAAACTTTTTCGTGCTTTTTTCTGCCTGTTTTGGAATGCTTATGTTCCTGATAGCTAACAAATTCATCCAGATTGGCATTAATGTGCTTTTCACAGCAAAAATATTTGTCTACAAACTTTACTATTTCTGCATTGGAAGCAGATCTACAGTCAGGTGCATCTTTTACCCAAAATAATACATGTATATGGGGTAATCCTCTTTGTTGAAACTCTGTACGATAGAAAAATTCCTATAGGATGTGCTGCACTTTTTAGTACCTTATTGATAAACAATTGTACCATATGATCAAAATGTCTTGCGCACGTGACAGGATCATTTTGAATCAATTCTGATTTCTTTTCCCATGACATATTTTTTACTTCCTCTACTGTGTAGCTGATGTTTTCTACAAGCTTTCCTAACAACTTAAGCAATTGAACCCATCTAGTATCTGCTGCTGAGAATGAACAAAACCATGCTGGATAACCAAGTTGTCAAATCATGGCAAACAAATCTTTCTTGCACTTTTCAAAGTAAGGTGGTGAACCTCTTAGATTCTTAAATACTCTGAATCCTTCATCTAAATTTATGATATTATTGATCGATTCATCAGATTTGAAATCCTTTGCTTTGTATGTTTTACCTTTTTTCTTACATTTTCTAACTGAGATCATAGCAGTATCTTGAATTGTTTTGATTTGTAACTTTTTCAATTTGTAGAAAATATTTGGAACAGACTGAGCAACTCTTCGATCTACGCTCCTTAATTCCCATTTGCATATGTCACTGTAAGGCACTCGAATCAGTCTATTTTCAATATCACATCGTCATTTTCCACAAAAAATTGTTGGAAATGCTAAAAACTCTTAATCTTTGTCATAAAAGATACCTAATGGTCTATTCCCTTCTCCAGGAGCAACAGTTAACAACTTATGAGCCCAATGATTGATATCTGCTGGTTCAAGTAATTTATCAGTATTACCAGCTGGACGTTCCTCTATCTCATTCCATTCATCGTCACTGTCAATTTCATTCTGGTTAATATCGACTCCAGATTGGTCATGATCTGTATCAATGCTATCACTTGGTACCATATCATTATCATCACAACGAGACTCATTGCTTATGTTGTCATCATTACCCAAAGATAGGCCATTTAACCATTCATTTGAGAGCTGGATACCTTCATCTCTGTATAATTCACTTGCTATTGTCAAGTAGTGTGCAGCATACATTACATTCAAAGGTCTTATAGTCTGAAACATGTAGTACCCTTTGAAACTTTTGCTCTTTTTCAATTTTATGGATATTGTTTGTGATTCATCAATAGGTCGAGGTATCATACTTATCGTCGTATTAACGTCGGCAGGCACATTCACAACATTTCCATGAATACTCAACTGATGTCCTCTCGGCAATTCTCGTATTTGCATGAATGGAATACGTGGTGCTATGAGTCTCTCTTCTAAAGGAGTCAAATCCAATACAGCAGACTTGTCAGGAAAACACATTCCATTTGCTTTAGAACATGTAGGCACTTTACCTTGTTTTAAGTTATTGTGGCAAGTTCTACAAATCCACTCTTTATTTTCAACGCTCTTTGTATTAGTAAATAAAACTGTAGATGGTTTATCTTCGAAAGGTTCAAAGTTGTACGAATCTGCTTTGCATTCAAGTACTGATGACCTGTACAAAAGTTGATCACAACATGTACATACAAATTCAGGTCCTTCCTTTAATGCTTCATGAAATTTATCAATGATCTTTGAGATTTCTGTAATTTTTCTACTTTCGTCACTTTCAATGTTAGCAGTTGACTGTGCGATGTCATTAGAAGACACTTGCATAATATCATTACAGATAGCTTTGTTGGGATCAAGCTTTCTCTTTTTGAATGATAATTTATTTCTGCGACGAACATTTTTGTAGTGCTCAGGATCCCTCTCTTTATATGATTGAACATTTTTTGACAGATTTCTTTATAATTCTCAGGATCCCTTTCTTTATATGATTGAACTTTTTTGACAGATTTCTTTAAAATGCTCAGAATCTCTTTCTTTGTATGATGATTGAACTTTTTTGCGACAGATTTCGTTGTAATGCTCAGGATCCCTTTCTTTATATGATTGAACTTTTTTTTGAGAGATTTCTTTAAAATTCTCAGGGTCCTTCTCTTTATACGATATCATATTTTTTTTACAAACACTTTTAAAACGTGCAGGATCTTTCTCTTTATATGACTGCTTGTTTCTTTTACAAACTTCTCGATAATGTTGGATATTTTTTCCCCTAAATTTCTTCTTAATTCTTTTACATATTCTTTTAAATCGATCTGGATGTCTCTCTTTGAATAATTGCTTACTTTTCTTAGATATTTCTCTATTGCATTTTGTCTTATCCTCCTCATTCATTTCAATTTTAGTTTTCTCAATGCCACTTTCACGTCCACTATTTAGGGTAGGATTTGTATCAATTTTTCTTGCCTTTGACACATTTTCATCTTCAACAGCAGTTGGTACGGTATCATTTTTCTCGAGACTTTGTTTCTGTTTCATTTTTTCCCTATAATTTCTCATGTAATTTTTGCTGTTCTCTCTCTTTGATTCAATGTTTTCAAAACCTGTGGAAACTGAATTATTGCACTCCTCAATACCTTCATTTGATACAACAGATGCCACTGTAACAGTTTGCAGTTTTTTATCATTAACGTTTTCACTAATTTGACTCTGTGATAGTGAAAGTGTCGTTGCTGAAACTGTGGAGACATAATGTGTTTCATCCACGTGAAGGAAGCAATTATCAAGGCTAAGCGTGGAATTGGAATTATTCGTTTTTTGTCAAAATACGTTTCGAGAAATGTACTTGACCAGATGTATAAGCTATATGTTAGACCGCATCTTGATTACGGTGATGTAATTTTCCATGATCAAAGCATGTCCCTTTCTCGTAAACTGGAATCAACCCAACATAAGGCAGCACTAGCTGTTAGTGGGGCATGGAAGGGTACAAGCAGGAACAGGCTACTTGAGGAACTCGGCTGGGAGACGCTTAGTAACAGACGATGGTACCGTAGATTATGAGTTGTTGTTGTTGCGTGTTATAGAAACAAATACTCGGTGTAAATCAGTCAGCAATTTCGCAGAACATGTGCGTGGAGACTANATCAAGGCTAAGCGTGGAATTGGAATTATTCGTTTTTTGTCAAAATACGTTTCGAGAAATGTACTTGACCAGATGTATAAGCTATATGTTAGACCGCATCTTGATTACGGTGATGTAATTTTCCATGATCAAAGCATGTCCCTTTCTCGTAAACTGGAATCAACCCAACATAAGGCAGCACTAGCTGTTAGTGGGGCATGGAAGGGTACAAGCAGGAACAGGCTACTTGAGGAACTCGGCTGGGAGACGCTTAGTAACAGACGATGGTACCGTAGATTATGAGTTGTTGTTGTTGCGTGTTATAGAAACAAATACTCGGTGTAAATCAGTCAGCAATTTCGCAGAACATGTGCGTGGAGACTATTTATAGTTCAAAAAAGTTAGTCACATAATCCATGATAGGCAATTGAAACCGATCTACATTGCCACTACGCAGCCGCTTCGCGGTTGCTGCGCTGCAATTAACAATGCTTTAACATACTTGAAATAACTCATTTATTGTTTTGATTGTGTGCATAAATAATGCCTATTGTTACAACATTCCTGATTCCTATCTACCTATGTAGGTAGGTAGGTATATGCATTCCTTCCGGTTTGATCAGATCCCCTCCATAATATTTTCATTCTTCAAATATAAACATTATGGAGGGGATCTGATCAAACCGGAAGGAATACACCTATATACCTACCTATATAGGTAGACAGAAATCAGGAATGTTGTAACAATAGGCATTATTTATATTATGCACATAATCGAAACAATCAACGAAGCATTTGAGATATCTATAAGCATTGTTAATGCATACAATCCTAACAATTCATAGATATCTAAGGTATTTATCAAATTTGTATGCGTTGCCAATTGATATTTTCTCGTTAAGACTAAGGGCATGATTACATGGGCGAGTTGACCCGCCTTGCCGGGTTGACTTGTTTTTCGAAAGTGGGTCAACCCGGCTAGGCGAGCTGGCCTTTCCCATGTAATCGCAGTAACCGAGTCAATCCCGAGCTGACTCGTTGTGAGCGCATGCGTTTTGACCGTCACTCATCACTCATCACTCATCACTCGTCATTTCGTCATTGAATTGTTTCACCCACCATCACGAGGATTGTCTCGTTTTGGTTTCAGCCGGGTTGGCCAGAGCCGAGCTACAAGAGGGTCAACCCTCCCATATAATCGCGAATTACTGGTGAGCTAGAGCCAAGCTAGATCCGAGCTGTAGGCGGGTCAACTCGCCCATGTAAGCACCCCCTAAGGGCTTGATTATATGAGGTGAGCTGGCTTGGTAAACGGGCCAGCCCACTTCCATAGTCTATTCCACACAAAAAGTCCATTGCTATTACATGGAAGTGAGCCAGCCCGGTCTCGCTTTGGTGCAAGCGGGCTGGCTCGCCAAACGGGCTGGCTCGTCTCCATGTAATCGCGTCTGACCGAGCCAGCCCGGTAAGCGGGCTGAAAATACACAATGGAGCATGCGCAGTTTGCTTTCGTCCACGTGTCACAACAACCACCCGGGGTAATGTCTGTGCAGTACAGTGGAGGCTGTTCAGTACAGTGGAGGCAGTTCAGTACAGTGGAGGGGTAACATCAGTACTGTGGGGGGATAGCATTGAGTACGGTGGAGGCTATTCAGTACAGTAGAGGGCTAACATCAGTACGGTGGAGGGATAGCATCAGTACAGTGGAGGCTATTCAGTACGGTGGAGGGCTAACATCAGTACAGTGGAGGGATAACATCACGCTTGTGGGGGGATAACATCAGTACGGTGGAGGCTGTTCAGTACGGTGGAGGGTTATGGTTTGTGTTCATCACGATGGAAGTTCTTCTGTTTAGGTTGTGTTGATACTTGGCAAGATAAATGGATGAAAAATTTCAATCCTACATGTATTTTTTTTATAAGAAACCGCTTATAAGAAACTCAGACTCTCAGATTGCCAAAACATTAAGAAACTCCAGCATGTTTTCTTTATTCTCACTTGGTTCCTGTATCATATTACTTCGGAGAGTACTTGAGTAATGTCTAAGCATTGGAAAGGCTTCAAAACACCTTGTTTTGACATGTTCTGGAGGTCACAGATCTGATAATTTTATACTTTCAATACTGGCCCAAATTCTTAGTTTCTTATAAAAAAATACGTGTATTTGTTGAAGGCACCCTCGAAGAAAACAAGTAGCCCGGCCAGTTCCTTTGACAAGTATGTAGAAAGTCAGGGTGGTCAAGTACTGTAAAATTCTTGACACCACCTTTGTCCTACATTGGAACAAACATAAACCAACCCGGTTTTTGCCGAAGTTAATAGAAGAAACCCCAGAAAAGCCAAGTTTTTAGGACATAGCTAGTCAGAATAAAACTTCAGGTGTTCTAGCAGAATTTCTGGTGCTGTTCAGTTAATTTCCTCAACATCGTAATGCTTTTTGCATCCATTTGACGTAACGTATGTCCTTGAAATTTCCAGGAAAAAGCCAATTTTTGCCGAATTTTGGGTGCACTGTTGTGACCTCTGTCCCAAGTTTTTCTGAGATCCCACCCAGTTTTTGTATTTTGTAATTGTGAAGTACGTATTTTGAGTTAATTGGTGTTACCTCTGTCCTTAGTATTTGCCGGATCCCACCCAGTTTTGAGGAATTATTTCAATATTGTCCATGAATTTACCGAAAAAAACAAAAAAAAACTCGCAAAAAATGTGTTGTCCAATAATTTGAAGAAATAAGCCACACATTTTCTTAAAATATTACGATTTCAGTTTTTCCTTGACATTGAGTAGGAATAAACCAGTGCTGACTGCGCGAAAACAACCAGTTTTGGGGAAAAACCTTGCCAAATGATCTATTGTCCAATAATATACAGGAAAAAAGCCAAACTCACTCAAAGCAAAAAAGCCACCTTTTGGGGACAGAACTGGCCCAAAGTTGAGAGAAAAAAGCCAAGTTTTGGGACAGACCTAGAAGCACTGGCTTTTTAGAATTTAGGAGAAATAGTGAAACGCTGTTTATCTCCGTTCAACTTTTCTGGTTTTCACGACATAGAATTTGATTTTGAAGATGTAGATTGTGACGAGGAGATAGGAGATAATTTTGCAAATATCATTGGGGACCTAGCCTCTTTTTGAAATTCATTCAAATGTTAAATTTGGACCACTCAATTTTTGTCAAAACTGAGACAGCTCTTCGTCACCCTATGCTATTTCTCTGTGTGTGCCAAATCTCAGCCAATAATGCTAATCCGTTGGGTACAGGGAACCATATCTTGTATGTATATTCATTGGTCGCCAAAAATCTGATTTTCCGAAAAGCTCAAAAAACAGTTTCTAGCCCTTTGGATGAGTCACATTGATCTGCCCACAAATTTAGTAAAGTTCAAGAGGTTAGCTGAAATGTAATGGGTTACACTTGAAACTTTGAATCTCAAGTCATCAAATCTTCCTCGTAATGTAAACAGCATTTTCTTAACTAGGAAGACCTAGCTTTAAATTGCTTATATCTGACTGAAAAATAAAGGAAAATTCCTTGAAATTGTCAGAAATTTTAGGTAGATGTGAGAACTATCGAAATATAAAAAATTTCGAAAATTGATCGGACAATTTTTTTATCGTCCTGAAGGGGTACAGTAACCTTAAACAAACAAAGAACTTTTAGGCGTTTTTCGAAATTTTTTGGAAGCAACAGGATTTTTTCCAAAGGTGTTGGGGATTTTTTGGGGCATGCCTATCAAATAAAATGGCTATGAGTCTACTGTACTTTGTTTTAAAATTTCCCGCGCTAGATTTGAACAGCAACTAACAACCCCTTAAAATGCGAACTACACTCATTTTTTTATAAGAAACTAAGGTCTCGGGTTGGTAGGTAGTTTCTTAAATTATAGGACACTTTTGCTACCAAAAGTTTTCAATGAATTTCTTATATTTTTATTGCCGGAAGTGTAGAGCAAATTTATTTTAGCTACAAGGGCTAATAAGATCTCAAACAAGTAATAACATAAATCGCACTCAAAACAATGTCAAAACAGTTACTATTACTGTACAGGGTCAAAACATTTTTGAGTGACCTTGGAAAATTAAGGCTGCAAAGCAGGAGATCAGTACAACTACTCTACATATCGCCATGTCGCATCGCCGAAGATCACAACCAAGGCCAGCATCGTCGTTTCAGAGCCCTCCAGCAGGATTTAGAACCATCGAGGCACAACAAAATCACTGGCATTCAGGGGTTCCTTGTCTCACGTGCAACGGATGAATTGCTCCATTTGAAATTGCCTCTGGCTCCTTGAGACTGATCATGTAATTGCGTGCAGATATTCTGTCATTATTTACCAAGGACTTTGGTGTTCCTGCAACGAGAATAATTATGTATTGCTTTATATGCCAAATAGATACCAGATGACCAGAAGATGCCCATTTTTGGAGAATTGCAACAAAGAAAATCACAAAAACAGTCAAAATTTCTTTGTTTTAGGCTCGATTAAGTCGTAACTGCTATCAAACGATTCCCTTTAACCCTATTCCACATGGGGGCATTATGGCCACCCATCCAAACATTGATATACAGTGCTTCAACAATTTAAGTTAGAACGCTGGTACCAACTGAATTCTCTTAAAATTTAATGCTCTACAAGATTCTATAAATTTCGTATTAATTAGATTTGTCACATGACTAGTAGATGCCATTATTTGGGGAGAGGTCACAAAAGAAAACACTAAATTGCTTCTAGTTTGGTCAGTCCTTGTTCAGTTTTGTTCTAATTAGTCTCATTGAATTTCTCTCGTCAAGACCTTTCATATGATATACAGTTTGGTAATTTTCATTTACATTTGTAGTTCTTTAGATCTATGACGTCATATAAGTTTAGGACGTCATTGTTCGAATAGATATGTAACAAAATAAAAATTGATATAGTCTTTTGCGAGAAAATGCAATGTTATAATAGAATTTCAACCATTTATGAGAATAAAGTTCGTTTTCATTGAAATATAGAATATCATTTTATATCCCATACATAACCTCATTACAGACTGGCCTGAAGATAACTAGTTGCCTAGCAAAAGTTCACGTGACTAATTAGAATTTAATCATTTAATTAGAAGCACAATAAGTTGGTAATACTATGTACCAAGTTACAACTTCATAACTCTATTTTTTTCGGAAATAATTAGGGGGGCATAATGGCCCCCCTCAGGTGAGGAGTGAATCAAAAGAGCCCAGGTGGAATAGGGTTAAACAATTTCTTATTTGGTGAATATTGTATCTATATTTGCTGTCAGCAACACACAATTCTATGACGTTATTCATATTCATGACGTCATATCTCTAAGAAAAACGACAAAATTTCGAAATTTTGATACAAATCAATAGATGCAAATCAATAGATACAAATCACATAGATGCAAATCAATAGATACAAATCAATAGACAATCACATTTTCCCTACTTTCAAGTAATTTGTTGAGGTTTCATTCCTTAAAATCCAAACAGATTAGCACTTTTGTTTTTTCCAGTATTGAAGCTTATAATGATATGGTCACATTGTTTGCTTGTTTGACAACAAACCACGTGACCAATTATCCCAATGGCATGCCAATTTTGGTTTCGGTAATAATGAGAGAGAACCTGTTTGCCCCGACCCTCCCCCGGGCAGTGGTCCGACCCAAAGAGCCCAGCAGCATTGAGCTGAGGGACACTAAAAATAACAAAGAAAAGTTTGGCCAGGGTTTGGACCAACCTATAGGGTTTGGACCAATCGATTTTGTAAATGCACTCAGTTTGCATTCCCTGGTCCCATTATCCCTGCTAAAGAAAGGACAATCAATTGCAGATGGTAGATATAGGTAAATAGTGTTTGACCAGTGAACAGGGTTTCTTGAAGAAAGGCGATGCTTTTTTATTTTTTCGATTGTCAAGAGAGCTTGTTCACTTGCTATGCAAATATTTAGTACTCACCTAGATTCATAAATGTCTTTGCGATCAGGCATGCCTTCTTATTCTGTTGCAATGCTGTGTCGATAAAATCATTGATTTGCAGTAGCTCACACTTTACTCTAGAAATAGCATTCACCAGTTTGCTTCCTCTCCATTTGTTCTCACCACCAACTGAATCAATCATCTTCTTTATATTGAATTGCCTGTTCAATTTGCTTGTTCTTGCATCCTTTATTCGTAGTGTAATTGCCTTGACTACTTGACGAATTCTGTTTGATACCACCTGTCTTGTTGTGTTGTTTAGGCTAGGCAGATCAGTATCATTCTCTAACATTAGAAGCTCCAATTGTAATTGTTTCACTTGTTCCATATCTTCGTTCAGCCTCTCTTTACGATCCTGAAGTGTTGGCTCCTCTTCTTGCCCGGCCATGTCGATGTCTCCAAAGTCCTTTGCCAAGCCACTTCTTAACAACTTGCCATCAAAAGATAGCACATATTGTTCGCGCATCGGTCTTCTTTCATTGGATATGTTCTCCAGCATTGGTTTGATCAAACCTGTCTTGAGATTTCTTTCAACATGGTTGTGCTTTTCAAGCCCTTTTCGAATGACTGAATTCGCTGGTACTGCAAAGTTGATAGAAGTGCCTTCTGGGTTGAAATGCCCCCGTTTCCCATCTCCTTCGAGTGTGCTACCACTAAACTTGAGTCCTCTGCTAAATCGCAACCATTTTCCGTGAAAGAGCAAGTAGCCAAAAATCCAATAAAGCAACGTTTCTTTTCTATACCGCATTCCACACGCCTTTTCTGAGCCATAGTACCTTACAACATCCAAAAACAACAGCAGAGATATATTCGTCAGAGGAAAGCTGCCATTAGCCACCAATTTGAAAAAGAGAGTCAGATCATTTAACAGACCAGCTCTTGCTAAGGCAGGTGTAGCCTTTTCGAACCATTTGCCTAATATCTGCTCTTCTGACAACCCTGCATCCTCAAATGATGACTCATTCCCAACCTCACTGAGAATTGATTCATCAAGGTCCCCAATGATATTTGCAAAATTATCTCCTATCTCCTCGTCACAATCTACATCTTAAAAATCAAATTCTATGTCTTGAAAACCAGAAAAGTTGAACGGAAATAAATAGCGTCTGGCGTCTGGCTTCTTTACCTTCACTATTTCTCCTAAATTCTAAAAAGCTATCGTCGTCTGTCTCCTGCAAACTTATTCGACAATCTGGATCGACAGAAGCTCTCAAACTTTCCACATACTTGTCAAAGGAACTGGCCGGGCTACTTGTTTTCTTCAAAGGTGCCATCAACAAATAGGATTGAAATTTTTCATCCATTTATCTTGCCAAGTATCAACACAACCTAAACAGAAGAACTTCCATCGTGATGAACACAAACCATAGCCCTCCACCGTACTGAACAGCCTCCACTGTACTGATGTTATCCCCCCACACGCGTGATGTTGTCCCTCCACTGTACTGATGTTAGCCCTTCACCGTACTGCATAGCCTCCACTGTACTGATGCTATCCCCCCACCGTACTGAACAGCCTCCACTGTACTCAATGTTGTACCCCCACACTCATCATGTTATCCCTCCACTGTACTGATGCTAACCCTCCACCGTACTGAACAGCCTCCATCGTACTGATGTTATCCCCCCACAAGCCTGATGATATCCCTCCACTGTACTGACGTTAGCCCTCCACCGTACTGCATAGCCTCCACCGTACTGATGTTAGCGCTCCACTGTACTGAATAGCCTCCACCGTACTTAATGCTATCCCCCCACAGTACTGATGTTACCCCTCCACTGTACTGAACAGCCTCCACTGTACTGAACAGCCTCCACTGTACTGCACAGACATTACCCCGGGTGAGTTTATCGAAGTTCATCAAGGACTGCTTTTTGAATCAAGAATTTCAATAAAGAATCAAATCATGGTAATGAACCAAAAGTTGAAAAAGTTTCTTGACTTGAATTGGCATCTCATCGCTTCTAGTAGCGTTTCTTCATTTCCTGGAAAAGACGCTGCCACAGTATCTTATAAAACATAAGATCCTTTTGCATGATTACAAAGTCCGTCCTAAGCTATGATTGTGCTATCGGGATTTTACGTTCTCCACCTATTTGCCTGCCAAGGTCCCTTACGAAACAAGGAAGCATATCAATCTTTGACTAGCCAAATCTTTGACTAGCCACAGATATATCGTGGGCATTTTCGAAGTGCCTTTGGCACGATTTGCGCAGGTTGTTTTTCACGTCTGAATAACTCAAGAACTTTCGAGAACACCCAGTTTTAAGATGAGGGAAAGGGTGTTGCATGCTCCTCAGTTATGAGTCGGCAAAACATACGGGTCGATTGAAGAGTTTCTGCTGCCTCAATGCGGGTCGACTTCTAACTTAGAGCCGGTTGTGTGAAATGAAACAAACTATTAACTAAAATTTGCCTAAATCCCGGTGTAAATTTCATTGCATAGCTTTTCCTTAAGGTACTGTGTCTCAGCCCCGCCCCGCCCCGCCCATTTCATCGGACACCGATATGGACGCAGAGATCGAATCTGAAGCATCCCCCTTGTTTCATATATTTCCAGCATGAAACAATCAAAATAAAAAAATTTCTGGCACAGATACAAATTGCTCAAGATCTGCGGGACATTAATACAAATGTGTTCTGAATGACCATTAATGATCCTGTTTTTCGAACGCTCGCCATAAAGCATGAAAAAGGCCGTCAAGTTTTCCTTGGTTTTCTTTGCGCAGGGGGATAATTGCGTGCCAAACGCACTTTTTCTTGTCTTTGTGCTAATTATCTGCGATAACATGCTGATCAATCACACTAATGCGTTACTGACGGACGGACGGACGGACGGACGGACTGACTGACTGACTTCGAAGTCGCTTCTTAGATTACAAAGTACTTTGTAATCAAAAACGAATGCAGTTGATATTTCACTCAAATTTTTACTCTTCTTCTAGATTCTATTGTTGCAGCTCCTCTTATAAGCATTTTAGCCGATGGCTCTTTGAAAATCAGCTTTGCTGAGCTAGTAGTGTCCTTCCCGTTTAACATTTTGTACAAGATCTTCCAGATGTACCATGTCCCCATTGCAGCCAATCATCCCGTTGAAACTTTTAATTTGTTTAGTGTTTCGTTTTTCTTTGTAATTACATAGTTTGAGGTAGCTTGCAACTAAATAGTTTTTAATAATATTTGGGTCAAAATTTTGACTCTGGATTAAATTTGCAATTGTTTGGTTGCCAGCTACCTTAACTTGCAGCTTAACTTATAGTTTGTATCGTATTTGTTTATGTTTTTTTCTCTCGTCGTATCTTCGCATGTTGTTCTCGTATTGTTTTTTGTTTCATATTATGGCCATAGGGCAGTCATGCCTTTTTGCTCCCCATGGTTTCGTCCCTGTAGTGTTGTATAGTTGTATGGTAATTAGAAAGTATAGTAGGATGTAACATGTATTGTAAATTTTTATATGAATATAAAATAAAAAAAACTTTTAATGCTTTCTTCTCATTCTATTTTAGCTGATCATGATAACCTTCCTTGTTATGACTCATCACTCATGTCTTTTCCCACTGTGAGAACTAGAACTGTTCCAGAAGGAAGCAACGTCACATTTGAATGTTTTACAGTTATGAAAAGATGCAGGTAAGGCGATTTACTCAAGTTGAAATGTTTCATCCCCTCAGTCATTTCTCATCGTGAAGTCGTCTGCAATGTTTCAAGCTTTTATCCTTATAAAATCAACTTCACGATTCGAGTTCAAAGCTTTTCGGGGAGAAATAAATTTTACTCTCAACATACAATACACGTATTTTTTATAAGAAACTGTTTATAAGAGACTCAGTTCTCAGATCGCCAAAAACTTAAGAAACTCCAGTACTGGGAAAAAATTAGTTAAGAAACTATTTAATTTAGTCAAGGAATTCCTTAGCATATTTTTACCTTATTTTCACTTGTTTCCTGTATCACATTACTCGGAAGGTACTTGAGTAATGTCAAAACATTGGAAAGGCTTCAAACAACTTTGTTTTGAAATGCTCACGAGTGTGCAGGAAGTGAATATGAAGATTATTATGATAGTCGTAAGAAACTCGTAAGAAACTCCGAGTACTGAAAATCTGATAGTTTTAAGAAACTTTCAGTACTGGCTCAAATTCTTAGTTTCTTATAAAAAGAAAATATTTGTATTGCTAGAGATCCTAAAGAGTAAAACATAAGATCCTTTTGGATGATTACAAAGTCTGTCCTGACCTATGATCGTGCAATCGGGGCTTTAGCGTATGAAGGGTGTCTGATGCCTCAATGCGAGTCGACTTCTAACTTAGAGCCTGTTGTGTGAAATGAAACACACTGTTAACTAAAATTTGCCTAAATACCGGTCTTAATTTCATTGCATATTAGCTTTTCCTTAAGGTACTGTGTTTCAGCCCCGCCCCACCCATTTCATCGGACACAGATATGGACGCAGAGAGGATCGAATCTGAAGCATTGCCCTTGTTTCATATAATTCCAGCATGAAACAATCAAAGCGTTTGCTCCAAGCATTCTATGGCTTATCGCCAAACAGAAAAAGCTCGAAGCACTAATTTGCATATTAACTCAAGTAATGAAGCAATTAGTGATTAGTTGGTTTTAAAGATATTTTTGAAGTGCTTTTTGGCACAATTCACGCAAGTTGTTTTCCACATGTCGAGAACATTCGAGAAAACGCCATTTTGATGGCTAAAAGGGTGTGGCATGCTCCTCAGTTATGAGTCGGCAAACACAGGGGTCATCCTAAGGACAATTCAGAGCTGCCCATCTTTCACTGACATGAGCAAGGCGTGTCCTTGAGTCGGCAAAACATACAAATCGAATGAAGGGTTTCTGATGC
>REGM01000120.1:598277-611610 GCA_004194415.1 Aurelia aurita | reverse complement strand
TAATTAACTTCCTCTCCTCTATATCAAGATACAAGATAGAAGATATTTGACCCTTGTCGCGGGTCTCCATCTGAGAAGCGCCCACGGAACAGCCCAAGATATTATTTTGGTGGCTGGTGCGTTTGAAGTCAAAACGAAATTGTCCGGGTATGAAAAAATGGCTGCTCCGGGGGCGCCTAACGAACCTAGACCCGTCACTACGTCCTGTGTCATTGACCGGCAGATGAGACATAAAAAATTACGCAAGAGTTGTGGGGAAAGGAGGCAAATTCTGAGAGCGGCAAGAAACCCGTGCTTATTGGTTTTGCAAAAATTTGTAGCAGGAAGATCTCTTTGGAGACTTCTTAAGACAGTTAAGAAGCCTGTTGGTATAATTTAGTTGCTGGACATGCGGTATCTATCGGGTAGTGCGGCTCCCTCAAGAAATACCCGGTGCGAGATCACGCAGTTCTCGGCGGGCTGTGCTCAGACCAGCAATCCAAGGGCGGTCCACGTATATCAAAGGGTGTGCGAAGCCCCATACAATATTCGTGCTGCTTCTTGGTATGTAAAATTTCTGAAATTTGAGTCGTTTTGGTGAGAAAAGTGCGTGCACGGGAGCACTTGCTGCGGACAGAAAATTGCCCCGGTTTTGATCAAACAAAACAATGGTATACAAGATATAAGATTAGTTCAATTGTCCATTATCAGTTCGTTTAACAACAAAAAACTAATAGCATTAAAATAAAGTCCGTATGAAAAAGTCTAGTTACCATACATACGCTTACACTACCAGAAATAATGAGATTCAAAAGGCTTCAGCGAAATTTTTTGTTTTTTTGTTTTCAAAGGGTGAGGTTTGGGTGGGTTTTTTGCTTCAACGACCTACGTTTTTCTGACACACAGGCTGGAATGATTCTAGAGTGTCTTTCCATGCGGTTAGGTTGTTGCGTGCGTTTGTGATTGGTTGGACATGTTCACGTGATTGGTTTCTCGAATGCTATTGGTTCGTTTGACCATAGAGATGCAAATCAATGTCGTCTCTCTTGAGGTACTTTGACCTCGATGCTACTTTGACCTCAATGAAATCAATGTCGTCTCTCTTGGGGTACTTTAACCTAGATGCACATCAATGTCGTCTCTCTAGACGCACTTTAACCTCCGTTAGTAATCCGCTTAGAATTCATCACTATTAGCCCAAAGAAAGGGTGCTTTCAAATTATCCATGGGAAAGTTCAGGTTTCGAAATGAGGAAACAATATTAATTAAGATCTGAGAAATCTCCATACACAAAGCCTTTTCAAGCTCTAAAAAGTTAAAAATAAGCAACGCAGACAATCCGAGAGAAACCTAACCCCATTTTACGCCCGGGGCCTAAAATTTCGATCATTGGATAATTGCGTGCCAAACGCACTTTTTCTTGTCTTTGTGCTAATTATCTGCGATAACATGCTGATCAATCACACTAATGAGCGTTACTGACTGACTGACTGACGGACGGACGGACGGACGGACTGACTTCGAAGTCGCTTCTTAGATTACAAAGTACTTTGTAATCAAAGAACGGAGATATAGCGATGTAGTCTAAGAATAGAACAAAAGAAGGTCACTTGCCACTTATGTTCCTACTACAGTCGTGGCCAAAGACCACATTTTAGTCGATAACATTTTTTGACGCAAGGAGTTTAAGATGAAGTTTAAGACCACCCTTGGTAAATGTAAAAAATCCTGGGCTTATAATGTAAAAGACTTTGATGTTCGATAATTAGACTAATAGAATAAATTCATGAAAATAAATTGCGAATGACTATGCGATTTGTTGCTTCAAGCTATGAGTAAAGGGCTGGTCTTAAATTTATGTCCATAGCTGTGGACTGAAAGCCTTCATGTGGCGGTTTCCCTGAAGCCGTCATTCTCGCGGAGTTCTGATATTTTGTAAATAAATGAATTCTGCATGGATTGATGTCAAATCTAGGTGAGTAACACATTTTTTGGGTCAATCCCCTTGTCGGCAGGACCACTACAATTTCCGATAATTTCTATAGATTTCATTGTGACGTCATAGAAAAATGGCACAAAATTTCAAAATGTAACATCGAAATTCGGAATCAACATAGCATAGGGCTCAAATCTGTCAAATCTTTAAAAAGATGGGTGTAAAATTCTATTAAACTTTTCTTTGAATTGAATGGCTTGAAAGGAACTTAGGGTACTTTCCTGTAAATCTGCCGTGGAAATGTTTTGATATCTTTATAATTTTCAAAATGGCGGCGTTTTATTTTTGTTGAAAGAATTCAAGGAAATTTTTGAAAAATTTAAAATAATTTAAAATAATCCTAAATCCTAAATCAATAGAGGAAAAATGATACAATCTTCATGAAACGTTAGTTTATGAGGGTCTATGATATGGTGGCAAGCAGAAATCTGTCGCTCTTCTAGCTTAGGATTTACAAATTTGATGACGTCACAGCATCAAATATAATAAATGCCGCCATTTTGAAAATAATCAAGATATCAAAACATTTCCACGGCAGATTTACAGGAAAGTACCCTAAGTTCCCTTCAAGCCATTTAATTCAAAGAAAAATGTAAACTAATTTTACACCCACCTTTTTAAAGCTTTGTGCCCTATGCTAATCTACATGGAAAGTTGACCTGAAACAACTCAAAGACAACTCAATCGTCAGAGCAGTAGTATTGCAGCTCATTGCATCAACAAATGTTATCGACTAAAATGTGGTCTTAAACTTTTGGCCGTGACTGTATTTTCATCTATCGAGAAAATCAAACACAATAGGCATTATTTATTGCGCCAGTCCACCTTGCTAAGCTGCTTTTAACTCCGCTAATTTACTTAATGCCTTTCTCTCCACTTCGCAGATTTGGCATCAATATTAACTGGACTAAAAAAGGTGATCAAGAGATGTACTTAACTGAAACTAGCCGAAGATTGACACTGAATAACGTCACCAAGAAAAATCATCAGGGAGTGTATGAATGTAAAGCAAAATATTTCAGACGAGGGCCGGAGCTGAATACACCATTTGTGCTAAATGTTATAGGTGAGAATTTGAGTAACAGCAATCCAGGATTAGATACAAGAAGCCTGGTTCTACTTACATTGTAACAATTTAACTGAAACCCTCTTTTCATGCTTAGAGAACTCCGATACACGATAACCCTATCAAGCCTGGGGGGGCTAAATCAGCCCCCCTCCTAACAGCTTTTCTGCTGTATATCCGTACTAACTTCACTTACCACTCTGTAACTGTCTGACTTTTACTTTTTGTCTTTCTTACACCCAAAAATTTATGTTGTAGAAAAATAAAATTCATTCCCGGGGGTAAACACAATTAATTTTCAAAAGAAATCAACCGCAAATTGTGAATAAACCCTAATAAAATCTACAGGGAAGTTGGAACAATGGTGCAAAGCTAAGGATATAACCTATTTTTTATGCTCTATCGACCTAAATACTTATGTTTAAATTTTGACTAGTAAATCGCCGTATTTACGCATGCGCAAATTCTTTGAATTTTATGTGTAATGACTTCACCATTTTTTAATAAATTTTTTTGCAAAGCAAATGCAATTTGACCACAGAATGCATGAAAATGGAACTGATATCCTTACTGCTTTCCGTTTTCTGGTAATCAGTGATTGAACATATTTAGTACTGAACCCCTATGATTTTGAAAATGTAACATTGTGTCGTCATGAGCAGGTCACGTGACATATCTAAAAATAGATTTCATTTTTGGGTTCATCTCATGATTTAATATACACATGCCAAGTCTCGTGGCTCTAGTATAGGTTGTACAGAACAGAAATAAAATAGGGTGGCCGAATCAGCCCCCCCCCCCTAGTCTTCCTAGATCATCAAATACCCTAGGCTTGATAGGGATCAAGTGTATATCGTCTATTGAATGCCCTTTGTTGCAAAATTGAAAAAGATGTTTTTAATGAATGCTAAAAAAGTAAATTCAATGTTCAAGGAGCTCATTCAATGTTAAAAACTTATTCAATGCTCAAAAAGTACTAGGTCCTGTTTCACCGAGCAGTCTCCCCATTGCCTATATGGAACAAGGAGGACAGCAAATCAGGAGAGATAGGCCTGTTTGCCTACTGGTACCAGCAGTCGATGCGGAAGAAGTGGCAGCACCGACTCGCCCATTAACTGGATCCCTGCTCCCAGATTGTGCATTGTCAGCTAGCTCTGACAACAAATGAGTTGCCTCGCCACGACATCCACTTAGCTTACAAAGGCTCACTTTGTTTGCATTCATGGCTGAATCTAGCTTAGGCCAGGGGTGCAAGGTAATATTTCCCGCGTTTTTGGGAGGGGGTCCTATGTCACTTTCGTGCACCAGCCTGTATGGGAATGTTTTCTGGTGGAAAACTATGGGAGCATGTGAGCAGGTACAACTTGCCCTAAGTCTATTTCACTGCGTGATTTCTTGGCTAAATTTCGGGTGGCTTGTGCCGCCCTCATTTTCATAAGGGCACCATTGGATAGATTAATTCTTTCACAAAAAGGTACCCTTGCCTAGCCCAGTTTTTGCCAACATGATACCATTGTCTAAACTAGCCCCAAACTACTGAGAAATGATTCCGTTGGCTCTAGACTAAGCTTGCAAGAAGTATACCCTTGACTAAATAAACCGAGAAAATTATACCCTTGGTTAAACTAGAACCTTGAAACAGTATACCCCATGAGTCTATGTTTACAAGGGGAGAAACCCACCCCCCCCCCCCCTCCCTAGTCTGGTTCCTTGAAGTCAGTTGAATGTTAAATGCATTTCGTAAAGTCCGTCCGACCTATCCAATTTCGTAATTCCCCACTGGCGGACTGCATTCCGAAAGACCACAGGAGAGGGCCAGGTCAGACGGGAGACAGGTTTCATGAAATAGACTTACGGCACGGAACGGAACGGAATCGAAAGTTTAAGGTGCGAAAAAGGTGACACAAAACTTTAAATGCAGTATACAGTAAATCCCCGCATATAAGAACCTACTTTTTGAGAGCCAAGCTGAATTAGGTTCTTATTTTAAAGGTACTTAGATTGATTTTCATGGTATAAAGGCTCTGAAAGGTTCTTATTCAAAGGGTCCCTTGTGTAAACCTTTTAGGAGTCATCAAAAATGATGTTCAACCCTATTATTTGTTTTGGCAATGTCATTGAGGACCTATTAACGAATTCTAAGCTTACAAATAGCAGGGGAGGAGGTTCAGATTTTAAACAGCCAGCTGTGACAAAAAATGGACCGAATAAGGACTATCAAAAATCAACTTTATTACCCTTGTAATAAGAACATATGTGTTCATCAAGCTGAAATTGGTTCTTAATTATGAGGTGCATAATTTAGGAAATCGGCATGTACGTTCTTAATTTTTTAGGTTCTGATATGCGGGGATTTACTGTGTTGAAAAAACTTGTTGAACATTGAATAGACTTTTCGAATATTGAATGCAAGTTTTTGAATCTTGAAGGCATGTTTTTTAATATTGAATACATGTTTTTGAACACTAACCGCGACGCGACGCATGGCGTGCCAAAATCATCCTTTCAACTAGAATTTCATGGTTCTTCTTTATAATGATTAACATTTTGGATGTATTTTTTAATTTCATGTCTCAAAACTTATTATCTTCAGGTTTATCTTCCGGTTGCACCAAAAAAACTTAACGTTGTTGACAATCAACTGCAACGAAGTTTTCGATTTCTTTACGTTTCTTAACTTTTCAAAGACATATTGAACTTAAAGAACTTAAAGACATAAAGAAATATAGCTTGGAGAATTCATCCTGTCTCTAAGTTGTCAAAAATGATTTAAAAGTAATTCGAAGTCTAAGACAAAAAGTTGTGTTGTAGTTGGCTGTCAAGAAAGTGAAGTTGTTTTTGGCACATTTGTATAAAATGTGTGCCAGGTTATCTTTTGTCAGTTAAAATAGAGAGTGTAGGAAACCGTGATGGCGTCGCCAGCCAGAACGTCATCTTTTATCCTGCATACCAAGCTCGTACCCTACACGCTCCCTTTCTCATATTATTCAAAAGGCCAAGACGAAACCTCCTTCTTCAGTTAAATGTCTGGGAACCATGTTTTCTTTAAAAACGAAAATGTGAAATTGGTGAGTTTTACTTCGGAGGCCTAGATCTGAAGTACAGATTCACAAAAATGGAATTTCCAACTTGTACAATAATTGAAAAAGACGACTTCTCTCGTGGGTAAGTAAAACTAAATTCACACAAAGAACAAGGAATTTATCGAAGCCTAAAAACCCATTGCAATTGCAGTTGCCGTCGTGGCTTCACAAACTTTCTAATACAAGGTAAAGAACGATGAAGCGAAATTGAACATGAGGAAGATTTAATTCTCAATTTAATAGAAAATGACAGAATCAGGATTTTATTGTAGAACAAGGAAATGATGTCAAATCAAGTATCTTCCAGTGCCTTGAAATGTTTCGGAACAACAATCCCCTGCTTGCAATGAATGTTTTAAACAATGTTTTTCATAGGGGGTGGACGACAATCAAAATCGGAGACTGGGGAGAGCGGTTTGTTCTGGTAAATGGCGTATGCAGTTCTGGTAAATGGCTGCCACGGAGCTTTTATAAATGATAAATTTCCCTCTATAGAACTGTTAGTTTTATATTCACAGTTACAATAGAGAAATTATGACTTAAAAAATAACCGAAAAGGTGCCCCATGACCATTAAGCCTCTAACTAAAGGGAGACTGAATCTTCAACCGAGACCTCAAATCAAATTGCTTTGGGGGGAAATATTCGTGATTCGTCAACTCCGTTTATCGCAGCGAGATAAAACAAATGTTTTGATAAGTTTCGAGAAGAAAGCTTGGAATTACTTTACTCTCTACGAGTTGTGCAAACTGGAAGGGATACAATAATTCAGAATTGTAGCGAACGAATGTTTTTTTATTTTTTTATATTCATCTAAAATTTTACACTACATGTTGCAACCTACTATACTTTCTAATTACTATACAACTATACAACACTACAGGGACGATACCATTGAGTGCAAAAGATTATGACTACCCCCTGGCCATTACATAAAACATGCAGCTAAATTACAAACTAAGTGTACAAATACAAGACTAGAAACAAAACACATGACTAACAGATTACAGCATAAACTACAAACTACGAAAAAGAAAGACTGTTTTTTGGCTAAGTATCAGCTGTTTTATTACGAAAGTTTACTTTTCATCAAACAAAGAGGACGTCTCATGGAGAGTGGAGGATTTTGGACAAATCTAGCAATCTCATAAACTCATCGCAAGTAAGTTAGAAGAGTTTATTTATGGTAAATAAACCTCCTGTCTTGCAAGGTTTTCTGGAAAAGTTATTGTCGTTGATGGATACTTAAAAGAAAACAACAAAGTGCAACAAACCAAACAATTCTAGATTTTGATGGCGTTCGTCTTTTAATGTTAAAATGATCTCTCTGCTAATGAAGAAGATGCGATGCGACTTACCTGCTTTGGACAGAAGTTTCTTTTGGGTTTGCAGTATGCTCTTCGTCAATACTTATTGCTTTAAATTCCTCACCTTATTCTTTAAAGTCAATTAAAATCTAAAATCAAAGCTCTTTACACCAAGCAAGGCACAATTTTTAACGAAAAAGAACTGCATTGACTTCGCCGAGCCAAATGACTGCAACCAAAGCAATCTTTCGCCACAATGCTGAATTATTGTATCCCTTCCAGTTTGCACAACTCATAGAGAGTAAAGTAATTTCAAGCTTTCTTCTCGAAACTTATCAAAACATTTGTTTTATCTCGCTTCGATAAACGGAGATGACGAATCACAAATATTTTCCCGCCAAAGCAATTTGATTTGAGGTCTCGGTTGGAGATTCGGTCTCCCTTTAGTTACGAGGCTTATTGGTGATGGGGCACCTTTTCGGTTATGTTTTAAGTCATAATTTCTCTATTTTAACGGTGAATTTAAAACTAACAGTTCTGTAGAGGGAAATTTATCATTTATAAAAGCTCCGTTGCAGCCATTTACCAGAACTGCATCTGCCATTTATCAGAACAAACCGCTCTCCCCAGTCTCCGATTTTTGATTGTCGAAATGGTCTAATAGATCACCTTAATTCTCGACAATTTTGTTTGCAGAGTGATTTGATGAACTGTGTCTCACCTCTAACTTCACCATGTTGCTTATGATTCGAAGTGCAACGGAATTTTGCAACTTTTCATATGATACGACTTACTACCTCTTACCTTGTTTATATCTGCCTCAATTTTGTTTTAATCTTAATTTGCAGAGAAGCCGAAGCTTATTAAAGCGGTGAACACAACCGTCGACTTACCAGGAGATGGGATTTTGCGTGCTGCAGTTTTCAGTAACACTAAACCAGTCTCATGGTACAAGGATGGTGACATCATAAACTTCAAGTCACAATTCTTTGGGGTCTTTCCAAACGGAGATTTGAAAATCAAGCATCCAAGTCCTGCTTTTAATGGAATCTATCAAATGTTCTTTGAGAACATAGCCGGTGTTGCAGCAGTGTCCCAAGTAGTTAATGTCAATAGTAAAGGTATGCTTGCATGTTTTCCTTTAATAATGCAGCAAAATATGTTGTTCGCATTTGGCCTTTTGTCAGGTCCTAGTCTGGTCGCTGCAGAGAATATCAAAATCAAATGTTTAGTTGCAATTGAAGCATGTCATTCCCTAGCTTTACAACATGTTTCTGACTTATCCTTCTTACTTACTTCTTATCTTTCTTGACAAGTTGAAACTGATTCCTTGCTACGATTAATAACAAGCTTTTTTATAATTATCAGTTGGAAGGGGGTAAGCATTGAACTAAGGCTCATTCTGTGCATAAATGCAATTCAGTTTCTTTAAATTAAGTTTGTAAGTTTATGGGTTAAACGCTGAAATAGGCCTTCTCTAACTATGGCCTTATAGCTGCAGAAGAGTCTAGATAGAGCGATATTTTTACACATTTTGCAGAAATCTGACGATTTTCGAATGTAAACAACAGGGAAAGAAGCTCTAACACCACTAAATGGAACCTTTCGAATAAAATGTAACTATAAAAATGTCGCTCTATCCAGATTCTTTTTATAAAGCTTATTTCACCTTTCCGGATTTTCTTACAGGCCATAAAAATAGACCTTTTAGCTTTTCTGTGAATTTTTCGAATGTACACAATAATGATAGAAGCTCTCTCGCCGACCTCCCAAACCTTTTGAATAAAATTGAAGAAAAATGTTGCTCTATCCAAACTCTTTCGCAGAATAGCTAGGTCTATTTTGAGTTCAAACACCTATCCACTATATGAAACTGATAACATTGGTAAAATTGACTTACAGTATTTCTTTGCCTTTTAGTTGGTTGTGGATGGAAGATTGTTGGGTCAAATGGAACTGTCACATACAATCACATCATCGCGCCACGGCAAAATATATGTACATGGCTTTTTCAAGTCCCTGACACCCAGCTCGTGCACTTTCAAATAATTAAATTTGACTTCGACAATGGGGCACTGTTGTCAATTTATGATGGAACGACAGCGTCGGGGCCCAAACGTGCAAGACACTTCTCCAATATGAAGACCCATGATATTACATCTGTTAGGGGTCCCTTCATAACGATGGTTTTGGAAACAAAGGCTGTGAACGGTGGTGGTTTTAGTCTTAGTTATGGAGCTAAATCAGTGGGTAAGTTGATGCTCCAAGAATTTCCCACTGGAGTCCTTCCTCGTTAATATGTAGGGTTTGCGGTAACTGCTCAAATTAGGCACACCGTAAAAGCTCCATTAATTCCCGGGGGGCTTATTTAATTTCGGAGACTCCTGAGGGGGGCTTAAAAGAGAGGGGGGCTTATTCACAAAATCAGATGACAATGCTATAAACGATAGCTTTTAGGTCTTTTACCTCGTATTTTGCGGAGTCAACATACGCTTTACGAGTCAAATACACATATTAAACGCAGTTTTAATCCCAAATCATTTATCTAGTAAACGGAAAATCTTCGGTATCCTCTCGCATTTGATATAAGTGGGGGGGGGGCTAATAGAAAGGGGAAGCTTATTTATAATTTTGACTGAGAAGGGAGGGGCTATTAGAGAGGAGGGTTTAATAGAGAGTGGGGCTAAATAGAGCTTTTACGGTAATACCGTACAAGTCAAAGGCTTTCTAATTTCATTGATTTTGGTTACTCCTAAAACTTGCTTGCTCTTCAAAAACTGATTTTTGACTTCGTAAAAGCTGGAACTTTTACAGACTTAATCGTTGAATTTCAGAATTGTGTGAAATACGTCTTTCATCAAATTATTTAGGTTATGAAGACCGTAAACCAGATCGAGAGTGTCAGATTCGACTTGATTTAGGCCTTGCAAACATACCGTGCAATATTTTGTCGTTTTCACTTCGGTTAGACATGTGTTACATCATTGTTCTCAAGGTTCCTGGTTTAAGCGGGTCAAAAGGATAATACGTGATTGGGTACAGGATCAACCTTTTTTCATTTTTATTTTCTCAGTCCCAACAAGACCTTCTGCTGTGACTACAAAACCTTCTGCTGTGAAAACAAAACCTTCTGCAGTGACTAAAAAACCTTCTGCAGTGACTACAAAATATTCTGTGAGCACATCTAAGAAAATTAGACATACGAAAACACCAGCAAAAGGAAACCGGAAAGGTTGTGATGGTAAGAGTTTTATTTCTTTGTGTTATTGAAGGAGTACTAGCACACAGCTCATTAGCTCCTAAAAAGAATGGGTTTCGTTTGTTGCACAAACAGGCGCCATTTTGTACCTCAGAAAAAAATGGCGCCTTTGTATGCTACAATTACTACAGTAGGATCCCGTCGTTTTAGGAGCCAATCAACTGCGTGACATTACTCCTTTAACCAAAATGCTGGGGCTCTTTCTATACGGATCCGTTTCATGATGAAAGCTTCGTTTTGTGTGCGAGAAAGTATTACCAAATCATTGTGGTTGTAGTCTATCGCCACCATACCAACTGTCAGATTCGTTTCTGAATAATCCTATTGCAAAGTTGAACGAAATTTTACTGAACCCTAAAAATCCTAATAACTAACTCCATATCCACATCAACAAATTTTCGATCTTTGAGACTTTGAATTCTTTATTACTTTAGATAGTATGTTATTCCTTGCAATTCCTTGCTGCTTTTTGTTCTGTTCTGTTGGAAGCGCCCTTGGCTAGGTAAGCTGGCTTTTTCTTGCTGCATTGGGCAGGAAATAAAAACGAAGTAAATCTTTTTTTTTAATTAAACCATCCATCACCAAAATCTGCAACAAAATCGGTAAACTATTGTTTTGAGAGGTTTTGTGGCTGACCTTGATTTCATTTCAAGGCTGCAAGAATCATGTTTACCGATCCTAATATTTTTTTGCAGGGGGATCAAATGCAAGAATCGCTGTAGCAGTCATTGTAACAATCATTGTTACTTTGGTCGTTGTTGCTTTAATTCAGCTGATCATTTTCAGGTTTTTCAGGTAGGCTACAGCTTAGTTTTATTGATCCAATATGAAGCCAGAAGCACATCATGAATTTGATATTAAGGCTGATTTCCATTCAGTGGAATTCTCCAAGCGGGCGGAATTTTACACAATCAAAAGTCATTCAACCTTAAATTTCTATTCAATTGCAAAACGACATTTTCTGTCGTAAACAAAAGAATTTTCGCCTGCTCGGAAAATCCCACTGACTGGAAACCGGCCTTTACGTCCATTATTCCTGTGTCCTAGACTTTAAGATTCCCAGCACTGAAAACCGTTAAAACCTAAGCTAGGCCTTTGCAGGGCCTAAGTTAGTGAGAACTTGTCCATTGATATTGTTCTTAAATATTCCAATTGCAATAGAAATAGATCCTGAATTTAAAGACCCATCGCTAACTATGATCCTTTGCACGCCTATTGAAAATGAAAACAAATAGAACCTAGGCCAGAAATGACTTTTATATCATACGAAAGAGGACTTATGGACCGCAAAGGCTCATGCTTTGACAGTTTGTGGTTTGATTTCACACAGTTACCTATAATTTGTATTACTTTAAAAATGACAAAGTTAGACCCTGTGCCTTTGAAATTGTCCCACTGCATACCACGTGCTCTGATCGTGGACGTATCATAGTTCTCGGGAGTTTTATCTTCCAAAATCACGACGTAAAAACAACCTGACAACTCTGCGAGCGATTATCTACCTCTCTTAAAATCGTATCAATTTATCATTCATTATCCTAGAGAAAAAGTGCTGCGGATTTGTGTCCGTAATGGTTCCACAAAAACACCGGGAACACCAGATGCTTCAGCAACACCGATGGTCGAAGTGAGCTCATCAAAGGAAGCTTAATAACAAAGTACAGAATGTAAAGGTAAGGCTCAGCCCTCTTATCTATTATTTCAAATAACAATGAAAATTGTTTCAAACAAAAGGTCAACAATAGACCTTTGTACTTGACAGAAAGTAGGGTTGTATCGAGCGTCCAAATTTGGTAAATTTTGTGAAGGGAAAAGAAAGCATGATTCCCGTTCACAGTTGAAACATTGCTAGCTGTGGCATAAAGTTGCTTCGGATCTCAAAACACTTTGCAGAGAGTTAATCATCGATAACTTTACTCAAAGTGAGTTAGGAATGGTTCAGTTTACACACAGGCAAGTTTATTCACGGTTTGGCCTTGTTTCTCGTTATTTTCATTCATTGATTGATTCGTTCGTTTAAGAAATCTTCGCTCCCCCACCCCCAGCCTTCTGTAATTAGAACATTCCTACGTGGAACACAGGATACAGCAACCCGGATTTAACTAAGGTTTGAAATAACACAAGGCTTGGTAAGCTTTTATCAATGAGTAATCTCTAAATTTTTACCTACCCTTAAATCTTTTATTTTGCAGCAACATAGATCACAGGAGGCCCAATCGCCTATCATGGAGGCCTAGCTTCACTGCGGCAATTTACGCTGCTGCTATTTCCTAACTACAACATTAAGACAGCAGTACTTGTTCTTTGAATTGAAGAAAAATTAAATTCATACCGTAAATGGTTGATTGTTTATCTCTTGCGTCGTTTCTTGCACCGAACTTATTGAATCATCCTGCCGCTATGACAACATGCTACTGCTCTGTTGCTGTTGTTGTACTGCAATAACGCAACATTATTGATTGTGTAGGTTGTACAGTGTATATATTAAGTAACAAGGAGTGAAGCTTTTTTAACTGCCTAGATCCAACAACAGTTTTGTCCTCGCTCAATCTCGGTCAATTTTGCATTAAACGACCAGTTCTTTGCATCAAAATGTTCCCCAACTCTTAAACTTCGTACAGAAGACATTTGTTTCTGCTTTCCT
>REGM01000120.1:574162-594651 GCA_004194415.1 Aurelia aurita | reverse complement strand
TATTTGCTAACAACATCACTTGGGACGTTTTTGGGGAGGGATTTTGCCCAAGACGTTTTCCGATTGAATTTTTTACATCGAAAATAAAGAATTAATAAAGATGAATTACAGCCTGTAAATTCGGCAAGATGTCTTCGTAATTATCTCTCACTGTATGTGAGGCCCCTAAGCGGATAGATTCATCCGAGAAGCGTATGTGTACCCCATGTGTATAAAAAAAGAATTCCGTATTTCAGCTCATGAGCCCTTCGCCCTAATGGTGACCTGCAGCCTTGACCTGCAAAAATCTATCCTCCATTTTACACTAGCCGTAGAATCTATTATTTTCTATAAATTCTTGAATAATTCTAAATATATTCAGTCACTATTGATTCGTCACAAATCTTCTAGTTTTACTTTAAAGAAAATTCTTAAAGTTTCGAAAGATTTTCTTAAAAATAAAAATAAAAGATTCTCTGACAAACTTTTCATCCTTTTCTTCATTTTCCTGTTTTGTTGGCTTTTCGTTAGACAAGAGAAAACTATAAGAGGGTCATCTTGGTCTCAAATGGCATCTTGGACGATTTTCATTCAAAGGTTCTCACAACGAAAGAAAGTAAAAGAAATTACAACTGTTAGATTGTTTTCTACCTAAAACAAGGTAGGTACACAACACTAGCAAGACGAGACAAACTAACTAACGAAACAAACAAACGACGTACAAGATAAACATCCAGACCAGGGGTGGATCCCGCATTAGAGTTTTGGGGAGGGCCATTTGAAGCAAAAAAGGGGATTTTTTGAAATTCCTTTGGAAAATGCCCATGATATCAAATCATGGCTAGGCCCTTTCTCAAAACCTCTGGTTTCAGTTGAACTCTAAATTTCGACTTTGGGAGCTTGTATCTCTGGTGTTTGGTGGACGATTTAGAAATGCGAGGTATACGTGCATTTAAATTGAAGATTAAAACATTTAGCTGTGCAGTCGGAAAGTTCCGATATCTTATCGTTTTGTTCCTTTTTCCAGTCAAATGGGAGTACTTTTTTGAAACACCCGGTAGTGTCTAAAATCAATTTAAGGCTCTTAGGGACAGGGTTTGAAGCCCGTTCATTATATGGTTATTTTTTTAATATTCAATCAAATATGGAGCAATTGTTTGGAACATATTGTATGTCAAATCCAAAATTTAAAGGCATTTGAAAGTGATCTGAAATTTCTAATAGTAAGTTCCTTGGTTCCCAAACTGGAGTCACCAATTTTATTAAAGCTCTCATAACTCAGTAGTTACTTTTTACAAACTGTGTTCTCATTGGTCAAAATACTTTGACTGACACTTTATAACTGTCACAACAGAAGACAAAAAGTTTTTACAATCATTAACAAAGCGAAATCTATTATAAATCATCTTCAAGAGCAAATTTCGCTTGGATACTGTGGTACTCTGATAAAGCGAATAAAGTACGTGATTCTCGATCTCGATCTCTCTACGCATTGATATTTTCGTTCCGTTTCGTATCTCTTTCAAACGCTTTGGTTAATTTTACATTAGTTTGTAAGCTTTTTAGACTTGTAGTTGTGTCATGGTTACGTTTGGAAATGGAGATTTGAAACGTGTATTCATCTATAAGGCAAATAGTTTTGAAGAGAACTCTCAACCTCTGGGGGTCATGGCCCCCTGGCCCCCCCATCACTCCCACTGGATCCACGCCTGATTTAGACAAATACACTGCAAAACAAACACATCCGAGAACACATTCAACGATTTACCATGTACAACATGTATAATTAGGCCCAGAATCCATTATTTTCCATAAATTCTTAAATAATTCTAACTATATTCAGTCACTCTTAATTTATCACAAATCTTCTATTTTTATTTATAAACAACTCTCACAATTTCTTTTATTTTTGTCTCTGCAAACCTTTGCAAACCTGCAAATCTTAATGAGTAATGAAAAAAACAGTAAGAGTCTTGGCCACAAGCAGCAGCCTGTATATATTCGTGAATTGTTTATCTGAGGGCATCTTTCCTGAAACTTGTAAGTGCGCAAATGTTGTTCCTGTACATAAAAAAAATGAAAAAAAAACTTGAAATATCGATCAATCTCCCTTCTTCCGATCGTTGGGAAAATCTTAGAGAAATTGATCTTCGACTCCTTGTATTCTCATTTACTTACAAAGAATTTTTTGAACCCAAACCAGTCTGGTTTTCGTCCAGGAGACTCAACGATAAACCAGTTAGTCTCCATTACTCATTCAATCTACTCTGCCTTTGACTGTAATCCAACTCTTGACGTTCGCTCTGTATACCTTGACATTTCTAAGGCGTTCGATCGGGTATGCGTAAAGGCCTTCTTTATAAATTACACAGATGTGGTGTCTCTGGAAATCTGCTCAACCTTCTTCGCAGTTTTCTGTCAAATCGTAAACAGCGAACAGGTTTGAACGGCGAGTCCTCTAGTTGGGAAATATTTCTGCAGGAGTTCCACAAGGCTCGATTTTGGGACCTTGACTGTTCCTTATACATATCAATGATTTGACTGAGAACAGACTGCTTCGCTTATTAGGCCCCTTCCTAACTCTGTTTTCGGTATTTATGATCCACCATGTGTTTCTTTATTAATTCAGCTTAGGGTAGGGATGAGCAAACTAAATTTTCATAAATTCAGTCATTATTTTAGTGATACAATCAACCCGATGTGTCCAATTAATGACGGTCCTGAGGATACGGAGCACTACCTATTGCTGTGCCATTCTTTTGGAGAACAAAGGCGTGACCTCCTCGCTGGGGTCCTTCCGGTGCTGCGGTCATTTGAATTCATTGACGTTCCAAATCCTGATCTTTTACAGATTCTTTTGTATGGCGACAAAAAGTTGCCATTTAAAGTAAATAAATTTATACTAAAATCTCCTATCTTGCTATCTTGCATATTTTAAGAACGGAACGTTTCTTGTGATAACATGATGCTGTTCATTAAATATCCCAAGTCTTGTGCCTAACTTAAGCATTTTTTTTTCAGTTTAGTAATATACAGAACACTCTTATTTTTTTTACAAGAACGTCAAATTTCCTTGTTCAGGCCCACGATATTGTTTTCTTCTTTCCATTGTCCAACAATTGACCTGTTTTTTCTGTCCTATGCTGAGCCTCACGCTCTTATTAAAAGGGTTCTTATACAAAAAGTTTTAATATGAAGTATCTAGTGTATCGTGTATTAGTTTTGGGTTTGTTGTATTTGTTTAGTGTAATGGCTATCGGGTTAGTGTTTAGTGTAATAGTCTTATGCGAATATAAAAGAAATATAAAAAAAGCAGCCTGGATGATTTCCAGGATGATAAGTGATCTTCAATGCAAAATGTTTTGCTTAAATATTCATCTTGTTATTTATTATCTCTTGCTAGAACTATCAAACGGCTTAGCATAAAGTATTTCATCAGCATCGTATCTATAATGTGTGGGATTGGGTGCTGGCATGGGTGCATCTTCAATGCTACGAGTGAGCCCCTCTGCGGATTCGTAGAATGGATTGAACTCTTCTCGGACCTGATCATAAAATGGTTCCGGTGGTCTTGGAGGAGCTTTGGTAGGCTTGGGTGGCATTTGTGTTGGGGGTGGGAAGTTTCTGCCAGTATTTGGAGTGTATCGTATATCCTCATCGATAACTTCATAGATGGCTGCTGCAGCAGCTAAAAGGTAAGTATAAAATGTAAGCTGAATTCATTATGGACGCGTTTTTTATTGCCGCTGCACAAGTAAGCCTTGCGCCTGTCCAAGTAACTGTATTGCTTTATTGAAGACCCATTGCTAACCATGATCCTTTGCATGCCGAATTAAGAGCAAAACAAGAACCTAGGCCAGAACGACTTTCGTGTCATGAGAAAGACGACTTTGGGGCTGCAAAGGATCATGGTTAGCTATGGGTCCTTAAAGACAAATGACGGAGATATAAGACGACTTAAATCAGGGGCCTGGGCAATCCAAATATAGCCTATTGTATTCCATTGTATTTGATGACCTCGAGAGATTATCAAATGTACTGGACAATGAAGCCACTCAGACATCTTCTGTCCTATTTTTAAACTAGTCGCTATATATCCGTCATTTGTCTTTAAACTTCAAGTTTAATTTAAGCTTCGCCCTTCAATATAAAAAACAGATAGCTGATCCTCGACAGACTTCAACAAGAATTCAAAACGAAATATCTTCTCGACGGCAAATGGTGTTCAGAGAAAACAATACAGTTCTTGTCGATTGTTTTAGATCTTTCCAATGCTACACTGTCCTATACAGATCATATTATGTTTTAGAGTTTCTGATGAGTTTCTGTGAAAATTCAGTCCTATATGAAATATACTAAAGAGAAGGTTATCAGAGATACTCAAACTTTAGCATAAATTAAAATCCGAAAGCTTCGAACAGTGAAACTTTCGGACAAAACTCTGTTCAAAATTGTTTTGTCCTTTAAAAGTTTCTAAAACTATTTTGGCTAAATATTTCGCTCACGATTGTTCTATTGGAAGCATTTAGTGTCGAGCCCGTTTAATGTGATTTGAGGGAATGTTAGAAAATCCAGATTCTGGATTTAGTGGACAACTTCACATTAGCGTAGACAAACAAAGTTGCAGAATTTATTTTATTACATATCCAGTGCAGAATGCAACGGGGCCACTACTTTCTTAGCCTATGCAGAAAGGGGTAAGCACATTTTATTGGGCGAATATCTACGGGGCAGTAACTTTTTTATGAGCTTAAAGAGATCTGTTTCAAGATGATATAAAATCTAAATGATTTTGTTCCAAAATGCCCAAGTTTTCCAAGAATTCTCACGCAAGAAGTTTGTGTTATTAATATACACAAATCCTAGTAAACTGTTGATGTCATATTGAAGTATTTTGGTATATAAATGTATATATATGTTAGAACTTTATTATTGTTTTTAGATCAACCAGACATCATCATTTGCTTAACATTCTATGAAGACATCATCATTTTCTTATTCATTTATATAACTTTCATTTTCTAAGAGTACGGGGCAAGTATATTTTTTAAGAAAAGTGACGGGGCAGTTGGTCTTTTTGAAAAAAATTTACGGGGTGAGCATTTTGCACGAATTTTTTTCTCCACCGGCCATTTAGTAAAATCAATTTTGCAACGTCCCTACTGCAATCCTAGACTACTGGGCCCGGTTGTTCAAACCACGATTAGGACACATCTTGGATTAAAAGCATAATTCTGTAGCCGTTTGCATAGTCCTAATCCGGTGTTAGCCTAATACCAGTTTTGAACAACCGGGCCCTGGTCGTAAAACATGGATTTGCCATCATCCTTGAGTAACCTCTTTCAAGCTCGTCCTATTTGGGATCGGTTTCTAAACTCAACTAGCCTCGGGTTGAGAACATCTTTTATTTTTGCAAATAGGTTTATACAGATATAGTTTGCGACAATTGAATAAAATGTTTTGCTAATAATTCCTAGCTATGGCGAGCTTTCTTTCAAGGCAATTCATTAAACCAAATCAACAAATCTATGATATACCTGCTCTAGTGTCATATCTCTCAGTCGGCTCATAACCAGCATTTTCTCCAACTAGCAACTTCCCGGGTCCTAGATGGCTCATTTCTGAGACAAATGGCCGCATCTTTGGAACAACATCAGGGTAAGCTCTTTGACTATCTAAGGAAGAATACAGACAACTTTGTTAACTTAGAGGAAATAACTGTTCCAAGAAATTTTTCATGCGAGTCTATTCCTGGACAACGCGGACACTGGTTTCTGATTCTACTCACACAAATAGTATGTGATTCTCCGGATTCTCCTTCAGTTCTTTATGCTATCAACTTTGGAATCGAATGAACAGCCAACAACGACAGTTCGCCTCCTAACCTAACTTAAACGAAAATTCCCCCGCAGGGAGGCGGAATGTTGTTGTTGGTAGTTTATTTAATTTCAAGGTTGAAGGCCTTAAAGAACTGAAGGGAAAGCACGCAATATTTGGGTGAATAAAGTCATATTGTCTTACAAACCGGTATCAGCGTTGCCCATGGTCTATTTATTGCTTCACGTGAAAGTTTGGAACAACTCAACTTTGTGATTTCCTGTTCTAAATTATATTTTCAAACTTTAGGAGCACAGATCTGGACAGCGCCGAACAGAAATATACCCAGAAAGAAGTGATTAGGACGAACTTGAAAAATGCACCAAAAATAATGGCGAGCTCCTCGCCAATCGAGGAATAATAATTTTGCAGAATATAACAGAAATGGAATAAGAGCAAACATTCAGTTAAGTCCGAAAGAGAAGTAGAGATGAGAATGTTAACTGTATACTTATTAGAGATTGGCCAATGAGAGGCTCACATCACAAGTTTATGCATTTCGTTTGCACCCTATTTGCCTAGCCTGCGTGCAGACTATACTTTCCCACTGCGAAGGAGTGACAAAGAGGTTCACTTCTTCGCAGTGGATAAGTATAGTCTGCACGCAAGCTATATTTGCCCAGCTTCTAAACATCCGAATTGGACTCGCTTTACGATCGAAAACGGAAAGTTTTATCCTTAGAATGGTTTTATCCATCAAAACTGAATACTTAAAAAGAGTTTCCATTGAATACTGGAATAAAAATCCAATTAACAGCCATCGTCCATTGTGACCAACTCGTGCATACTAGGTAATGAAACGAGGTAGATTGTGGGACTGGGAACTACTTAAGGAGGCACACTGGCCTTGTTGTTAACCGGATTTATTTCATAAATTCCCCCTTTTCATAAAAACCCCACTGATCCTTGGTGATTCTAGAGCTTTGCAAAGTCTGTACCTGCTCTGTTATGTGATGATCTTTGGTCTTGCAGTATGTTGAGACCAAACTTCCCAGATAATTTCTTTCTACAAGAAGCATGAAAATAAAAAATGAATTTTAGTTAATCTAGAGGATACCTTTATTACAATAAATTTAGTTGTACATTATTTCTAAAATTCTAAGCAATCTATTACAAATTAATTAATTTGCAGCTTTAAAAAGGATGGAGATTTGTCTAATAAATGAAGTTGTAGACGAGAGCAATGCCGAATGCCGTAAATATGTAAACAGCATTTGTTTGATTACCATGCCTTTTATGGATAAGAAAAAGTTACATAAAAAGACGAAATATCTAATTCTTACAATGCTCCTAGGGTTTTAATTTCAGCCTTCTTTGAAACAAGTGCTGCTTTCAAATGAATCATAACATTCTTATCTTGTTACCAGCAAAAATTCAGCAATAACGAAACCATTGTCTTTAAAGGTAGGCAACACCTACCTCTTATTCTGAACTGTTTGCTAAGTTCCATTCACGGAGGGGGGGGGGGCTCTTCCATAGTAAAGGTACCTGGTGATGTGCCGCGCTCAAGGGTATACTTTTTCGGACTTCTAGTCTAGCCAAGGGTATGCTTTTTGGCAATTTTAGTCTAGGCAAGTCTACGCAAGGGTATAATTGTTGGCAATTTTCGTCCAGGAAAGGCCAAATTTTCTTAATTTGTGTCTAGAAGCCCCAAATTTTGGCGATTTTGGTCTAGAGAAGGCGAAATTTTGGTGATTTGTGCCTAGAAAACGGCAAATTATGACACTTTTGGTCTAGAAATTAGTCTAGCCAAGGGTATCATTTTCNGATTTGTGTCTAGAAAACGGCAAATTATGGCACTTTTGGTCTAGAAATTAGTCTAGCCAAGGGTATCATTTTCACAAAAATTGGTCTAGCCAACGGTACCATTTTGAAGATGCTCGCGGCACACCCCTATCCGAAATTTGGCCAAGAACCTCCCCCCCCCTGGTACCATTGATAATCTTACCTGTAAATGATCAGCAAGACTATTACTAAAACTAAAGCACCAATAATCCCTCCAAGGATTGCACCAACACTTGAAAAGCCTGAAAAAAATGAAATATAAGAAGTTTTTTAGGACAAAAAAAGCAAAATTTGAAAGCAGGTTTTTAGTCACTAGGATATCTAATAGAAGATATGACCAACCAAGTGGTTTTTGAAAATTTTTTCTTTGAGATCACAACTTGATAATCATGTTTTGCAAGTGAACCAGCTTTTGTGTTTGAAAACTCAGTTTTGCTTTCCATTAAATTTGCTACCACCGTTACGAAAACGTTCGTGTGTGTTTCGGAGAATTTCGGTATCGAAAGATAAATTACAGGCTTTGATCCGTGCACCACGTTTAATGAAATCCAAATGAAAAATGGTCCAAAATAGAAAATGTAAAAAATCCATTAACAGAGGAAGCATATATTTCAGACTGAAGACGTGACGTGATTCCTTGTTTTTAGTCTAATTTCTTTATTTTCTCTCGTAATCACGACCAAACAATTTGCAGAAAATAAATTTCATTTTCTCGAAATCAGGGGCAGATGGCCTAAGTAGTCCCAATTTTGAAGCTGCATTGTCATAGTTTGAAGCCATAACCATCATTCAATTGAATGCGGAAAACTGAGACTCGTGTGATCAGTCTACACATCTTTCACTCTTAAAGTTAGCCAAGGCATATGGGGAGCAAAGAACAATGGACATAAAATATACCTTTTTTCTGTGGCTTCTTCCTTGGCACAGTAACTGTTATTGAAATTTTCCCAGTTGTGGTTTTTGGATCTGTTGTTTTTCCAGTACTACTTTTACTACTTGTGCTTGTCATCAAGTTTTTGCTAGTTGGGCCTGGTTTGGTGGTTGTAGGCTTGCTTGTTGGAGTGTTTGTTGGAGCGGTTGTTGGAGCGGTTGTTGGAGCTAGTGTGGTCGTGGTCCTTCGAGGGGCTAACAATAGAAATAATAAAATTTTAAATCTTAATCTCCATGTTATCGTTTAGGTTCAGAGCTTTTATGAGCCATTTCAAAGATGTAACTATCTTGAGTGGTGGTAGAATTTTAATCATCAAATGTGCTGATAAGATTTCTGCTGGTAGCAATAAACTATGCATGGAACTTTATACAAGCCAAAAAGGAGCTAAGATGCGCATCAAATTCTTCTACTTTCACTCATTATGTAAGGCGGAGAGGGGATAAAAAGAGGTTAAAGGTAATGTGTCCATATATAAGGCCAGCGTATACCCAACCTGTCAACATCCATCAAATTCTCGGCAAATGATTGGTTGATATTCAAACTGATCACATGAATAGGGAAACTTGCTGAAATGCGTGATTGAAAAGAAATTTTAATTGATCACATGCCTTGCTCTGGGAGGCCTACTTGTATGGACACATTACCTTTAAGAAAGTTTTTTAAAGTTTAGGAACAGAAATCAGTTCAAGTTGCTCCATTTAAATACAATTCTCATATGTATGCTCTTTACTCTAAACATTTTATTGCAAAAGATACTACATTTAGCTTTGTACTATGTTTACCGTTCTTGCTAGTCTAGCAATTTCAAGAATTATTTGTACTCTGAAAACTTACCCCGTGGCCTTGGTCCATATACGAGAGTAAATCCACCATTATTGGAATCTGTCCTGTGCAAAATCATCGTTATAAATGGACCGTAAACACCAGCCACAGGAGAAGGCGTCGTTGTGTTGAAGTAGTACTTTGCAACCGGGGAACCGGATGCTGTAGATCCGTCATAGAAAGACAAAGTGGCCTTCTTGCGCTGAGAAGTTCGGAAGCTGTATGTTGTGATATTGAATTGGAAAAAGTCAGTAGAAGGGACTTGAAAGAGCAATGTACATTTTACATCACTTCCACTGTAGAAGATGGTGCCATTCAAGCCTGTTACCTTCCATCCACAGTTAGCTAGAATTTAGAGAAATCCAGCCAACGTTTAAATTACATGAAAATCTTTATAACAAAGTTACAGGATTTTAGATTCCTTTAAAAACTCTGCATTATTTCAACAGTTGAGAAATTTTAATTGTCTTTTGTGACATATTTTTCTTGTTCGGGACTTTATGCCAGCTACAGCAACGTATTCCTGATACAGAAATGAAACATGTAGTTGAGCGTAATTTTGGTAAGTTATTACCTGTTCTTGTAGTTGTGAGCTTCTATCGTAACTTAGTGATTTTTTAAACTATACCGGGGGTGTCTCAAAATGATGTATCAGCGTTTACAAAATTACCAAATTTGAAAATTCAAATGTATGAAAGATCAAAATAGATTACCTTATCAACATAAACGGCTTCCAATCAGCGAAATTGTGAGGTTCTTTTACCTACCTGGCTTTGGAGCATACTACGACATTGCACATAAGTTTATTTAAGCAGATCTATCTTTCTGTCCCTTTGAATTCTTTAACATCGTTGATTGGGCTGGAAATTACTCTTGTGATCATGTACGAATTGAAAGTTAATTAGAAATCGTAAAAATAAGAATCCTGGATAAGATTTAAGATGTCTTCTAAAGCATTTGGCCCAAATATGGGGCTTCAAGCTATTATTTGAAAATCTTTCCCATAATTTTGCACAATTTTTATTATTACTAAAAGTAATTTGGCCTTTGATACAACTGAACAGGAAAAATAAAATTAACGAGAATTTGCAAAACATAATTTGCGGATTTTTTAAACGCTGATACATCATTTTGAGACACTCAATAGTCCCTTGAAATTCAGGTGTTGGAAGGCAGCACTCCTTCAAGCCAATAAAATAAGACAAAATGAAAGGAATAGAATAAATAAATTGAAAAAAAATACATAATAAATAGTGAATTACTTCCAGATAAATAGGTAAAATACAGCATAGCCTCCAAATCTTTAAGAAACATCGCATGGATGGTTAATTAATCTTTCACTTGATTTTATGGCTTCAAAGGAACTTCAGGTAGGTTGCTATAATCCCATAAGTAGCATTTCTAATATCTTGGTTATTTTCTGAAAGTTGTGAAACAAAAAGAAATAATCGTAAATCCTAAACTAAAATATGAAAAACGGTACAAACGTCGAGAAAACCATAGTTTATGAAGGTCTATATAATATGGCTGTAAGCAGAAATCTGTAGCTTTTCTAGTTTACGATTTAGTGATTTAATGACGTCACATTCTCAAAACTGGCCTAAGCAAAGAAGCAAAGAAGACGATAATTCTGAAAATAATCAAGATATTGATACAGACGGCATGACGTCACAGCAGCGCTGAAAACACGACGCCATCTTGTTTTGGGGTGAATGTTCAGAAAATTTATATAAGAATCTAAAGGAATTTGCAAAAAGTTGCATAAAATTGCTCTTCTATTCTACCTTGCGATAGTGAGTAGGGAAAAGACAGGTAGCAATTGTCAGTCAGACCTAAACCTATGAAATAAACACACGAACATGCTGTTTTTAAAAGCAAAACAAAAATTTAGGCCAAGAAAGCTGTGGAAAACTTGCCTTTGCGTCGATAATTTCGTAGTTAGCAGAACAAACTCTGTCGGCCGTAAGTTGCTCGTCGCTTCTTCAAAGTCAACCTTCCTTTTAGACATTCGCCTATCTATCTGCTAAAGTTTTTGAATAATTTGAACAGCCTCCAAGCTTTTTGAATTGATTTATTGTGATAAATAAACGACACACTCTCAAAATCCCAATGCGACGCTATACTTTGTAATGGCTTCATTTACCCCAAGTCTGATCTTCGAGCGCGAAATGATCAAGTCACGTGACATGTCGTCTGTATGAATCAGAAATCCTACTTATAGGATTATAGCAAAGTTCCTTTCAAGCCATTAAATCAAACAGAAGATGCAATGTTTTTTAAAGATGCCAAAGATTTGGAGGCTTTTATTTGCTGTAAAATACTAGTAATATCCAGAAATAAAATAGATAAAAGAAACGAAAAGAAAAATAAGATATGATGAAATAGAATAGAATGTAATAAATTAAAAGCCTCCAGATAAACTGATATTACCGCTGCTAAAGAAAGACTCTGTCCGCGCATATAAGGCCCATGCGTCATAAAATGCAAGTCTGATCTGTGGAAAGTAAAACAACCAATTCCAGTAGGAATTCAGCTTAAGCCTAGGTAGGGCCTCAGATCTATCTAGTACAGCTCTGGTCCTTCATATCAAAGCTGTTTTAGTACCGAGGTATATCATGAGTATTTTGTAACAAGTTTTTAAATACAAATTGTGTAAACGTACCTGTATGATTGACCTTAACTTCTTGTGAAACTACAACAATACCAGCTTGGTTCTCAAAGAACATTTGATAAATTCCATTAAATGCAGGACTTGGATTCTTGATTCTCAGACTGCCATTTGCAAATACCTCGAATAACAATGAGCTGTTGTCAATAACATAACCATCTTTGTACCATTTGAGTGATGTTGTCTTATCGAAAACTGCAGGATGCAAAATTCCATCTTCTGGTAGGCTGATATTTGGGCTTACACCTTTAACAAGTTTAGGTTTTTCTAGAAATGAAAATAAAAGCTTTCGTTTATGACTCGGCTTCACTTTTTCTGTAACGGTAACAGGTTTATGACCTCAAGCAACGCAAAATTAGCATTGACATCCAACGCATAACAATCTTTGTACCAGAAGGACATAGAACAATATCTTGACTATACGATTTCGTACCGGAATACTTCTGATATTTTTAATCACAAAGTTCAACCTTCTCAAATATGGGTTTTCGTCCTTTCTTATTATATATGTCACATCATATGGATGTGCTGCTGGATAAGCTCGAAAGTTTGCCATTGGGTGTGATAAAGTAACACAATGTAACCCGAAAAAGAGAAATTGCTTAGCAAATTAATGTGATAAGACATTGTTTCATAGCTGAATGACTAGTACCCATATGCATACGACCATGGCATGGGTAAGAGGAAAAGCGAAATGGGTTTTGGGTTTATCTAGTGGTGTAAAGAGTCAGAACTATTAGGCCTACCTTTTTGCATTTTGTCTGTGTCTATCTTCTTCGTTGTCCTGTCGATTTTGCATTTTCAGAAGGCTGCAGTCGCTTTGGAATCCACCTCTCAAACAAAGCGCCATGTTGTTTAAAGTTGTCGTATGTTGTTCCAAAGGAACACCATGCAACAACTTTAAACAACATGGTGCTTTGAGAGGTGGATTGCAAAGCGACTGCAGCCTTCTGAAAATGCAAAATCGACAGGACAACGGAGATGGACACAGACAAAATGCGAAAAGGTAGCCCTAGTAGTTCGACTCTTTACACCACTAGATAAACCCACAACACATTCCGCTTTTCCTCTTACCGTAGCAACAACACAAATACGCTCGCTGGTACCCAGGGAAAAGATTGGTTCACATCGCAATTATTTTGGCTATTCTTATCGAAGTCATTAAATGTTTAGTGAAACCAAGCAAATCTGAAACTCTTGAGGATGACAAATCTGCTTCTCGCAAGCGATGTACAGAATTTGGATAGCAAAAGAAATATATAGATATTTAATCGAATCTCGATTTTAACTGCTTCTTATCTCGATTTCCAGTTTGCTTCACGTTTTGAACTTCTTGACAAAATGTTACTAAAGTTTTATGTTGCAATATTGTAGTGACAATATTCCCACCTTTGACGTTGAGAAAATATTTCAGATTCATCTTATCTCCTTTCCCAGCTACTTCTGCAAGACATTTATATGTTCCTTCGTGAGTTTTCTTTGTAACGCCAGTCAGTACAAGTCTTCTGCCCCTTTCATTCAATGATTCCTCTTGGATCGTTGTCTTAGTCCATTTTATCAATACTTCTGCACTAAATAAAGAAAGAGTATCCGTTGTGTATGATCAAAGTAAAAATGATTGCTTTCCACAAACTAAGTCGGTCTTTCTTTGAAACCGATAGCAAATAAATGTTTACTTTATGTCAGCTTATAGCTGGGGTAAAGGCCACTGTTTTGGTACTAACTAATTATAGGAAGGAAGACATTCAAAGAGATAATACTTCTTCGATGGAATTTACTAACATCATGCTAACCCTTGGGTTGTCTGGTAAAAACTGTCTTGCAGGGTCTTGCATGACCCCTCTACCCAGACCCAGGGGCGGACTGGCTGAGATCCGAAGCAACGTCATGCCACAGGTAGCAGTGCTTCTACTTAGAACGGGGGTGGTGCTTTTGTTTTCATCCCACACTTTACCAGATTTGGACGCTCAATCCAAGCCCCTTTTCTAGGTCTATTCTGGGGCCTGGGCATTTTATCGTACTTAGACGCCCTGATTACCATTGAATGGAGATTGTCGTGAAGTGGGCCCTGAGAGCAATTGGCCCACAGGGCAAACGCCCACTGCACCCGACCAGCCAGTCCGACCCTGGCCCTACCTGAGGTACTTGCCGCGACGGTTGCTTTACACGTATTGAATTTGGTAACATTGGGGAACACCCGAAAGAAAAGATACCTTCTCTGTTGCCAAAGGCAATCAATGAAATACTACTGTATTACGATAGAGCTTCCAGCAGCTAAGAAACAAAAATTTAGTTGGCATTATGATTGGCTTTGGGTAAGAAGAGAATCGACTTACCTGCAACTTTTCGAAACGATGAGACATTCAAATGAGACATTGCTTCCTTCGACAACGGTCTTGTTCTGCACAGTTGGAAAAGATTTCAATGATGAGACTGAACATGTGTTTTCGTCTCTAGCTAGGAATTGTCAAGAAAAACAATGTTCGTTGGTTGAAAATCCCAATGACAGAGGAAAGTTGGTAAATGGTAGAATAGCCTATACCATAAAAGTGATATATACTTGAGGTAAAGAAAAAGAATAAATAACGGCTGGGCCAAAAAAGTAACTCCCAAGATGAAAAATTCTGAAAATCCTTCGGAATGATCGATTTTGATGAAGTTCATATGACATTAAGTGCAACTTCAAATACAACTATTGGGTAAAAGTCAGTTCATTATCAGTTGTATTGGCGGAGAAATGGCCTTTATATAACAGATGGTGGCAGCATAGGTTCCAAATCTTTAAAAAGTTCGGTGTAAAATTCAGTGACCTTTTTCTTTGAATGGAATGGCTTTAAAGAAACTTTAGCTACTTTGCCATAACTCTACCATTGGGCGCTTCAGAAATCTTCAATATTTTCAGAATTAGTGTGTTTTTCTTCTTTTTTAAGAATTCAAGAAAAAATTTGTAAAAAATTTAAAACCATCGTAATTTCTAAACTTTCTAAGGAAACATAGAATAGTTTTCAAGAAAACTAGAGTTTATGAATGTCTACAATATGGTATCAAGCACAAGTCTTTCACTGTTCTCTGGTTTACCATTTAGAAATTTGATGAATTTAGATCTTATTCAAGATTTCGGAAAAGTCCAACGGTAGAATTATAGCAAAGTAGCTAAAGTTTCTTTCAAGCCATTTAATTTAAAGAAATAGGTCACAGAATTTCACAATGACCTTTTTACGCCAATTCAAAGATTTGGAACCTATGCTGATGGTGGCGCAATCCACTGTAACAAAACCACTATTCATCGAGAACACAAGCTAACCAAAGAAAATGTTCAGAACGAGAAATTTTTCTATCAAACCTTTCACTGCATAGTTTCCACGTGGACCCGCAGTTTTAATGAAAAAATCACCACATGACAAGATGCTGCTACAGAATTAGAGGTGTTGAAAAACGATGCATCAAGAATGGTGAAATTAGGAAAATTGCATTTCTACGATAATATTGTGTTACTTTAGTGGATTTCCATTTGGTGCAAAGTTTTGCCAAAGTGGGTTTCCTACTATTTTAACATTACAAAGATCCATTTAAAAAAATCCTTCTCGTTCCCATGAGAAATTAGGAAAAACAATATTTGCATAGAATTGTTCAATAAATCAAAAATTGCCTTGATGAGTTCTTATTGTTGATGATTTGTGATTTTGTTACAGTGGTTTTAGTGATCATATTTTCTCAAGACCTCATTGCTATGTAAATACAGCTAATCGTGTACTGATTTATCGCCATTCTTCTGCTATGAGACCATTGGTTGATTACATGTATTAGAACGGCCTTTGTACTATTATCTATAAAATCCCTTCTTTAGCTTGCTTTTTTCAAGGAAAGACAAAACAATTTGTAAATGGCTCTTACCTGCAAGAATGAGCCGAATGAGAGCAAAATCTGCATCTTTTCTGTCTGATGTAGGATGACTGACCAACACTCTGTAATCTTCTTCGTAACTAAGTTTGAAGGACGAGAACAAAAGATGTCCTTGCGATGTCAGAAACAAATCTTTATAATAGGAGATATTCATCTTGTCAAAGTTATTCTCGTCAAATTTCTTTTTTTGCCAAGTGTAGGTTGGTTCTGGGACAGCCTTGTACGTTGGCGCTTGCAAAAGGTATGCTTGTTCGAAACGTACACTTTGGGTCTCACTTGGAAACGTTTCTCTGTACAGATCTGGGAAAAAAACACAGTTAGTCCTATTGTCTTATTTGTAAGTTTTTGAGCCCTCATCGAGAATTCTCAAGTCTTAACGATTTTAAAAAGTCTCACTTTTTTCATATTCACGGTTTAAAGGGGCCTTTGCAACCAGCATACATTGCACGTGCCCTCCCTTTGTTGGCGGCCATTTTCGTGGACTATGAAAATTGCAACAATAAAGAGACCACAAAAGTATCTATTCACAAAGCACAAACGCCCCTTTAATGTCATTACCATAATTTCAAACGTTCAAGACCACCGTAACTCCCTTCTCCTATCGATGCTATTGCCCCAGATCAGGGGTGGCGTCAGAAATCTTCCGACAGAGGAGCTGGAACTTCCGATAGGGGGGGCCAAAATGCAGTTTTCGTACGTCATTTTGCCAAATTCCCTCCGAAAACAACCAAAACTTTCCTCCGACGGGGGGCTAGATGCTTCAGGCGGATGGGCTGTAGCCCCCTAGCCCTCCCCTGGCACCACCCCTGCCCCAGTTTTTTCGCAAAAAAGTTTAAAGATTGCATGTGATGTCGGTTTTCCTTGCCTAATTTCCTTGCAAAACGGTCAGAGCACCTATCTTGACTTTTTCTTTGAGGCAGTGGTTTTACAAGTGTAGAATTGGTTCTTAAAGGCTGGTTTCCAGTCAGTGGAATTTTCCGAGCGGGCGGAATTTTACACAATAAAATGTTACTCAGGCGTAGCTTCCTATTCACATTCAACGCGAAATTTCTCTCGTAAACAATAGAATTCCCGTCCGCTTGGAAAATTCCACTGACTGGAAATCAGCCTTAAGAAACCAAATGAGGTATTCTGTATAAATAAGAAAGTCAAGATAGGTGCTATTACTGTTTTGCAAGGAAATTAGGCAAGGAAAACCGATGTCATATACACTCTTTAAACTTTTTTTTGCGAAAAAACTAGAACGATCTGAAACGGGCCCTTTGGTAGGAATGCTCCAAATAGGTTCTAGTATTTTAATATATTAATACCTAACACCTAGAAATACCTAGATTTTTGTTTTCAACTTTAAATACAATTTTTTTCACGAAATTTGTTGCAAAAAGTATCCATCAAAAAAGTGTCCATCTACCCATGATCTTACATTCTATGTAAAACCTTTTTCCATATGTTGGACACCACTTGATTGCTAACCATCTCGTACAAAGAGCACGAAAATCGCATGTTTCTAGGCTGATTTGTGACATTATAAAGTTGGCAGGAAACGATACTTTGCACCGTAAATTCTAAAGTAAACAACGACAATGTTGATAAACTTGAAAATTCAATTTCTCATTAGTGGGTTGTCTAATGTTGAAATGTTTTGCGTTCTGTTATGCCCAAGGATACCCTCTTTAATTGGCATATTTCCCATTTATTCCATGCTCTGGATCACTATGCATAAGTCAAATCAAGCTGAAAAATCGTCAAAAAAGTAACGGCAAGCAGTCATCAATTGGATTTTGCAGCGGAGATCAAAGTAGAATTTCCATGAAATCTCGTTATCATGGCTTTCTAGCTTTTAAAAGCCCGGGGATAGATGATTCTAATATTCATGTTAAGCGAACTCGTAGAAATCCTTAAATTGGTAGGGAATTGGTAAAGTTAGTCGTTTGCCATAAATATGAGGGTCAACATGTGCGACGACGGCCATAATTTTAATTTTGGTTCTTTGTCACCTGACATTACTTCAATACTGATATTTCCCGTTAAAATAAGACAAATAAATATACTTATTAGTTGTATTTTTATCATTGTTGGGAAGTCGCAGTATGCTGGAAATGACCACGCCCAATGGCCACGCCCTTTGTCGGCAAATTTGAAGCTCACATCCCCTTCCTCAACTACCTTCACAACGGCCCTGTGATTCCCTGTGAAATTTACGCAATCTAATTGGTCCGCCAAAATAAGGCTCGCCTCATCTTGAATGACCAATCATAGGACGGGGGTTCATACCTTAGAAAGGATCAAAAGATTTTATTCCTATCCTTGTATTGATAAAATATATATTTCTCTTCTGCCATCTAAGTTCAATCTTTAGGAAGTGTATAGGAAGTTTGGTCGCTTTTTCCTGATCCGTCTAGGCTGCTGTCAGACTTTAAATCGATTCGTGAAGTCGTTTTGCCAGCGATTCACTTAAAGTTTAGGTCTTAAACCGATTGTAGCATTTTACAAAGCAACACTTACATGCAATTTGTAATCTTGCAGCTTTGCTCTTAATAACACCAAGGTCTTTAGTGAAAGCCATGCATTCGTATGTCCCAGAATGTTTTACTCCATTAACATTGTAGATTCGCAAAAATCCATTTGAAGCATGGAAGCCATTGCCCTCATTTACATAAGATCTATTGAACTTCCAAAGATACGTAACTTTCTGGTCAGCTGCATTTGCTTCACAATAAAAATTGACATTCTTTCCAGTGACAGCAATAATATTTTCTGGTTCTTGCATAAACAACAATGGTGCTGCAACGGGTAGAATTTAATCAGGAATTAGAAGTTTGACAGAACTTTTGATAACTGCACAGCTTTGCAAATCAAAAGACGAACAACTACAAAGCATCAATGGCATTTTCCCAGCCCCTTCTTTCGGTGATCCCAGTATAAAGATGAAGCAAACTTTATGTTTTTACCCTGTATAAAGAATTAAAAGTGAAAACTGAAATGAAATCGCAGTCAAGGATATAAAATGCATGGTTGTGAGGCTGTCGATGGTCAACGTTGAGAAACTTTCACGATATTAGAACATTGTGGAATGTTTTTTTAAGTTTTTTATGTTTAGGGCCTGTGTTGATATGAGAAAAAACCTCTCACCTGACCTGCCAGACCCGTGGCAGACAGGCGAGATTCCACCTTTCCATGGAATTCTTTGCATTTTTCATTGTGTGTTTATATGGTAAACGCAACACGACTGATATACCCATAGAAATTCTCTTTCTATGGATATACCAGAGGTGAATTTCACCAAGGTGAGGTGAAATTTTTTCATATAAACGAAATACCACCGCTGTGGAGAGGTGAATTGACGGTTCTCCTTATTCATGACGCGCGCAATGCATTGTGGTAATTGTAGTACTGGATCCCTGATCGCGCTATGTAAACATATGGCGAACTGGCATATGATCACGGTAAATTGCGGATTCCTCTATAAGTATAGATTAAACTTGATTTCTTACTTAACAAATGCTTAATTTAATTATTTTCAAAGCTCTGGCCCAGGCTAAAGTTACAGTTAGAGCGACAAGAAGTCCTCAACAGAGAAAGATGGGGCGAGATGGCTTGGCGGGCCTATTACGCTATCTCCTGGTGTTGAGAGTTGACTGACCCCAAGAAGAGGTAAAATACCGATGTAAAATTCGAGCGAAAGTTTATGGAAGAGATGCAAATGAGAAACTAATTACTAGTAGAATAACCAAATACTATTGTTGTTCCTTCAAGATTTACCGTACTGATCGAAAGATCGAAAGAAGCGACGCCATGAAAGGAGGGCTCATTTGCGCTATCATTCTTGCGACCGACGTGGTCATTTCCTCTTCGATCAGCGTCGATGTAGTTTAAGTAATTTTGTGGAAGTGACCTTCCCTGACGTAGCATTGCTTCATATGTCATTCCAGGAATTATAAATCGGCATTTGGACAAATATGTGAAAAGGTTTCCCCCTCTGGTGAGACTAAAGAATGGGCCTAGGCTTGACTGTCTGGTCTAGATAGTGTCCTGGCGTTCAGTACTAAAGTAATATAAGAGAAGTTGCTGTTAACTATGCACAGTGTGCTCCTTGAAACATATTTCTTCCAATAGAACAAGCATAAATCTACGTTTGAGCGTTTTCCGAATGACTTTATTTTTCTCAATAAATAGTTGCAAGGAAGACAACGCAAACGTAGCCCTCCTTTCATGGCGTCGCTTCTTGCGATCATTTGTTTTGATCTTCCTTCTGTCAGTGCGGTAACCTTTGAGGGAGGGAACAATGTTATTTGGTTATCCTACTAGTAATTAGTTTCTCATTTGCATGTCTTCCATAAACTTTCGCTTGAATTCTACATCGGTATTTTACCTCTTCTTGGGGTCAGTCAACTCTCAACACAAGGAGATAGCGTAATAGGCCCGCCAAGCCATCTCGCCTCATCTTTCTCTGTTGAGGACTTCTTGTCGCTCTGACGGTAACTTTAGCCTGGGCCAGAGCTTTGAAAATAATTATATTAAGCA
>REGM01000120.1:553169-570168 GCA_004194415.1 Aurelia aurita | reverse complement strand
TTTAAAGACAAATGACGGAGATATAAGGCGACTTAAATCAGGGGCCTGGGCAATCCAAATATAGCCTATTGTATTCCATTGTATATGATGACCTCGAGAGATTATCAAATGTACTGGACAATGAAGCCACTCAGACATCTTCTGTCCTATTTTTAAACTAGGCGCTATATATCCGTCATTTGTCTTTAACTTTGTCGATTCCCTTTAAGCATATATAGTATTTAATATTATATAGCCTAGGGAATATTAAATAGACTGTAACCGCAACGTGAAACCAACACGAAAACAAGCTAATATGTTATAAAAAGTTGGAACAATTGCTAAAAACCTCCAATATTTCATGGACAAGATGATCATAGATCATAGTTGTACGCAACAAAAATGGGTTTTCAATTGTGCATCAAGCCTTATAAACACTTCAGATTTACGATGCTCTCAAATTTCTTCTTTTGGATTTGCCAAATTTCTGAAATCCTGGTCAAATTTTTCATTGCATTGCATTGTATATCAATGTTGTAGAGGTAGCAATAAGATTTTTTATCTCTGCGACCTCAGTGTCCATTGCTCATGTTTCTTGGTACTTTTTGGAAACAGGCTTGTGACTCGATCACTCTTTCAAGAAACTGTTAAGAAACTTTCCGTAATCAAATTTGAACTTTTTATAAGGTCGATTTCCTACTTTTTTATTGCTGTCCTTTCTTTTTGCTCATTTTGCTCGACTTTGATACTAAGAAAATTGCACAATGACAAATATTTACATTTACTTCTGGGGTCTGGGGTCCGAAGTCAGGGGTCTTGGGGTCTGGGGTCTTGGGGTCCAGCGAATAGAACATGCCCACAAGGTTGATTCGGGCATTCCGTGCTTTTACTGTACAAGGAAAACTCTTTTAAATACTAAAATGAAAGAAATTTGCGTTTTAGACCAGTAGTTGGGCATTTTTCACAAATTACAATAATATAAGCTGTTACAAACTGAAAACAAACTCCATTTAGAGTATGCAATATGCAAAGCTTGCAAATTGGTGCAAACTTCAAACCAACAATTTGCAAACTCCTTGACTTCAACTTCATTGCAAATTGCTGCAAACTAAATGCAAACCGCAGTTTGCAATATGCAAAGTTTGCAAAATGGTGCAAAATTCAAACTTTTTACAAATTATTTACAAACTCCGATTGTCTCTGTATTTTAAATCTGAAACATAGACAAAACAAACCCAGAACAAACTTGTTGCAAGTTTGCTGCAAACAAAATACAAACTCAATTTTTTACTATGCGTAATCAGGCTGGAAACTTGTATGGATTTGGTGAAGCTCTCATTTAATTAAAGATGTGCCATGTAGTGAGTTTGGGGAATGTTGCTCATTGCCCCATTTTAACCATGTTCTGGCCATGTTCAACCATGATTTTTTCATGTTTTTCTAACTTCATGTACAAGAAGATCGTAAAGCAATGTACAACAGTTAGGTGTTCCAATACTCAGTATGTACTGTAAATGGAACTTTTGCATTCTTTTCGCTCTTCCTGTATATGAATTTAGAAAAACATGTAAGAACCATACAAAAACGTTTACAAATAGCGGTGGCAAGGCATGAATTCTTGAAGGGGAGCAGGCTAGGCCATAACAAGAAACCTTTAACTGTCCGCTTTTTGTAAACGTTCGGAATAGTGGACATCATATTTCAATGTATCTTTCAGGAATAGGGGACATCATATTTCAATGTATTTCAATGTAGCATATTTCAAAACTTTCTAGTTGTTTTCTGGTTGTCACCCGACGTCTAATGTGAGACAGATATATAAGTTTGTTTTCTTTGTAGTTTTTTTAATATTGATATTTTTGAATTGTAAGTGCCTTTCATAGTGGGAACTCCGATGACCTAGTGTCTATTCCCGCCATGATAGGCACAGCAGATGTAATGTTTGAGCTTTGTTTATCTTAAGATGACAGAAACATCCATTGTTTCTGACCCTCCACTCAGTGGAGCTAAAGGGAGCCAAATGCAAAATATTAAGTTTTTCCAAATTGAAACACTTAAAAACGGCCAGGTCTATAACGCGGACCACGTGGACCCACGGACCTTCTCAAGAGACATGACTTCCAGGTCCGCGAAATTTGGTCCGCTTTATAGAATTTTCCTATAGGGCGAAATTCTAAAGCGCGGACCTTGATTTTGCGGACTCTTCACTAGATCCTAAAAATTGTTTACAGCATTTTACAAGTAAAATCTCACTGAAAATATATCATTCGCATCACCATAGCAATAACCTACTATGTTACTGTGGGTATCTTTTCCCTTTTAGTTTGTGCTGCAATTTTAGGCCACCAACGGGAAGATGTGTTTCAATAAAACGTCTTCGTCCATACATGTCGGGTGATCCATGTTTTTATCGTTTTCAGTGTTTTCGAGACCGAAAAAATTAAGAAACTCGATTATAGCTCAAGAAACAGAAAACTAAAAAATTTTACAAAAAATCCTTGAATCTAATCATGGATGTTAGCTAAAATTACGTCATAAATCTTCAAAACCTGTCCAGTGTACGATTTATCGTGGCCTGTGAAAAGTGATAGTTTTTTATGGCGCACGCCGCGGTATTTGGTAAACAACCTTTTAAAATCTTTAACTTTCTGAAGGATCTTTCGCAGTTGACTTGACTTTGAGGGACCGACAATGTCATAACTTTGTACGCCAAGTATAGGTTGTCGTTATGACAAAAGGCCCTGGGGACGAGATTGGGTTGTCGGAGGTCCTCTCATGGAGTCGATATTTTGATAGAAGCCTTTCATTTTTTTTTTTTTTTCATTTAATATTATTTATACACAAATTAACCCTTCAGCAAATTAAATTATATAACATCTATTTACAATGATAATACCTAAATAATAAAAACCTACAGCCCTATAAAACCTAACCAATGCTGTTCTTCCAGGGAGTTGTGTTTGAGAGTCTAGTTCTTTAGATGCGTTTTAAGTTGTTTTTTAAAACGGTCTAGTGTCGGTAGCTCACGAATTTCGGCAGGTGTATCATTCCATAATTTGAGAGCACACGCTTCGTGAAGCACACGCTTCGTTTACCTAGTTTCCTAACAAGGAGGGATTTTAATGTGTAGTGAGATGTCCATTATTCGAAAGAGGACATATCAAAGAAACAAACTTCTCTTTTTGCAAAAGGGGCCCTTTTTCAGCGAAAAAGGGGCCCTTTTTGCCAGATTTTGAGGGGGCCCATCGGCCATTGGAGGGCCGGTGGGCCAGTCCGCCACTGAGTTTGGGAGCGCAGCCTCTTTTTCTTCATGGGTGCGTGTATGTCTAAAATCAACTAGAAGATCTCCTGAAATGTGGTAGTCATCTCATTGCAGTTGTTATTGCATGAATCGAGAATGTTTTCCCAATCTATCTGTTGTAAGTTATTGTGAAATTGAGACCTATCATATTTCTTTAGATTTCTGGTCTCGATGATTTCTGGTTTTTTATTTTTTAGCCGCCAGGCATTGATTTTGCGTATGCCATACCCCAGATAGTGGTCCACCATTCCAATCTTCAGTACGTCTGAGTGCAAAATATATTTCGGGCAAGAGGAAGAGAAATGGTCTATCAGCGTTTTAGTAACAGTTTGCTCGTTTAGGTCATTTGTTGTTACAGCAACCCTGGTGTAATCCTTAATAAGTTGCTCAAGCTGAAATTTAGAGTAGATCATATTTAATTGTTTTGCATTTCTGTTCTGTTTATTTTTAAGGTCACAGTTAGTATCGCGGAATAGAATTATTTCTTTATTTTCTTTCTCTTGGTTTGTTAAGACATCCCTGAGATTTTTGAAGGCGGTATCGTAAACTCCAGCAGTTGGAGGTCGATACCAGCAGGCGACAAGAAATGGTGTTGCATGATTTTGCTTGATTTCAAGTGAAATGAGTTTTAGTTTGTCACTTCTCAATTTTACAACTGGGGGTGGCAGATTTTCTTTTACATATATGGCAACCCCTCCACCATTTCTGTTACGGTCACTTCTATATATATTGTAGCCGTTGATTTTAACCTCATGATCTGTTATTTCTGAGTCAAAGCGTGTTACACATAGGCCAATGATATCAATATCATGGTCCTTTAGGGTAATTTCCATAGTTCCGGAATTCCGGATTCCTGAATTCCTCAGTTCCAGATTCCTTATATTGAACCCGTCGAATTTAACTAATCTTTCAGTCGTTTCAGCAGTGCCGATCTTTACAAGGCAGCCAAAAAGCCAGATCACTTTGACTGGGAGGAACGCCACATTCGAATGCAAGGCAAATGCAAACAATGAAGAAATCGAATATTTATGGAAGCTGAATGGGTCTTATATAAATGAAGATAATCAAGATGGGTTCAAAATGACGGAAGGATCTCTTCAGATCTATAACATTACTTGGTCGACGCATAATGGTGCATACGAATGCATTGCTTTAACTAAAGGCCTTGGTGCAATCAAGAGTAAAACAGCAAACTTGCAAATAGCATGTGAGTATCCCAAGCTNGGGAGGAACGCCACATTCAATGCAAGGCAAATGCAAACAATGAAGAAATTGAATATTTATGGAAGCTGAATGGGTCTTATATAAATGAAGATAATCAAGATGGGTTCAAAATGACGGAAGGATCTCTTCAGATCTATAACATTACTTGGTCGACGCATAATGGTGCATACGAATGCATTGCTTTAACTAAAGGCCTTGGTGCAATCAAGAGTAAAACAGCAAACTTGCAAATAGCATGTGAGTATCCCAAGCTAAAATAGTGTAAACAATTGTCAAAAAAACTATTTTTCTTGAGGTTTTGTTCAATTTTCGGACCTTTATAGACCTTTATGGGCGAGTAAAAACGCTTACCGTTTGGTAGGCTATACAATTAGGATAGGGTGTCGTCGGGAGTAATTTTACGGCGGGACTTATCTGCTATTTAAAATTTGAGAGCCCAAATATGTTCTAAAAACCTATCAAATTGGAACGTCTTAGTTACAGTCATGTTGCTTGATCATTAATCGTTTCAGAGATGCTTTTAGAGATGCGCTATCCCTTGTCTATTGTCAGACAGGGAATCAATAGTAACTTCTGGTGATGTGAGAGGGTGGTGAATTTGTTTTTGCAAAAACGTAGGAAATGAGTGTTATTTGGCTGATGCTCTGTAAAACCAAACTGTTGCAAGGAATATATGAATCGAAGGTATAAAAAGCTAGGGGGGCATGTGAAGAACTGAAGATTGTCATGCTTCACTTGAGATTGCTGGTGTTTTGTCAGTATTTGAGCAGGAGGGGTTCAACTCTAAAATGACCCTCAAGGTAAACTGTCGGGACTAATTTGACACCGAAGTCCTAAGTTAATTTACCCAATGAAAAAATGTTTTAAATGTCAAAAGATTGTTTCTATATGTGAATTCAATCCTAAAAGTAATTGTTAGCAGTTGTTTGAATGTTTAATTTGAATGCAAGAAGGCACGCTAAAATGCACTCAGCCTATACAAGAGCTAATCTACCGGGTGTCCCAAAAAAAAGTATACAGATTTGGTCAACCCTAACGATCAGAATTTAGCATGAATCAATCTGAAATTATTTTTAAAACATTACTCGATAGTTAACTTGAACATAGACACCTTGTTTGTTGACATTGGTGCTGTGAGAGTAGAGATATAAATCTTCAAAGGACAAATTTGCCACCACCTCCCAACCAGAGCTTTGGCGTATTATTATTATTATTATTATTATTATTATTATTATTATTATTATTATTGTTATTGTTATTGTTATTGTTATTGTTATTGTTATTGTTATTGTTATTGTTATATCGCATACTGTTTATTTCAGTAGTGTTCTTTTTCTCGAGGTTCGGTGACAACAAGTCTCCTCAAATCTCGAGAACTTTTCTGAGGATCCTTGCAGAGTAAAGATGGCACTCTTCTGCAATGTCACTATCCTTGTTTCAATACCAATGTCCTTCAGTCTCTTTTTTAACAGTTTAGGAGTTGTTCCCAAGGCTCCAATGATAATAGGGATAACTTTAACTCGTTTGTTCCAAATCTTTCGTAGCTCCCTGGCAAAATCTTTATATTTTTCAATTTTTTCCATTTTCATTGTATCCACCCTACTATCATAAGGCACAGCAAAGTCAATTATCTTGCATATGTTGTTCTTTTTGTCTATCACAATCATGTCAGGCCTGCTCGCTTCAATCACGTGGTTCGTTTGCACTTCATCAAATCCACATTGTTTACTGACCTCCCCAGTGCACTTTCTTCCCAACCCAGTCGTGCCTACGCTTATATTCTTTTTGTGCCATTTTACTGCACTCGCTCAAAATATTATTATTATTATTATTATTATTATTATTATTATTATTATTATTATTATTATTATTATTATTATTATTATTATTATTATTATTATTATTATTATTATTATTATTATTATTATTATTATTATTATTATTATTATTATTATTATTATTATTATTCCAGGTGCATGCGTACCTGATGAATTATTATTGTGACATAATAATTCATCCCAACGCGCGTGTGTATCTCTGCTTACGAAGTCTACACAAACGTCGTGCGTTTTGTTTTTACTCATCCAGTTTATCTTTACTGTCATTGCTGTTCATATAAAAAGAGGAAGGTATCTGATCGACAGATTCGGTTTGAATCATTCTGAAATCATTTGTCAGACGTTCCTCAATAGTGAACAGTGAAATTGAACATAAATACCTTGTTTATTGATATTGGTCCTTTCTTAGATTTCTACAAAGAAAAAGAAATTTTTTGGAAGTTTCTTCGCATAAAAGTCTGGCAGTCATTTCTTATCCTGGCACCAACATACAAAGCACTCCCGGCACCAACGATCGCATGGCAATTTGAAATAGGCTCGCGTGGATATGTGGATATCTCTGAAAGCAAGTTCTTATTTGCTACATTACAAGGTCATATCCTCGTCCTGGGTTTTCATTCACCAGCAATGTACAACGTCCGTCTCTATCATCCTACATCAGGCACCAAACCTGCATATGCTGGTAGAATTGGATTGCTTAAAAACTTTACAGGTTAGTTGCAGATGATGACAAGCATCTTCAAGTTTGATATTTTTTGCTTTTGTAATGCATTGAATTCTGAGAAATTTCTTGACTTACAAGGAAGCTTTCCAAAATTTTCATTTGCTTTGTTATGAAAATTGCTCAAAAGGATTCAACCCCGGGGGGGTCACTTCCATATATACTGGTACGGGGTGTGCCATTTTTTGGGGTGCCTTTTTTCAGGCAGAAAATAAATTTTAGGGTGTCATTTTTGGTAAGATCATAAGAAACCATAAACTTTGGGGTATAATTTTTGGTATGATCATAATTTTTAGGGTATCATGTTCAAAAATAATTCTTTGGGGTACGCTTTTGGGATTTTTGACCCATAATATTAAATTTTAGGGTATGTATTTTACATATCCTGTAAATTTTGGGGTATGGTTTTTGGAAAATCTATAAATTTTGGGGTGTGATTTCACATGTCAAAATGGCACACCCCCGTCATCTCCCTATTGAAGTTACCCCCCCGGGGATTCAACTCGTTTTTCAAGCCGCGCAGCACCCAAACCAGTTACAATATGAAGACTAACGAGTGGATCCATCAACTTTTGAAGTCAGTTAGAGCAACAAAACTCAAACTTCAAGGGAATGCAAGCATATAAAAGCGGCTCAAGCCACTTGCGGTCAGATTCTAGCCTATCAGATATCAGTATTTCCTGTTGACATAGATCAGTTACCCAAATATGGTTCGGCATGCGTCACAGACTATTGTCTTTGCACGGCTATTTTTATCAAAGGCTTATATATGCTTGGATTCCCTTTAAATTTCTTACCATTCTTACCATTCTTACACAAGGAATTAGGGGCCGCTCAATAATGACGTCACGCAAGAATTCATTGTTGTTGATGCTCTACCATTCTTTCTGTCACGTTCTGTCACAAAAGTGCTCTCTACGTGACGTCATGCAGTTTACAAAAAGAATAAAATAAAGAAGAATATGTTATTTCTGCGACACAAAGCCTACTTCTGAGTACATAAACGTAGGCCTAACTAGACATTTCAAAACAAAACTATAACTTGAAATCTTACATTTAAAACTGTAACAAAGTTTTTGCATGTGGACAGCCCAAGCTCCAACACAAAAAGCTAAAAACAGAGAATGAATGCAGGCTAATGCTATCATTGAACCTTTTGGCCTCAAACCAGTTCATAGAATGCCTTTTTTCATCAAAGGGGTGGGACATCAAGAGCTTAGGCCAATGGTACTCATAACAAGCTATTTGCATATGCAAATCCTACAATATCTAGCACAAACACCTACAAACACGAATATTTAAACAGTTAAAACTGCTATCGTGCTGTCCTCAGACAGAACAAAAAGCCTTTGCCTCGTTTGAAAAGCCAGATAGATTGGTATTCAGCTTTTTGGTAACCCAGTGCTTTTTAGACATTGTCACAATCGGTTGGTATTACCCTTTATTTCTATGAAAACTGCTGCTGTCGTCTTTTAGCGATGGGAGAGAGCTTAACTTTTTAGCATCTCTGTTCCCGTACCCATCTTTTTTCAGCGTCCTTCCCATTTAAGATTTTTTACAAGATCTTCCAGATGTACCATGTCCCCAGTGCAGTCGATCATCCCGTTGAAACCTTTAAAGCTTTCTTCTCATACCATTTTAGCTGATTCTAGCCGTGATTGTTATGACTCATCACTCATATCTTTTCCCACTGTGAGAACTAGAACAGTTCCAGAAGGAAGCAACGTCACATTTGAATGTCTTGTAGCTGTGAAAAGATGCAAGTAAGGCGATTTATTCCAGTTGAAATGTTTCATCCCCTCAGTCATTTCTCATTGTGAAGTCGTCTGCAATGTTTCAAACTTTTATCCTAATAAAATCAACTTCCCGATTCGAGATCAAGGTTTTTCGGGGAAAAATATATTTTACTCTCAACATACAATATTGCTAGAGATCCTTAATTCTGGTCTTCTAATATCCGTCACGCCCATTTTAAATTAAAAGAACGGAGATATAGCGATGTAGTCTAAGAATGGAACAAAAGAAGGTCACTTGCCACTTATTTTCCTACTTTACTCCGTTAATTTACTTGATGCCTTTCTCTCCAATTCGCAGAGTTGGTATCAATATTGCCTGGACTAAAAAAGGTGATCAAGAGACGTACTTAAATGAAACTAGCCGAAGACTGACACTGAATAACGTCACCAAGAAAAATCATCAGGGGGTGTATGAATGTAAAGCAGAATCAAACCAAGGAGGACGGAAGCTGAATACCCCATTTGTGCTAAATGTTATAGGTGAGAATTTGAGTCACAGCAATCTAGGATTAGATATAAGAAGCCTGGTTCTACTTACATTGTCACAATTTAACTGAAACCTTCTTTTCATGCATAGAGAATTGTAATACACGATAAAGTGCATATCGTCTATTGCATGCCCTTTATTACAAAATTCAAAAAGATGTTCTTAATGAATGCTAAAAAAGCTCATTCGATGTTCAAAAACTTGTTCAATGCTCAAAAAGTACCAGGTCCTGTTTCGCCGAGCAGTCTCCCCAGGTCAGCAAATCAGGAGAGCTAGGCCTATTTGCTTACTGGTACCAGCAGTCAATGCGGAAGAAGTGGCAGCACCGCCTCGTCCATTCACTGGATCCCTGCTCCCAGATTGTGCATTGTCAGCCAGCTCTGACAACAAATGAGTTGCCTCGCCACGACATTCACTTAGCTTACGAACGCTCGCTTCGTTTGCATTCACGGCTGACTCCAGCTTAGGGGTGCATGGTAATATTTCCCGCGTTTTGAGAGGGGGTCGGTATGACACTTTCGTGTACCAGCCAGTGTGGGAATATTTTCTCATGAAAACTATGGGAGCCTGTGAGTAGGTACAACTTGCCCTAAGTCTATTTCACAGCGTGATTTCTTGGCTAAATTTCGGGTGGGTTGGGCCGCCCTCATTTTCATAAGGGCACCATTGGATAGATCAACTCTTTCACAAAAGGTTCCCTTGCCTAGCCCAGTTTTTGCCAACATGATGCCATTGACTAAACTAGTGCCAGACTACTGAGAAATGATTCTGTTGGCTCTAGACTAAGCTTGCAAAAAGTATACCCTTAACTAAAAAAACTGAGAACGTTATACCCTTGGTAAGCTAGAGCCTTGAAACAGTATACCCCTGAGTCTATGTTTACTACAGGAGAAACCCCCTCTCCTAGTCTGTTTCGTGAAGTCACCTGAATGTTGAATGCATTTCGTAAAGTCCGTCCGACCCATCCAATCCGTAATTCCCCACTGGTGCACTGCGTTCTGAAAGACCACGGGAGAGGGACAGGTCAGACGGGAGACAGGTTTCACGAAATAGTCTTACGGCAGGGGATCGAAAGTTTAAGGTGTGAAAAAAATGACACAAAACTTTAAATGGAGTATATTGAAAAAACATGTTGAACATTGAGTAAGCTTTTTGAACATCGAAGGAACTTCTTGAACATTGAATAGACTTTTCGAATATTGAATGCAAGTTTTTGAATGTCGAAGGTATGTTTTTGAATATTGAATACATGTTTTTGAACACTAACTGCGACGCGACATATGGCGTGCCATAATCATCCTTTCGAATAGAATTTCATGGTTCTTCTTTGTAATAATTAACATTTTGGATGTATTTTTTAGTTTAATGTCTCAAAACTTATTATCTTCAGGTTTATCTTCCGGGTGCACCAAAAAAACTTAACGTTGTTGACAACCAACTGCAAGGAATTTTTCGATCGATTTGTTTACCTTTCTAACTGTTCAAAGACATATTGAAACTTAGACATATACCGGGTGAGTCAGAAAAAACAATCTCCGTTTGAAAGGCCACTGCTCCCTGGACATCAAAACAATAATGTAGACAGATACATTATTTAATCGTTGACATGCTCAAATATAATTTAAAATTTACCTGACCGAAATCGGCCACTCCGTTCTGAAGTTATGATCGATTTTCTGGAGAAAGCCCCTTCGAGAAACCTTCAAAACAGGCCTAAAATCACGAGCAAATTTTTCAAATATTTCTGCCTTACAGCAATGACTTGCACACTTGCACATGCTTTAGCAAGTGTTATCCTCTTGGGAGGATAAAGTCTCCAAGAATAATGCTGTTATGTTCGCAGGGATGGCACTTTAACCCTCCCAAAGGGATAAGACGTGCGAAAGCATGTAGGAGTCATTGTTGTAAGGCAGAAATATGACGGAAATTTGGTCGTGATTTTATGCCGTTTTTGAAGGTTTCTTGGAGGGGCTTTCTTGAAAAAATCCCCCATCATTTCACAACGGAGTGACCGATTTCATTCAGGTAAAATTTAGAATTTATTTGAACATGTCCAATATCAAACAATATAATTACCAATATTATTGCCTCGATATCCAGGGAGCAGTGGCCTTTTTAACGGGGATTGTTTTTTCTGACTCACCCGGTAGCTTGGAGAATTCATCCTATCTCTAAGTTGTCGAAAATGATTTGAAAGTAATCTAAAGTCTAACGCAAATATATAAAATGTGTGCCAGGTTGTCTTTTGTCGGTAAAATAGAGAGTGTAGGAAACCATGATGGCATCGCCAGCCAGAACGTCATATTTTATCCTGCAAACCAAGCTCGTTCCCTACACACTACCTTCTCATATTATTCAAAAGGCCAAAAGGAAATCTCCTTCTTCAGTTAAATGTCTGGGAACCATCTTTTCTTTGAAAACGAAAATATGAAATTGGGGAGTTTTACCTCGGAGGTCTAGATCTGGAGTACAGATTGACAGAAATGGGATTTCCTAGTTGAACAGTTATTCTTTCAAGTAATTGCAGCGTTATCGTACAAGAAAGTCGAAATTGGTGTTTGCTGAACAACCAGGCTATTCTTCTATTCCCCATCAACACCAAAAGAAAATAAATTTTGAAAACAGAACTTTCTAGCGGAGCCTTTAAGTTTTAAAATAATTTTCAGAGTCCTAAAATTCCAGTATTGGTTCAAAGTGTTGTATATAAGCAATAATGTAAGAGATCCGGGATTTCTGGGAGTGAAAATGTGCAATAAAAAGGCCACTGCAATGTCATGTATCTATCAAATAATCTCCTTCAGTGAACGTCAGAAAATATTAAGTTACTCATATCAAAACTGTTATTTTCACCGGCTTCTTTGTGAATCTGTTGTAAGCCAGTGGCCACAAATTATTGTTCTAGTTTATTGTATTGCAAAATTTTAACTAGAAATGTTATTGACACTCAAACTCCCATTTTAGAGTGCTTTACAGAAATAGGAGGCTTCTGGTTTTGAGGCAGCCTCTGATTTCAACTTTCTTGTACCTACCACTTGTCCGATTTACTTAAAGTTGAAGCTTCTCCACAGTATTAAAAATGAGACAACGAAAATGACAAGCTCCTCCACAGCAATCATGCAAACGACCCACCAGTTTTTTAGGGCACCTTGTAGTTCTATGTTGAAAAGCCTCGCGCAGTGTGTATACTGTCTTTCTGGCGTTGCCTTTGTCATTGTATTATTATTATTATTATTGAATATGCTTAGCCCGCATTTATGCCATAAAACTTCAATTTTTAGAGAAACCAAAACTTGTTAAAGCAGTGAAACCAACAGTGAGCTTGCCGGCAGATGGGATTTTGCATCTTGCAGTTGTCAACAAGTCAACGTCATTTACATGGTACAAGGATGGTGAAATCATAAACAGCAGGTCACAATTGTTTGAGATCTTTCCAAATGGAAATCTGAGAATCAAGAATCCAAGTCCTGCTTTTAATGGAATTTATCAAATGGTTTTTGAGAACAAAGCTGGTATAATTGGAGTTTCGCAAGAAGTTGTTGTTGATAGTAAAGGTAAGGTTGGCTGTTTCTTATGGTACAATGTTAGTATCATTTTCTATGAGCTGGTATGATTGGTGTGTATCATAAGTAGACTAAGTAGGTATGAACACGAGAAACGCTACTTTGTACCTATAATCTGTTAAACATCAAACAGATTAGAATTTGAATACATTCAGAATACATTCAAACAACGCTAGAACAACCACATGAACTCCTTCAGGCACAAGAAATACGAGAAAAGCGCAGAGCTACCAAAGCACACTTGGGAACATAAAGATAGAAATGAAATGAGGCATATGACGTCCAATGGTCCATCTCCAACCAAGCAGCGGCTTATACAAACTAAGCAAGAGGTGCAATTTGTGTCCAACGGAAAAGCTCTGCGTTAGCAAAGCAGATAAGACCAGCCTATTTGTCAAAAGATATTCAATTCATTTTTCATTTAAAAAAAGCACGATACAATATTACATCGTATAAGGCCTAAATAGAACAAAATACAAGAATACATTTCTAAAGAACTAAGATAAAACGTTGCAGGAAAAAAAAAACCGTACTATGAGAACATGTTTGGTTTGGTGTGTTTTACGGGCAGCCATTTTATCGTTGCATATTCAGGGTTTTTGTTCGGAGGTCTGTTGCTTGTTGCAAAAACTGTGCAAAATTTTTCTGCTCGCTGATATCTTAGGATGACAGCATGCCGGTGAACGTTTGCTCTATTTGTGTAGCAGTTAGTAGCCTGTTTAAATCTAGTCCAAGGATAGTCTGCCTTATGTCGCAATATGCTTCACATTCAATTGCAAAATGAATTTCGCTTTCCACCTTGCCAGACTTGCACATTTCGCACGTTCGTTTCGATAATTCTAGTTTTTGGTGTCTGCCAGTTTCAATTCAGAGTTGGTGATCATTGCATCGAAATTTGGCGATTAGCTTCCTGAATTTGAATTGAGGGAGGTTTAGATAAGTCTCCGCTTTGATTTCCTTCTTGAAAAGTTTATAAGTTCATAGTTCATAGTTTAGAGTTACTTTTGCTGTTAAGTGTCTACTTTTTTGTACCAATAATGCCTCTTGACAATTTCGTTAATTTTTTATGAGTCTTTTTTAATGATATACTACTGGAAATTAGATTCGCATTAGTGCAAATATGTTCCATATCAATTTGTTTCAGAATGAATTTAATAGAGTTTAACCAATCATTTTTATCTTTAGGGAGCGTTCTGACCTCGTTGTATGCTAAGTGAATAAGTGAGTTATCACTTAGAGTAGCGATTCTGTGCCATAATTTCACCATTGTGGCTAACATATAAATTGATGCAGGGAACTCACCTAATTCACCAAGTACTTTTTGTCTCACCCTTGTTGTAAACATATTTTTCCAGCTGGTTGTGGTTGGAAGATTTTCGAGTCACGTGGAGAAGTCACCTTCAACAAAGACACACCATGGTGGAGTGATGTCACATGCACATGGCTCTTTCAACTTCCTACAACCCAAGTCTTGGAATTTAACATCAAGAGGTTTAGTTTTACCAACCAAGCGACATTGTCTCTCTTTAAGGGTGCCGCTGCCTCAGATGCGTCACTTCTAAAGTCTTCTTCTAATACCGCATATATTCGTGGTCCGTTTATTACCATGGTGTTTCATACAAAGGCTTTGAACGTTGGTGGTTTTACTGTTAATTATTGGCCGAAGTCACAAGGTAAGCGATGATAGTAATCGTAGCAATTTGTAGGTTTTATGTAGGTTTTTATAGCTACCGGGTGACCCAAAAAATTTTACGAGCTAGCTCGCACCTAGCCTCCTGAAATCAAAAGATATTGACGCATGCGTTGTATCAGAATTTTTTTTAAAGGTTTGTCTATTTTTTGAGGCCCTGTATGATAATCTAAAGCTATAAATACCCTCTGAAAAACTGGATTCAAAGAACATTTCAAATCCTTCATTTCTTATTTCAGAGTGAAATAATCACATTTGTGTTCCAGTTTACGTTTAGTAAATATTGCAAGAAAGGAGGGTTCTACTAGTTTTGTATTTTAATTTTTTCTACATACAAAAAGGATTAATATCATTGCTTATGTATAACACAACATTATTAACCCTTTTTCAAAACATCTCCTGAAAAAAATTCGATAACAGCGCTAGAAACGCTTTCCAGTTTGACAGGACCTCTATCAGATGGAAACAATTCAAGACTGGAGAAATTAAAGTTTAGTAGATATTTTCTGGGTAAACTTACTGTAATACATAATAGATGTCAAACGAGCTTGGCATACAATCAATTCGACACACAACATCCTACGTTTGCAAGCACAGAAGTGTTATTTTTCCTGATTAATATCTCTACAGTGAAGTCACAAATGACGGTAAAGCAAATACAAAAATCTAAGTTTACTTTCTAGGATTCAATTAAAGAATATTTTTAATAGTTGGGGGAGGACTAAACTCCGTGGCAAAAATCTTAATTCCAAATTGGCTTGGGAGGACGAAATTTTGGAAAAGGAGCAGATATCAGTCATTGTGCAAACAATTGAAGTCCCAAGACAGCACCAAATCTATTTCTAAGTGCAACTTTTACTTGATTCTGACATTTTTGGAAATCAAAAGAACTGCTGTTAATGAGGCAACCACTTATTCTGACTTTCCTGTGCCATAATACAAGAATTACTTGTCAGATTGACTCAAACAAGGTCTCAAACTCTAAGTTGAAGCCTATCCTATGCAACTGTATCATAAAAAGACAACTAAATTTACAGCTCTTCCACATTAGCTGCTCAAATGGGGCACCATATTAGTACTTTAACAAAGTTTTTCATTTTTATTAGTCCTTAACGAATCTTGATAGGTCCACCCACGACAGTAGCAATGAAGAGCTCAACGATTAAGCCTACAACTAGTAAACCAACAACAATTAAACCAACGAAAAAGAAGCCTGTGAAAGCCAAGCAGAAAGGTGGCGAAGGTAAGATATTTATTTATTAAGATAAACTCTCCTTGAACTTTCTGCTTTAGTTTATTTCAATGGTCTTACCTCATTTAGTTATCGTACGATTGCAACACTAATTTATGCGTAATGTTTGAATAATTTTCGCTATAAATTCTCACGCGTGTTTTACTTCCTTAGTTGAGGATGAGACCATGGGTGGTTAGACACTGCATTTGTGCTTTTTATGGAGGAGCGCCGCAACTAATATGCTTCTGCGGGGGAAAAATTATCTATATTGTTCTGCGGAGGAGGTAGCGCAATAACAACAGAACCTCCTTAACAACAGAACTTTCAAAATGGCGGCTGACACAAGGATAGGAAACAGAATCACAACTATGAAGTACAACTGCGGTGTCAAACTACCCATGATGAGACAAGCCTCGAAATATCCTATAATAACAATATGACTTAGTCAACTGAATTTGTCGATTTTATTCATTAGCTGCAGATTTATTTACAATTTATCATAGCGTGGTCTTAATATCAACTGTTTACGTCTTAAAATCAACTGGGATTAACAAATATATATCTTCTAGAATATGTCTCATCGAATTTGGAAGTGAATGGTCATCTTTTGTCAACATCTGTGGGTCTGGTCTAAAATATGATTTTCGTGAAATTCTTACTTATTACATTCATGATAATACTGCGTTCCACGAATGAGGTTTCAGTTTCAACTAATACTTTGATGTTTTTACTCTTTGCATGCAAATAGCTTTCTTTTGAAAGCCTTGCTTATAGACGATTCATGGGATCACACACAAATCTCTAATATGCCAGATCTACAATCTCTTACAAAATTGTTGGACCCCTTGACAAAAATCCGATTTCTTTTCCCCCCGGCCCCCATGTCAATGTTGGTGACAGTCAAATGAGTGTTTTCTGATGCAGTTTAGCAGGTTGGAAGTATTGCTCGGCCAAACAACATCGACATGGGGGAGGTGGGGGTAATCAAGGAAAATTTGAAAAATTCGAGGAATCCAACAGTTTTGTAAGAGATTGCAGTTACCATGCATACTATTCATCGCCATGGGATACCTTCTACATAGAGATCCCTTCTGTAAAACACATTTTCCTTCCTTTCAGGGGGGTCAAACGCTGGTACAATTGCTGGAGGAATAATTGGAGCTTTGGTT
>REGM01000120.1:534184-553113 GCA_004194415.1 Aurelia aurita | reverse complement strand
CCCCCCCCCCCCCCCCCCGATAATCATTTACACTGGGGCATTTAGGATATCTTATCTTTTGTGGAAATGTTTTATGATGCTACTCTTGATCGTTGGTAAAGTACAGTACAGTACAGTAAAGTCCCACCTTTAAGAACCCAGTTTTCAACATCAGCCTATTGTTCTCCCCGATTAGCCTATTGTTTTCCTATTGTTCTGGCAAAACTGCAGGGTCTGTGTTTTCTTATAAAATAATTTCTTGAAGGTGGGATTTGTTACTACAGTAACGTCATCTGTCTTACTACAAATAGCGTAGCAAAGGAATTTGTTTAATTGGTTATTTGAGAAAATGTTTACCGAGCGAACCAGTATTGGTAGTATGTATAATTTTGTTACGGTAAATTGAGCGAAAACAAGGACTTCTGTCACAAGCCTACGGTCGACTTTAGCAACGCCTTGCTCAGTATTGAAAGTTAACCCTTACTTAACCGGCAAGACACTATTTCAACCTCGAAATTAAATCGTGCCTTTATGTTTCAAATCAAAGTAATTTAGATTAATTGAAAGTGCAACTTTTGAATAAGTCGTGAAACAATGGCCTCCATCTACTAACGCGCTGTATTGAAATTTCATCACTTTCTTCTTATCTTCTAGAGAAAAAGTATTACGAAAATGTGGCCATAGTGGATCTGCGAACATGAAAACAACAGAGCCTACATCAGTACCGATGTTGGAAGTTGACACATCGAAGCAGGCTTGCTAACAAAGCAATGGTATATAGAGGTAGGTTTTATAAGAAAGCTTAGAAAAATGGCCCTTGGTACTTTGAAAATTTTTGAATTTGCCGATTTAGTACAAGGCATAATTTGTTGTACTTAAAAGCACCATTCGAGGCGGTGATCGTATCAACAACATTTCATACAAACTGCCCGAAGTTTGGCTTCCTGCACTTCTCAGTCAAACCAAGCATAGGCGTCTGTATCTTCCTTTTGATTTAATCCCTTGAAAGGGACTTCAGGTACTTTTCGATTATTGTTTATTGGAGATTTTTGATATCTTGATTATTTTCGGAAAGAGAGCCATTTTATTTTTAATGAAAGAATTCAGTACAAGTTTTGAAAAAAAAAAATCGTCGTAAGTCCTAACTTAATTATATATGACCAAGTAACAGCAGGCATTCCAAAACGCTACATGATTTTGACAAGGAAGATTGCAAGCGCAATTTTTAGAGCTAGAGCGGGAGTATTGGATCCAACCCCCCGGAAACCGTATTGCGATACAATATGGAATTGCAAGTTTGGTCTGGCTAAATAACAGAGCTCCAGACATTATGTGTTAACTTGCAAAGGAACAGAATCAATTTTTAAAGACGAATCCGACAGCAATCATACCTGGAAAAAATTGCAAAAATTAGAAGGAACGGATGCGAAGATAAACAATATGGGGAGTCAGATTAAGACAATCTCAACTGAATCAATGCAGAGCATTGAATAATTTAAAAAAATACATACAAGAGAAAGAAAACTAAAAACAGGAAAAGACAAGAAAGAAAAGAAAGAAAGGAAGAGGAAGTGCGAACGAAGAAAAACAGGGGGAAAGAAAAGAAGAAAAAACAATGATTGTGCCCTTGTTCCAGACTTTAACACAGCTGGCTAGTCGAAACGGCAGACCAAAATTTTTATGTCGTTAGGTGTTCGTCAGGGAGCTTTTTACCAGTATGCTTTGCAACAAAACACAACAGAGTCTTTGAGGCCGCCATCTTTAGCGTTATTGTCGATTCAACAACAATCGTGATAAACATTGTGCAAAATGGCAGCAGAAAATATCTGATACCAATAATGAGGTTGATGGCTTTTTCTACTCCTTATCTAACAGATGCAAATTAATAGAATCACAGGTGGCGGAGAAAAATTGTAGATTTGATAAAATTTGATCTTACTTGCCAGTTAATTGTGTCACATTTCTCTCGTGTCTTCTCTCTATCCGTTCAACTTCTATTTGTATCCGTTTAGGCCCACATGGTGTCGTGCGTTGGTGTTGTGTTGTTGTTCTTAAGGACCCATTGAACCATTATCACGCACAGAAAGAAAAGCAAAAACAAACAGGACGTAGGCCAGAAACGACTCTCATATGATAAGAAAGTCGACTTTGGGGCTTCAAGGGATCCTGATTTTCTATTAGTCTTTAAACTCAAATTTTACCATATTTCTTCTAGAAGCATCCAACGAATCAAAGTTGCGAAGGATCAAGAGGACAGCTTGCTGCATTTTAGTTAAGTTCAGTGCTGTGCATTTATATGAACCAGACTTCGAAGATGACAGTAACAAGAAGAGTACAGTTCTTGACAACTTGGACGAAATAGTTAACAGAAATATTGACAGTTTTTAATAATAATAATAATAATAATACTTTATTTTGACAGGGTAATTCAATCAGCTATATGAATAAAACTGCTATCAATAGAAGCCCTGTTTGAAATTAAAGATGAAAAATGTAGTACTTAAAAAAGAAAGATACAGATAATTCATAAACCGTTCAAAATTGTCAATGTCCAATAAAATATCATATCTATCGAAATCCGCCCTAGATACAATTACAAAGTTTAATCCATAAAATGTTCCTTCAATGATTTCTTAAACTGAATGTAATGCTTCTCATTTTTGAGATGTAATGGTAAAGAGTTGAAGATTTTTGTTCCGCTGTAATAGATCCCTCTTTTTGCACTTTCTGTTTTAACTTTTGGCATCCGTAAGTCCGTACCATTACGTCTCGTTGCTTTTCCGTGTTCTAGTTTCGTAAAATAGTTATGGAAGACATCAGGAGCTGTTCCATTTAAGCATTTGAAAACAAACTCTGCACATTGAATTGATCTCATGGAAGCAAATGATCGCCAGACGCAGTGGTTATTATGCTGTGTTCCAAAAATGATCTTATGTGCTCTCTTTTCAATTTTCTTGAACTTCGTTTCATTTGTCTCTGACAATGTCGAGAACGCAATGCTGCAGTAAGTCATAACTGGCTGAACCATGGCTTTGTACACATCCACGGCGGCATGGGTGGTGAGTATTGGCCTAATGCGGCGCAGGAGACCGAGCCTGCTTGAAGCTTTCTTACAGATCTTTAGGATGTGGTCGTTCAGAGTGAGTGACATATCTAAATGGATTCCAAGGTACTTATAGCTATCGGTATTACTGATGTCTTTCGTATCAATAGTTATTTTTGCTTGGTGTGTTGTCTTGCTTCTTTTTGCCGCTGTTCCAAACATCATAAACTCGGTTTTGCCTTTTTTAGGATTCAATATCAGGCCATTTTTGCACAGCCAATCATGTAACAATTTTGCGTCATCATTTATGGCCTTTTCTATTTCAGCTTCACTTTTATCCGAAAACAAAAGTACAGTGTCATCTGCATACATTATGATATTTGATTTCTCGATCTGCTGATGAAGATCGTTAACATGAATCAGAAATAACAAGGGACCTAAAATCGACCCCTGTGGCACTCCAAACAAGATGTTTTCTTCTCTTGACTTTTCCCCTTCAAAGCTGACGAGCTGAGATCGATTTGAGAGATAATCTTGGATCCACTTTAACTCGGCGTTTTCAACGCCATAATGTAGTAGCTTTGAGGTCAGGGACTGGTGGTCTACGGTATCGAATGCTTTTCGAAGATCTATGAAAAGAGCCCCCGTGAGTTGGCCCATGTCCATGTTTTTCCTGATAGTGTCAGTGAGGTGAACAACTGCTGACGACGTTGAGCGATTCTTCCTAAATCCGAACTGGTATGGAGACAAAAGTTTGTTGCTTTCCATATATTCGTACAGTTGGTAATGGACAACCCTTTCAAGGATTTTTGAGAAAACTGGTAGCACCGAGATCGGCCTATAGTTGTCCATGTCCTTTGCATCTCCACCCTTGTATATAGGTACACATCGAGCGACTTTCCACTCTTTTAACTTACCCTTGAAGAGATTTTTGAGAAAGTCTTTGTTTTTAAACCTAGGATTATTTTTATTTTTGTTCGAGTCAATGCATTCTTCAAATTCAAACTTAAAAATAGCACGTAGAACATAGTTACATTTTTTGTCCAATTTGGACGAAATAATGACGAGAAATATTGCCAGGTTTGAACTTATGTTTTGAGAGATTTTTGAGACTATCTTTGTTTTTAAACCTAGGATTATTTTCGAGTCAATGCATTCTACACATTCAGACTGCTTAGCACGTAGAACAAAGTAACAATTTTTGTCCAACTTGGACGAAGTAATGAGCGGAAATATTGACGGTTTTTAATTTACTTTTTGAGAGATTTTCGAGAAATTCTTTGTTTAAGCCTAGGATTATTTGTCTTATTTTAATGTATTTTAGGACGATTAAATGCACCTATAACATTCAAATTCCAACATAGCTCGAAGAAGAACCTTATCTATTCATTTTAGAGATATTTCTTTCGTTTCTTAAAGTTTATTTATTCATCTTTTTATATTCCAATGTATTTAAGTTCGATTCGATGCATCCATAACATTCAGATTTGTAGTAAAGTTATGATTTTGTTTACTTAGGCTAATAATAAACAGAACGCTGTTAAATGCCGCGTGCTGCTGCGACGGCCAAACGCACAAAAAAGATGTCTTCTTTTCTTTGGTGATGTCCATTCCTCTTTTGGGTTCATTTCAATACAACATTCATTCATTCATTTCATTTTATATTATTTATCCACGGTAGCCCCGTCAGTCCCGTGGGGACTGCTTTACAGGGGGCCGTGCAAAAAAGACTACAAAGTAAAAACCTAATTTACAAATTAAGTTGAATAGCAATATAAAAACTAAAAATGTCCATAACAAAATTTTTTACGAAAATTAATTCAAAAGAAAAGTGAAATCATACCCTCTGCAATGGCTCGTTTAGCCTTTTCTTGAAGGTAGGAAGAGAGGGTGCATGTTTGACATCCAAGCTTAATTTGTTCCAAAGCTTAGGTCCACGAAATGAAATAGACTTCTGCCCATTTGACGTTTTGAAAAGTGGAACACGCAAGTTAATTGATTTTTCTCATTGTTCAACCAGTTATTGATGAAAAGAGGGGAAACATAATTTGCAATTTTAAAATTTCATGATCTTCATAGTAATAGATAGCTTTTTAGCCAACAAGCAACGTAGGAATAGTTTGAAATAAATGGCTAGAATAAATAGCCTAGAGGAAAAGAAGTACAAAGTTCAATAAAGAACTACCTTACCATTATGTTTCCTGCCAAAGAACTTCAGATTTTGTGCTCCAGAACTGCCATCAACTTGATGTCACGATTAAAACAGCTCCAACACTTCTCATTGTCCGCAAAAACGTGCAACGCAAAAGAAAACTGCCGCGAGCTGCTACAATGGCGACCAATGCAAACGCGCGAAAAATATGTCCTTCTGTTCTTTGTAATGTCCATTCTCTCTTGGGTGCATTTTAGTTTCTCATTGTTCAACCAGTTCACTGTGATCCAGGGCATCGAATAAGTACCGAAATTTGAAGTTTTAGATTTCAAATTGACTTTGAGCTTGCGATATGCAGCATAACCTTGGGGTTCTTGTGCTGCAAACATTTTCAAGATTGATCAACAGAAAGCGGAGATATTGATTTTTAAAGTTGGGCCTATATTAGTCCTTTGTTTACATAACCTGTACAGGGATGGCACTGTTTTGATCGCACTTTACAACTTCATTTTTCTAGGCTCAGAATTGACAGATCGTTTTCATTTTAGTCTTATTTCCATCCTCTAAATGTGTGCTTCAAGGCGATGTTAAGCATGTTCAAATATGTTTCCTTTTTGTGAACGATTTTAGACAATTACATGATGGTACTTTTCTAACAAATTTCTGTCTTCAAAAATCAATTGTAAAATTCAAACCTAAATACGAAAAATGTATGTTTTGCTATGCTCTTCAACAAAATTTCAAAAATTAGAAACACCTTTGTAGCAAGTTTCTACATAAGGGATAGTGCCAATTCGTACCCAAAAAATTTATATGACCAACGGCCTAAAGGAAAATAAATAAATAATGCAAAAAGGAAGTCTCATGAATATTTCTATTTGTAAACTATTTGTCCTTACCTTTGAGATTGCTACAAAAATCTTCAATGTTTGTGCTCTAAAGCTGCCATCCACTCGCTGTCGCCAACACTTATCAGCGGCCGCAAAACGCGCGGTGCAAAAAAACGAGCCGCGCGCTGCTGCGATCGAGAAAAACGCAAAACGCGCAAAAAACGCACAAGGATTTCTTTCTATTCTTGTTTATTTCCGCTTGTCCGCTATACAGTGGGTTCATTTCAGTCTCATATTGTGTAACTTGTGTCCCTGAAAAAAGGGGATGTTTATAAAACAAAATATAAAACAACGATAAATTATAATTTACAATCTTAAACTTTTATGATCTTCAAAGTAATAGATAGCTTTTTAGCCAATCAAGGAGTACTGCACTTAGAAATGTGTGCCTAAAATAAATAGTAAGAAAGAAATAGACAGAAGTGAAAAGTGCAAAACAAACTCTATTATGAACTATTTTTCCTTACCATTATATTTCTTGCCAAAGAAATTCATTGTTTCAAACTTTCCTCGACTCGCGCGCGGTCGCCATAAAACAGCACCAACGCTTGTCAGCTCTCAGCGTCCGCAAAAACGCGCTGTGCAAGAGAAAAAGTGCTGCGAGCTGCTGCAACGGCAAAAATGAAAAACGCACGCGCGTGACGGGTGTTTAGGTGGAACAAGATGGAACCAGACGTCGAACCAAAGACCATCAAACCAACAGCATTATGTTAGGCCTACCTAAAGGCTGATTTCTGGCCAGTCAAATTTTTCCAAGCAAACAGAAATTCATGTTGCGAACAAATTGATATCATCTTTTTTAAGCGTAATAGAATTTTATGATTTTGCACATCAACCTGGTCAAAGAGAAGTGCGCACTTGAATAATTCTCCTGCTTGTGAAATTGCACTGACTAGAAACCAGCCTTGAAAGCGCTCTTTGGTAAAGTCCGTAAAACGCTACGCGAAACTAGACCAAAGAACGCAGGAGCTCGTAAAACGCTACGCTGCTCCAACTCAATAAACAATTATTGATTAGGCCTAAGCCTTGTAAAGCGCTACGTGGCTCTACCTTTAAATACACGATTTGGTGTAAAACGCTACACCACTGAACAAAATAACCCCCGGAGCTCGTNCGCTTATTTAGGCCTGTGTCTCGTCCCAAGTTACCCCAGGCTTACCCTAAAAATATTGACTCACGTGCCAAAACAAGAAATTGGCTGAATTCACCAGGAAAGCAGCCTTAGAAAAATGGAGCAGGGATTCAGGAATGTCACAGTTGTTTATGAAAGCAGCCTTGAGAACATGGGGCAGGCATTCAGCAATGTCACAATTCTTTATCCTTTCTTGCAAATAAATAATCTCTAAATTCGCAGCAAATTTCTTGCAACTTTGGAAAATGCAAACGGACTCTCCGCTCCTCAAATCCTTCAGGAAAGTTCTGGAAATTTCATAAATCTGCTCAAAATTAGCATGTTTGTTAGTTTATGCTTTCCCAAGTATCTTGTAATTGTTATTTAGTCTTTTCCATATTCTGCGACACTAATTTCTGTTGTTTATTTCAACTTCTTGCAATGAATTTTGAAAAGTGCTTGCGGCAAACGGTTTTCCAGTTTCTTGCGAGCACAGTTCTTGCACAATCTTGCACAACCAGCAGCGGCGAGCTCTCTTCTTCCAAATAAACTTGCTTGACTTGTTTGCACGAAAACACCAAACGAGAACAAAGGGTGCTAATTGTAAAATTCAAACCTAAATACAAAAAATGAATGTTTCGCTATGCTCTTCAACAAAATTTCAAAAATCAGAAACACCTTTGTAGCAAGTTTCTACCATAGGGATCGTGCCAATTCGTACCCAAAAATTTATATGACTACTTTCATTTCACAAGTTTTGCATTTGATTTCTACATTTTTGGAGGTTTTCACCACTAAACTTTAACAAACATCCAATAAAAGGCCCAAAGGTGACCGGACCTCACTTAGATAACAAAACCACATGATAGTGAAGATTTGAGGCCTTTTGCAGAGCATTATTTCTAAAAAACTAGTACAATTTACAAATAACGAATTCCTAAAGGGCAAAAGACGACAAAATACTATTTGTGACTTAAAAATGTTTCACTTGCCGCTTTAGAAAGCTTAAAGGAGGAAGAAATGGGAAACTTTTCAACTTGCATCGTTTTTAAACAAAGGAAAGGCTTTCCATTTTACTTTATTTAATTTTTCATCACAAAATGTACAAAAATTGTCAAAATCATGTACGAAACTCGTGAAATGAAAATTGTTATAGAAGTTTTTTGGGTACGAATTGGCACGATCCCTTTGGTAGAAAGTTGCTACAAAGGTGTTCCTAATTTTTGAAATTTTTTTAAGAGCATAGCGAAACATTCATTTTTCGTATTTAGGTTTGAATTTTACAATTGATTTTTGAAGACAGAAATTTGTTAGAAAAGCAACATCATGCAATTGTCTAAAATCGGTCACAAAAAGGAAAACTATTTGAACATGCCTTGAGGCACACATTTAGAGGATCAAAATAAGACTACACTGGAAAACATCTGTCAAGTCTGAGCCTAGAAATACGAAGTTGTAAAGTGCGATCAAACAGTGCCATCCCTGTACAGATTAGGTAAACAAAGGACTAATTTAGGCCCAAGTTTAAAAACTAATATCTCCGCTTTTTGTTGACCAATCTTGAAAATGTTTGCAGAACAAGAACGCCTAGATCATACTACGTGACGGAAGCCCAAAATTTATTAGGGATTCAGAACTTTATTTTTTGGCATTTATTATATAAAAAGGGCCTAATGGATCACAGTCGCTGAAAAAAGGAAAATAAAAAACAACAATAAATCACAACTTGCAATTTTAAACTTTTTCCAATCTTCCTAGTAGTAGATAGCTTAGTAACCAATAAACAATATAGGAGTAGTAAGAAATACATGGCTAAAATAGATTGTCTTAACGGCCTAAAGGAAAATAAATAAATAATGCAAAAAGGAAGTCTCCATGAATATTTCTATTTGTAAACTATTTGTCCTTACCTTTGAGATTGTTATGAAAATCTTCAATGTTTGTGCGCTAAAGCTGCTATCCACTCGCTGTCGCCAACTCTTATCAGCGGCCGCAAAAACGCGCGTTGCAAAAAAACGAGCCGCCCGCTGCTGCGATCGAGCAAAATGCAAAACGCGCAAAAAACGCATAAGGATATCTTTCTATTTTTGTTGATGTCCAATTGTCCGCTATACAGTGGGTTCATTTCAGTTTCATATTGTGTAACAGGTGTCCCTAAAAAAAGGGGATGTTTATGAAGCAAAATATAAAACAACGATAAATTATAATCTACAATCTTAAACTTTTATGATCTTCAAAGTAATAGATAGCTTTTTAGCCAATCATTAATAAAGGAGTACTGCACTTAGAATTGTGTGCCTAAAATAAATAGTAAGAAAAAAATAGACAGAAGTGAAAAGTGCGAAACAAACTCTATTATGAACTATTTTTCCTTGCCATTATATTTCTTGCCAAAGAAATTCATTGTTTCAAAAAACTTTCCTCCACTCGCATGCGGTCGCCATAAAACAGCACCAACGCTTGTCAGCTCTCAGCGTCCGCAAAAACGCGCTGTGCAAAAGAAAAAGTGCTGCGAGCTGCTGCAACGGCAAAAATTAAAAACGCACGCGCGTGACGGGTGTTTAGGTGGAACCAGATGGAACCAGATGGAACCAGACGTCGAACCAAAGACCATTGAACTAACAGCATTATGTTAGGCCTACCTAAGGGCTGATTTCTGGCCAGTCAAATTTTTCCAAGCAAACAGAAATTCATGTTGCGAACAAATTGATATCATCTTTTTCAAGCGTAATAGAATTTTATGACTTTGCACATCAACCTGGTCAAACAGAAATGCGTACTTGAATAATTCTCCTGCTTGTGAAATTGCACTGACTAGAAACCAGCCTTGAAAGCGCTCTTTGGTAAAGTCCGTAAAACGCTACGCGAAACTAGACCAAAGAACGCAAGGAGCTCGTAAAACGCTACGCTGCTCCAACTCAATTCAAGCTTATGATTGATTAAAACTTGCAAAACGATACGTGGCTCTACATTTAAATACACGATTTGGTGTAAAACGCTACACCACTAAATAAAAGAACCCCCGGAGCTCGTAAAACGCTACGCTGCTCCAACTCAATTAAAACTTATGATTGATTCTACCTTTAATTGGTGTAAAACGCTACACCACTAAATAAAAGAACCCCCGGAGCTCGTAAAACGCTACGCTGCTCCGACCTAAAGCTGAATTCACAGTTGGAGCGTTTTTCATGACGCTGCTCAGATAAGTCTTGCCTTTCGTCTTGCATTAGTTTTACCTTGTCAAACGCAAGCCATATCTGGGCAGCAGCAAAAGAAACGCCTAAAGTGTGAACTCAGTTATAAACGTTCTAATTTCAGGAATTATTCTCGTCTGACACTGGTCCAAGCAAAACTTGAAATTGATAAATATTTTCGACAGCTACTGCTCACAGCAGCAATTTACCGTTGGCTGCCATTTCAAATTAGTGCACTCTTTCTATTCTTTTTTGCAGTGACCAGCAATAGACGAAAATTCGCAGTAAAGCTGCCTTCATCCTGGAAACGTTTTCCTTGCGGTTGCCCAAATATGGCTTGCATTTTATGAAAATGTAATTCTTTCGTCGTAAAACGTGAGCCTGAGCCTTATTTGAGAAGCGGCAAGGAAACACTTCCAGTATAAATTCAGCAAGAAACAGCACAGGGCCAACTGGAGTAATTTGAGACATCAGGCTTTTGTCGAAACTTTCTTCATTATATCATAATGCTAAAGTCTTTCTCCAGACTTGAGAAATGTGTGTATACTGCCAAATTATTTACAGGGTTGGTTGTAATTGTTTTCTGTGGAAACGCTTATTTAGGCCTGCGTCTCGTCCCAAATTACCCCAGGTTTACCCTAAAAATATTGACTCACGTGCCAAAACAAGAAATTGGCTGAATTCAACAGGAAAGCAGCCTTAGAAAAATGGAGCAGGGATTCAGGAATGTCACAGTTGTTTATGAAAGCAGCCTTGAAAACATGGGGCAGGCATTCAGCAATGTCACAATTCTTTATTCTTTCTTGCAAATAAATAATCTCTAAATTCGCAGCAAGTTTCTTGCAACTTTGGAAAATGCAAACGGACTCTCTGCTCCTCAAATCCTTCAGGAAAGTTCTGGAAATTTCATAAATCTGCTCAAAATTAGCATGTTTGTTAGTTTATGCTTTCCCAAGTATCTTGTAACTGTTATTTAGTCTCTTCCATATTCTGCGACTCTAATTTCTGTTGTTTATTTCAACTTCTTGCAATGAATTTTGAAAAGCGCAGCAAACGGTTTCCCAGTTTCTTGCGAGCACAGTTCTTGCACAACCAGCCCCGGCGAGCTCTCTTCTTCCAAATAAACTTGCTTGACTTGTTTGCAATAAAACACCAAACGAGAACAAAGGGTGCTAATTCCCATAAGGATTCCAAGAAAAACCACAAATCTATAACAATGACAATTTCCAGGTAGCTTGGGAGCTTAGAAGTTGCTGATTGGCTGAAAAGAGGTTTTTGGCAGAGCACGCTTCAAAAATAATGCAATTCGGGTGCAACTCTATGTCATGAAGAGCTCGCTTGCATGCAAATTTCGAAACTCTTGCAGAGAACAAAGCCGGGTCAGCCAAGTCGACCCTCAAGGGGCTCCAAACAATAGGTTGCTATCAATAGCGATTGTGCTGTGGTTTGATTGACAATCCACGCTCAATTATCTCTCAGTCGCTCATCCAGTTCTGATTTCCAACTGAAAATCGCTCGCCAGTTCGCCAGCATCGAAAACGCTTCCACCAAACTCTTATGCGTTTCTGCAGCAAGTAACCCGAAAAATAAGGGTGTGTTTGTTCGGTCCAATTCAATTCTCTGTAATTCCAGGCTAAAGGAATCGCGAGGTGTGGTCACATCGAGAGGAAGGACAATGATATTGCTTCGATAAGCTTAGCTTCTCAGTGTCCTAAAACTACCTTCGGATGCTAGGCATCAATATAGAAAAAAAGAAAGAAGAAAGACGGTAGACTTTCCAGACTCGGAATTTGTGTTTGATTTGACTCTGAAATTCTCAAAACCAGAGACGTAGGAACCGGGGGCACTGGGGGCATGTGCCCCCCCCCCAAGATTTTGCAATAAACGAGAAATTGCCCTTTTTGTTTGAGTGAGGAAATGCCCCTCTAGCTTAAGAAAAAAATTTCCCTTGAAGTGTCGTGCCCCTCCAAGTTTAAGATGCTTCCTACGGCCCTGCTCAAAACTGTAGGTTTGGTAGGTTTGGAAGGCCTTCTGAACCTTCTGCTCCCGCTTCGGCTCCAAGAGGCAGAAGGTTTGACAGACCTCGGGGAAATTCTCGCTTTCATTGGCGAATTTTCATGTTCGCCATGGTGAGTCCGAAACCTGCTATGCTGTTTCAAAGATGTTTGTGTTTGATTGGGAAATATATTTCCGTCTCTGTGAAGTCTACTGTTTTCAGAACTTGGTAGGTTTGGAAATACCAATCAAAGAAACTGGTTTGTAGAAATCATCCTGTTGTGTTTTCTTTTGGAAGAGTGTCTGTTTTAATGGCATAATGGCACTCTACCACGCGCGGGGATTAAAACGGCGCTTGGTGCACTTATTCTTCCATAAGAAAGGCCAAGAAACTGCTTATAAGAAACTCAACTCTCAGATTGCTGAAAAATCAAGAAACTCCGGTACTGGGAAACTATAACTTAAGAAATTATTTATTTTGATAAAGGAAATCCTTACCATATTTTTACTTTATTTTCACTTGTTTCCTGTATCATATTACTCGGAAGGTACTTGAGCAATGTCTAAACATTGGAAAGGTTTAACAAACTTCGTTTTGAAAAGTAAACACGAAGATTGCTATGGAACTTGCGAGAAACTCTGAGTACTCAAAATCTGATAATTTTAAGAAACTTTTACTGGCTCAAATTGTTAATTTCTTATTTAAAAAATACATGTATATCAGGGACGAACTACACTCATTTTTTTATGAGAAACAGCTTGTAAGAAACTACGGGCACCATTTTTCAAAAGCTAAGAAACCCTGCTACCTGGATTGAAAAAGCTAAGAAACTTTTGAAATTTGCAGCTTGATTTTCCCAGGTCACTCAAAAAATGTTTTGACACTGTCCAGTAATACACGTATTTTTTATAAGAAACCGCTTATAAGAAACTCAACTTGTGTCCATATATAAGTTTTGCTGATGTGTTAGCAAATTAGTTGCATGAAAAACTCCCTTGCTTCAAAAAAAGAAGAATTAGGTGCCTTCTAGGCCATTCTAGACGTCATATTTACAAAATTTTCCAGGGGAGCATCCCTGGACCACTTAGATCGCGCATGTGGCTGGCTTCCCCCTGGTTTCACAGTGCATAACTATATCTAATGGTGCACAGAAATTTATGAACATTATGCTGTCCGGTGCACGAAAATCTTACATTTCATACCTGTCTCTCCCCACAAGAAAACTTGCCAACCATATTGCCACACCCTTTTGCCACACCCGTTTTACCTGGAAAACTGCGANATTGTTAATTTCTTATTTAAAAAATACGTGTATATCAGGGACGAACTACACTCATTTTTTTATGAGAAACAGCTTGTAAGAAACTACGGGCACCATTTTTCAAAAGCTAAGAAACCCTGCTACCTGGATTGAAAAAGCTAAGAAACTTTAGCAATTTGCAGCTTGATTTTCCCAGGTCACTCAAAAAATGTTTTGACACTGTACAGTAATACACGTATTTTTTTATAAGAAACCGCTTATAAGAAACTCAACTTGTGTCCATATATAAGTTTTGCTCATGTGTCAGCAAATTAGTTGCATGAAAAACTCCCTTGCTTCAAAAAAAGAAGAATTAGGTGCCTTCTAGGCCATTCTAGACGTCATATTCACAAAATTTTCCAGGGAAGCATCCCTGGGGCACTTAGATGTATGCACTTCCCGCGCATGTGGCTGGCTTCCCCCTGGTTTCACAGTGCATAACGATATTTAATGGTGCACAGAAATTTATGAACATTATGTTGTCCGGTGCAGGGAAATCTTACATTTCATACCCGTCTCTCCCCACAAGAAAACTTGCCAAACATATTGCCACACCCTTTTTCCACACCCTTTTGACCTGGAAAACTGCGATTTACGTTGTTTTGTGCAGTGATGAAAATTCCTTAAATTAATGCCTGAGCCAACGAATGAAAATGCACAACTTTTTCGAGATCAAAGGAAGATGTGCCTCTCATGCAGTAACGATAACGGTGTACATATATTTTATGCCACCGTTATTCTTATAACGTGAGTTAGATTTTAAGCCAACGAATGAAAATTCACAAATTTTTCGAGATCAAAGGAAGATGTGCCTCTCATCCAGTAACGATAACGGTGTACCTATATTTTATACCACCGTTATTCTCACAACGTGAGTACGATTTTAAGCCAACGAATAAAAATTCACAAATTTTTCGAGATCAAAGGAAGATGTGCTTCTCATGCAATAACGATAACAGTGTACCTATATTTTATACCACAGTTATATTTACAACGTGACTAAGATTATAAGTCAACGAATGAAAATTCACAACTTTTTCGAGATCAAAGGAAATGTTCCTCTCATGCAGTAACGATAACGGTGTACCTATATTTTATACCACCGTTATTCTTACAACGTGACTAAGATTTTAAGCCAACGAATTAAAATTCACAACTTTTTCGAAATCAAAGAAAAATGTGCCTCTTATGCAGTAACGATAACGGTGTACCTATATTTTATACCACCGTTATTCTTGCAATGCGAGTAAGATTTTGAGCCAACGAATGAAAATTCACAACTTTTTCGAGATCAAGGGAAGATGTGTCTCTCATGCAGTAACGATCACGGTGTACCTATATGTTATACCACCCTTAGTCTTACCCTTTTCCTTATTTGAAGATTTTGTGATGTTTCAAGGCTACCTGAGGAAGCCAAATTACGTGATTTAGATTTTAGCGTTAAAAATTTTAATCAAAGTTCAGTTCAATATTTTACAGCTTCATGAAATCCATTGCTCGACAATGATTGTTATAAAGGCAGATCATCTGCTTTATTTGTGATTGGCCGGTCCGCATTTTCATTCCTTGGCGGCATATAAACTGGACCATGCGATACTTTGGCCTGCGAGCCTTTTATTTGCATTTGCGGGCTCATTTTTACTGTCACGGTTGAAGGCTTCACTGGGTTTGGCTGTATGTAATGTGCAGTATGATATTCTGCAGGGCTCTCCTTTATTCCAGTTCCTTGTTTTTGTTGTTGTTGTTGTATTCTAGGCTTTTTGTGAGTTTTAGGTGGTATGGGACATGGCTCTAGATACAATTCCATGGTCTGACCTTTATCCCCAACATTCTTGTAATCCGGTGTATCAGTTTTCGATCTATTTGGCACAATGTCTTCTAAAACATGGTAAAATGGTTGTGGAGAGCAACCCTCTTGCGTATCATCCTTGTTTGGGGATAGCCCTTCATAGTAAGAGGAATTGCTGCCTTTTGTATCAGTAGGTGAACTGCATTCCAGAACATGATAAAATGGCTGTAATGTCTGCATTCCTGCAATTCGGATATTCGGAATAAAATCAAATCGATTTGATTTTATTCCAAGCAAGATCGGATATTTTTTTCCTTCTCGGTAATTGGTCTTTTTATCCTATGGAATATCGTTGGGCATGATACACTATGCTAGGGGCAATGCTCTTTGTTTCGGAAAGTTTAGTATTGGCATCCCTCTGTAGAATTTACTCTTGAATCTGACGAAAGTATTTTCAGGTTAGTTAAAATGAAAGATCTTTCTGAGTCAAAGAAAACAGTTCTCAATTCTTTAAACAAACCTTTGGCTGAAGGCTCTTGCTGTTCCGAGAAGAAATCAGATATCTTTTTAGTTGTTCCAGTCTTCTGTTGCTTTTTTCCATCCATGTTTCCATTTATCATATGTGCTTCTTGATTTACCGTTGGGTTATACGATCCAGGAGGATTTGTAGAATATAACAGCCTACGCTTCAGAAATTTACTTTTGAACGAGACGACGGTAAACGATGAAACTACATTGCCAATAACTTTTTCCACTGGGCGGTAAGTTTGTCCTTTTGCGAATTTTGTAAGTATAGTGAAGAGAAAAATATAAAGAATCACTGTTTTCGTCGACATGATGATTAACATAACTCGAAGTACACAATCTAACGAGTGAAAGTAGGAAAAATCTCATTCGAGGCAACTTTTATAGTAGTTGGAAACAATAGAATGAATTAGCTAGAGTTCGAGCCACGTCATCTTTCTCAAGAAAACTTTCTTTCAAAATGATTGCTCATTTTCCACTTTGTTGTTCTCAAGTATTTAATTGCTTTTTACGTAGAGACAGGCGTGGTAACATATTCTCCATATAAATATCAGACTCAGTAACATTGGAATCCATTAATGAGGTTCTTTACGTAAGTCCTTCAATTGCAGACATTTTTCTTATCTTGTACCAAGCCTATAGGCCACCCACTCTTTCTGAATCATATTTACGTGCATCGTTTCAAGTTTCAAACGAATGTGCTGAGCTTGTCTCCTGGGAATGCATGAAAAACAGTACTGTGAGGGTATACAAAATCACGCAAAATAAGGGTGTTAACAATTCGATCAAGTAAATTATGAACCGTTGTCGCTATTTTTTCCTCATTTTAACATAATTTCTTAAAAAACAAAAAACTATATCTTGAAAATTATTGGGGGGGCTAAACCCCCCAGCCCCCCCCCCGGCTCCGCGGTCCCTGATTGCATACAAAGATAACGAGAATGATTTCGGTTTTCTCTTGGAGCAGTCTAAATCCGTGCCAATACATGTAAGAAACCTACAGTTGCTCATGACTGAAATTTATAAAACAAAATGCAGTCTGAATCCACCATTCATGAAGGATATTTTCATGNAAATAATTTAGAGATTTAAAAAGCTCACCTTGGACAATGAAACAAGTTTCTCTTGCCGAAGACGATCTGTCAGTTCTTGAGCTGCCATTATTAGCAGAACTGCCAGCACCACTCAAGGCCATCTCTTTTGATGCAGGGAGTTTGAAGTCAGCCTTTGGATTTCTTCGCCTATAAAGAAAGAAACGATTCTATGATGCACGTCCTTAGAGGATCTAGACAGATCTAGGCAATAAAATAAGGAGCCTCTTGGAAATGAAATGAAGCATTTGATTAGTTATGATCAGTTGCACGAGCGGGCGCTCCATCCTTGCACGATCTTTTAGTATTACTTTTAACCTTTTCATTTTTCTCATTTCAGGAATTCATCAACCATAATAGGTTCTAGTAATCTAAAATACATGCCTAATACATCAAAGATATAATAGCTATGTACTCTAAATTACAATAAACAAAACGAAATAATTAAGCAACGCAACAGAAATTATCAACTATTCTATGTGGTAACATGGTAACTATTTCCTATCCTATGATACCTTTTTATCTCTGATTCGTAAATAAATTTTGCAAAGTGTTTTGAATCGTCTTCGTGTTTATTATTTTCTAAGATATCATAAAGTATTCTTGTCTTTTGTACGGTAGTTAAGCTAGTTGTATTATGTATTCCTAGTAAGTTGAAAGATAAATTTCTCTCTTGTTCGTTATGAGTACAGTCAAATATAAAGTGCATTTCATCCAGTGGCGTGGCCACGGGGAGGGATGGGGGGGCATTTGCCCCCCACTTCTGTCAAAAGATGGTCCTCGAGATTCGTTCAAAAACGAGGAGAAAGTAGCTGGGTATAGGTAGGGTGGGTAAGAATTTTTCCAAGAAATGCTGGAAAGTGACTAGGAGAGCCATTCCAAGTCAAAGTAAAGGTTTGCATTTTAAAAAATTTTCCCAGACGTACTATCACAGAATTTTTAAAGCATCCATTTCGGGGTCATGCGAACATTGGATAGTGAGTGAGAAGCGTTCTAAGACAAAGTATATAAGGTATTTGCGTAAAATTTTTCCCAAAGATGGTGATTCATAGAAAAATAGAAAATTGTTACAAAATTGTCAAAGTTTCCAATTGGTAAAGATGGGATGGAGATAGAGATTCTATTTCTAAGCCAAAGAAAATGATGTTTAATCAAAAATTTTCCTGGGATGCTTTTCACGAAATGGTCGAAAATTCTATGTTAATACAGCAAACATGAGATCGAGAGAAGCGTTCTAAGCCAAAGTAGAGGGTGTGTCCTCAAAAATTTTCCTGACCCCTTCATTTCAATACCCCCCCCAGTTAATTTGTCCTGGCCACGCCGCTGATTTCATCAGCTATTAAATGTGACGAATGTTTACAGAAGTCGCACATACGATTATTGGTATCAAGTTTCTTGTACTGTGAGTTTCTATTTTTAACAATTAAAAATCAATTTTTAACAATCAATTAATTTTTATCAATTAATTAAATGTGAGTTTCTATTCTGTGGGTTTCTATTTTCACAATTAAAAAACCGTCGCTTTTCATAATTTTGATGATATCTTTATGCTGATAAAAAGTAGTAGTTCTATCTTTTTCCTTTTAAGTTTCGTCGAGTTTACAAAATTTGATCTACAGGGTGTCCCAAAAAAATTGTGCCCTATTTGCCTGCAGATTGTGACGAAACGGAACAAGATCCTCACCAAACCTGTGGATGATGTTGCTCTTCAGATGTTCAAATAAAATTTGCTAGCAATCCCGTAAGAATCCATTGAAAAATGATGGAGCTATAATCTTCAGAAGACCAAATTTGTCTGATGACTGAAACCAGCGGTCGGCCATTTTGTCTTACTATTTTGCAGCGATAAACAGCTTCAT
>REGM01000120.1:510152-534102 GCA_004194415.1 Aurelia aurita | reverse complement strand
TCGGCGAGGTGACTTGCGTCCCTGCCATTGAACCTTGATTACTGCCACCAATGTCACTCTATACTCTCTAAATAAACTTGTTTATGATCAAATACAAACAATAGTTGCTTCGCGACTCTCACAACAAATGATATGATTGGTCGGTTCACGATCTTAATGTGTCAAATCTAATGTCAAAGATAAACAAATAATATTCTAAGCATAGCTCTACAATGTATCGAAGATAACGATATTGCAACAAAAGATGATCTTCTGGGACATTCTAGCAATAGGAACAATAGTTGTTATTCGATAACAAGATTGAAAGATTCTTCCGCTCTAATTATTCCTGTGATGATTATAGATCTTAATCCGATTAAATATCTAACATGTTTCAAAGGCGTAATGGGAATCGATATAATTCTAGTGCTAAAATAAACTTAACACCTGTACACCGTTGCAATTTAAGTGGTTACTAGGCGTTGCTATTCTTACATTCTATGTAACATCTCCAATTTCCAATTTCCAAGACTAACGTGATTCTGTTGCTCATCTCCTATTAGAGCCTCATAAATATAACAAACAAACAAACAGGCACTACTCAGTCTCTCACAAGCACTGATAGACCATACATAATCTAACTCCAAAATATGCATATGCCTTAACTCAAATATACCCTAATATCTCAAATACAACAAACGCCCCAAACTAGGACCAAAATATACGACATGGATACAAGCGCTTTCTCAAGACACTTGCTCCAAAAGCTGTCCGTCCGACGTTAGCCTTACATATCCGTTACTCATACGTCTTGCATAGGAAAATCTGTTACGTGTACAATTAATTTCTTAAGGGAACAATAGGTCAAAAGTTAGCTGTGTCACAACACTTTACAATTGTTTTGTAGAGGAAATAATGGTCGGAAATCTCACCCAAATTCGGGGGTCGGGTCTCAAAATCCCGCCTATATTCTGGGATTGAGTGATAGCAGAAATTCTTGCAGTGCACACCCCCATATGACCCAATAGCAATGTGTCCCTCCGAGTAACAATGGGGGCTCTCTGGTTTGTGCGTAAGAGTGCAGTTTACGTTTGTTGATTTGTAGTTATTCAACTTACCGTGTGTAACCGATTATGGTAAGAAAAATATCAAAGTTTAATTTAGCCATTGAGGGTTAACATAAAAATTAGTTTTGGGTCATTGGGTTTAAACTCTTGGCGTCAGAATTTTCAGACTTGGTTGATCTTTACTACCTATACAGTATTTTAGGACACCCGTATAGAGCACACTTTTTAACAAACAATTTTGCAAAGTTTACTGACCACGACCACATATAAATTGGCAAACCTGCAATGCTTTTTTATCCACCTTTTTACTTCTGCTTCATGAATTTTTACTGCTGTAAAACCCCAGCCTCGATCCTGTTTTAATAACTAAACGATAGAGATAATTGTATTTCATTAACCAATCAGGCTCGTGGCATACGCCCTTTAATTCAGAAAAGAAAAACACCATTGCAAGAATATTGCTTTGGACCCCAAACAGAGTTTGTTACTGAAACTTTCTTTCAGTGGCAAAGAACTTGACATTTTCCATTTTGACTGGACAATGAAATATACGTTCTTTACATTAAGCTTCCCAAAATTCATTTCGATATTTCTCATGAGTCAAAGGTAGCTGCGCAGGAGTTATAAAACTGGGATCCAGAATTTGAAACTTAAGGACAGGAGAGATTCGCTTTTTTTCTTATGGACTGTCTTCTCCATAGATCCTCAATACTATGTTCCCAAAGGCGGAAATTGTGGAAGGTTTGGGGACAAATGCCCCCAAATTTCTGCGAAAAAGGTCAGAGAAAATTGAGGACATGTGGCATTTCGAAAATTATGGGCCTCAGTCGAACCTTTTGCTATTTTCTTGGCGCTTGCACATCTACTTATGACTAAATTCACTGACCTTTCTTGTTGATGTTATCACGTTTTTTAGGTGGTGAAACTGTCACTTTCGCTGTTCCTGTTGCTGTTGTTGTTGAGTCAACTGGCCTACTGCCCGTGCCCTTGGTTGTTTTGCATTTAGGCTTTCTTGCCTTCTTTGTAGTCAATGATAGCGTATTCAGTTTACTTGTATGATCTGTGCTCGTTCTAAAATGTTTTGCGGTTGTTGCTGCTGTTATTTTTTGCTGTGTTGAAATTGATGACTGACTTCTGGTCGTAGTGGCAACAGATGTTGTTGGAACTGAGAATAATAACAATAAAACCAGCATTACATAATCTTCATTAAAAGTATCATTTGGTAAGAGAAATAAATCCTTAAAATCTGTCTCACATTAGATGTCCAGGTGAGATTTGCGAAAACGCAAAATTACTCATGCAAAACTCTTCAATCTTATTCGCGGATCTTTTCACCTGATGTCAATTGTGAGACATAATTTAGTTGTACTCTTTTGCACAAGAATAACGATTTTCGCGATTTTCCTTCAAAGGTCTTGCAAACAAACAGCAAGCAGGGCGAGGCCAGATAGTGAACCAAAGCAACATCTGGGAAATTTAACATTACCTGTAACGTCGTAGCCATACAGTAATTTAAAACCCTGTTTGGCCAGCTGCGTACCATTACCATACACAGATACAACTATATATGGTCCTTCGATTTCCAGTATTCCTTGTGGCTTTGATGTATCGCAGAACTGATGCTTGTTCGAAAGACCGCGATCTAAACGAACAAATGTTTCTCCACATGGACCAATGGGTAGTAAGTCAGTGAAATATAGCTTTAGCTTTGCTGTTGAAGATGTCTGGATCAACCATCGATAGTAAACAACCCCATTTTGAAGATTAGGCCTGAGAAAATCTATTTCACCACTGGTGGATGTGATCTTGTCACCGTGGATACCTAGAAATAAAGGAAGATGTACGATGACTAAAAATCAAAGCAACATTAAACTGCGTTTGAGAAGTACTTAGAAATTTTAAGAGCTAAATTCAGTGCTTTGAAATCGTTGAAAATCAGGAATAAACAAGAAGTTTGTTGTACTAAATTGTGGAAATCGTAGTACGAAAGACTGGATCTAAGACTACGTTCACACGATACCAGCACAATTTGAAAACAGCAAAAAATGTGACGTTACCAGAATTTTAGCTAGCATTCACACTATACCGGCACAATTTGAAAACGGCAGAAAATTGACGGTAACAAATTCGTTGCAATCTCCCCAACAAGGAGGCTAGAATTTGACGCCACAGTACAGAAATGTCTCTACGCCTACGCCATACTACGCCTAAAGAACTTATCANTAGAAATTTTAAGAGCTAAATTCAGTGCTTTGAAATCGTTGAAAATCAGGAATAAACAAGAAGTTTGTTGTACTAAATTGTGGAAATCGTAGTACGAAAGACTGGATCTAAGACTACGTTCACACGATACCAGCACAATTTGAAAACAGCAAAAAATGTGACGTTACCAGAATTTTAGCTAGCATTCACACTATACCGGCACAATTTGAAAACGGCAGAAAATTGACGGTAACAAATTCGTTGCAATCTCCCCAACAAGGAGGCTAGAATTTGACGCCACAGTACAGAAATGTCTCTACGCCTACGCCATACTACGCCTAAAGAACTTATCAGGCTCGTTCCGAAAGCATGAAAAATATGCATTTGTGTACCCTTTATTACCCTGGGTACCAGTCTCATTTTTTATAGAGTCTGGTACCCAGGGTAACCCTTCATAAAACAATGGGGTGGGGCACTTTCGCATAACTAGATTCTTTTATGCATTTGTGAACCCAGACACGTTCGCATACGAGGATTCGACTATGCGTTTGTGTACCCGTCACAAAACAATGGGGGACACTTTCGCATAACCAGATTTTTGTATGCGTTTGTGAACCAGAACACTTTCGCATAAGGGTACCGAGACTCATATTACAACAGCATCGTATGAACGTAGTCTTACATACCTTTGGGAATATCAACTCGGACCGTCCTTGATACCATCCCAGCTTTATTTCGATAAATAATCTGATATATTCCAGCAAAGCTTGAACTCCGTTGCCTAATAACAAGAGATCCATTTGCAGTTATTCGAAAGTGGCCTGAATTCGGAGGTATGCGATCGGCATTTGTGTACCAATCAATGCTGTCAGCATTGCTTGCTGCACCACCAGGCACAATGGCATCATTTCCTAAAACCAAAACGGTGTGTGGTTCTTTCATGACTCTTGGCTTTTCTAGTAAAGAAGAGACATAGGGTAGTGTGGAGTGGAGCAGATGGTTCAGAGTGGGGCAAAATCGGTTACTTGAATTTTTGCTTCTAAAACTGAGACAAAGTGTCCTTGGTTGTAAACTTGCAGCATATGGCTCAAATCTTTAAAAAGGTGGGTGTAAAATTATGTTTCATATTTCTTTGAATAGGATGGCTTGAAAGGAACTTAGGGAACTTTGCTGTAAATCTGCCATGAAAATCTTTTATATCTTGATTGTATTCAAAATGGCGGCATTTATTATATTTGAGGCTGTGACATCATCAAATCTCTAAATCCTAAACAAGAAGAGCGACAGATTTCTGCTTGCCACCATATTGTAGACCTTCATAAACTATGGTTTTTTGGAGATTTTTTCATTTTCCTCTACTGATTTAGGATTTACGATGATTTTAATTTTTTCAAAATTTTCCATGAATTCTTTCAACAAAAATATAAACGCTGCCATTTTGAAAATAATCAAGATATCAAAATATTCCCACGGCAGATCTACAGCAAAGTACTCTAAGTTCCTTTCAAGTCATCCAATTCAAAGAAAAATGAAATAAAATTTTACACCCACCTTTTTTAAGATTTGAAAGATTTGAGCCCTATGCTTAAACTTGCAGCTTTTTCTATAAAGATCAACTGTCTTAGAGCCTGATTTTCTTCAACCAAAGGACAATACCAATAAAAGGTTGTTTTGTTTGTTTAACTAATAGATTATTGTTTATATTCATTGTAAGAGTCATTCGTAATTGGGACTAGATGATGATCATGTGTCTTTTTCAGCGCTACGATTGGCTCAGATCATTGTATTGTAGTCTCTCTTAGTTCTATTTCAAGATAATTCTAAAAATCTGTTTTATCAATGGAATGAATCAAGGCCCTTATTAGAAGGTGAGTTAGGTTGTAACTGCTGCTAAAATCAGTTTTTTTTTGCCATTGCGCGTTTTCATATTTTATGGTTATTGAAAATCAATACCGTATATGCAGGTGAAATTTAGAACATACCTATGACATACACGTGATATGAAGCTTTGTAACTTGCAAGATTATGTGGTATACATCTATATTCTCCTTCGTCTTGTTTCGTTACATTAATCAACAAAAGTCTTCTTGATGTGCTTCGCAGCGCCATGTTCTTGTCCCTCCACATTATACTTAATATGATCCTGTTAACGAACATAACAGTTTGAAAGCAAATCTTCTTTTAATGATATTTTCAAGGACGCAGACAATCAGGCATATGCATAAGCCAGGGCCATATGCAAGATGCAAATGCAAATGTAGCCTGATCGCCACTCGTTCTCGTTCAGTTCAATTGTTCAGTGCATATCCACCGAATGGTCTCGTTCATTTGAAAAATAAAATGGCTATGCACAGTCCACAGCTGTTTGGTTGCATTTAAACTTGCAAAAACGATGCATATATTTCGTTTGAAAAGAAAAGCAAAACCGAAGAATCAACAGAAACAATAATGAAAATGTTGGCATATTTTTCATGATTCTACCGGGTGTCCCAAAAAAAGTACTCCTGTTTGAAAAATCACCAAAATTTGATTACAAGACCGATCTTTAAATTTCTTTTTTTGGCAAGTAGACCAAAGACCAACTTATTTTCCCAGGTATATAGCTGATCTTGTCATTGGTTTTAAAATTTGCAAACTTAACTCGTTTTAGGGCTTCCTGGTTTTGAAGCATACTGCAAAAAGCACTGATGATTACCAGACTAATTTCTTGTTGTATGTTAAGCTTCTTGTTTGGTCATAAATGTCAGAGAGAAACGCAAACTATCATTGTATACTTAACGGACAGTAACAAATCTCAAAATACTAGCTCCTAGGCAAGATTTACGACGTTGCTTAAAGAGTATAGTCCAGAATAAGATTTTTCGGCCAGTCATTTTATACTCATCAAGTATTGAAAAAACATTTTATTTTCTTTAAATATATTTTGATCATTAATAAATGAGATCAAAAAGAAAATTTTATGATAGGTATCAAACCTATCATAAAATTTTCTTTTCTGATCTCTTTTATTGATGATCTTAAATGATATCAATCAAGTTTTGATGATTATTTAAACGGGAGTACTTTTTATTGGTACACCCGGTAGATTTCAGAGATCTAAGGAATATGCTGCACCACCGATATGAGCCTAATGAACGCTCTTCCTATGCCGTTTGTAAAATATTCCAATCAACCCCCAGAGAATTTCAGTTTCAAAGTGAGGCTACACGAGGGGCACCTACTCACCTACATCTCTTTAAAACAGCAAGGCAATCCAGAGAAACATTTTGACCTTCAAACACAGTGAAATTGTTTTTCGTTGGGAGATGCATCACTTTACTATCTGGACAACTCTTCCGGCCAGCACCATCTTTTAGTCGATCTTGAAAAACATATTTGAAGGATACAGTTGTTATTTATAAGAAACCGCTTATAATAAACTGAATAAACTTTAGTTAAAATTGTGTCAATAGACAGCAACGCTAAAGATGGCGGCTCCAAAGACTCTGTTGTGTTTTGCTGCAAAGCATGCTGGTAAAAATCTCCCTGACGACCACCTAACAACGTAAACATTTCAGTCTGCCGTTTCGACTAGCTAGCTCGAATTCCAATCGACCTTGAATTCGAATGCAAGATGGTTCGAAAGGAAACCTTTTTCCCTATTTTTTACATTGAATCCTTGTTCCAAACTTTAACACAGCTAGCTAGTTGAAACGGCACACCAAAACTTGTATGTCGTTAGGTGGTCGTCAGGGAGCTTCTTACCAGCATGCTTTGTGCGGCTTCCATCTTTAGCGTTATTGTCTATTCTATGCAAACATAACTCATTTCGAAAGGTTTGATCAATGAAAAAAGATTTTTAAACTTTTCCGTCCGAAACGTTTGGATCTTACGTACAACAAGATTAAATGCGATAGACGATTACGCTAAATAATTATGAATCTTTAATGATTCTATAGAGATTCGATTAAAGAACGCAATGCATCTTGGTAAAAACTTCCTCGCCGCCATCTTTAGCGTAATCATGTATTTAAAAAACATCAGGAGTTAACAAGGGGCAACAAGGGCACTGTGGAGGAACCGTGGCAGTTTTGCGAGTCCAGTGCCTTTTGTAGCTTCCAGTTTATTCAAGCTATGACGATACAATTATCAATAATAATAATATAATAAATTATTTAATTTAAAATTGGCTACGAAATTATGACTATAATGCTAATTAAGGCCAACAAGGCCAATCAATGCCATGATCATAAAAGAATACCTGTCACTGTGATGCTTCCATATATGAGATACCCCTCATTAAAGTACTCCACGCCTGTAAACACTCTCGGAATATAGCCAGTCTCATTGGTCTGCAAGATCGGCGATATGAGAAGGTTTCCTTCTGAGGTCACGAAAGATCTGGCTGGATCTGGGTCCTTACATTGGTGTTGGCTGTTGCAAAGTTCCCATCTGAATGCTGCAGGGGGTGTTGATGTCAAACGAGGGGGTTTCAGCAGCAAGTATGTTCCTTCTCTCCTTTCAATTGATGTCCTATTTGGAGATTCGTAAATAGATAGTTCTGTTGAAGAGAAAATTGATATCACTGGTTAATTTGCGTTCACCTTCCGTTTTTTGTCAGAGAAATAATAGCCTGGTTTTCCTACAGTCGTGAGAACCGTGCTGTCTCACCTCCATTTTAAGTGAAACAGCAACTGTTGCCCCCCTTTTTGTCAAGGTGAACCGCACACGACTGGCACAACTGTCCGTCCACAAATGGCATTAAATATTATAGAAATTTTATGCATTTTTTTTTCACACTCAGGGTTGATTATTTAGATGTTTATATTTATTGTAAGTAATTCTTAGATGTTTTTAACCCCTGTATTTTGTAAGTTTTTATGTGGAGGGCCCCTTGAATATCAGCCACTTGGTTGAAGGGTCACCCTCCTTAATAAATTGAAATATGAAAATAAATATGAAATATGAAGATTGTAAAAAATTACTTAATCACATTGTTATTGTTATTGTTATTGTTATTGTTATTGTTATTGTTATTATTATTGTTATTATTGTTGTTGTTGTTCTTGTTTTCTGTTTTATTCTTTCCTTGACCATGCTGGAAACTTTGTTAGGAAACTCGCAAGGAGAGAAAAAAGGACAAAACTAGGACGAACGATGCTCCTATTTTTTCAAACAAACTTTCGAGCATGGTCACGGAAAGGTTATAACAGAAAACAACAACAGATACAAGGTGAGTAGTAGGGGAGAGTGTGGGGCTAGTTTTCACAGGGGTCAGTTCTCACAGTCACAAAAATGCAAACACAAACCAAGAAAATTTTGCCGATGATGTTTTCTGGAAGGTTATGATGTACTTCTTTTAAATGTACCAGCAAAAGTCGAAATAATCAAAGCATTTGATCGAAAATGAGTTTATGACAAGTTACCCCTGTCACAACTAGCACAACTCTTCCTTGCTATTTCCTTCATATTTGATGCCATTTGTTGTCACAATCGCGTGCAGCCTGACCTCTGAAAAGTAAAAACATTTAGCAGAATTTCTGTCGGAGATATTTCCAAAATATGACGACAACTGAATAAACGAATTAACGCTGCTAGACAAAACTTTCAAACAGATTCTTACGTGCTTTTTGGAGTTTAGCAGATCTGCTGACAATCGCCCCATCGGCGCACTGGGCCACACATTGGTAATCATTCCCAAAATCGTCCTCTGTTGGAGAAGTGATTACGAGGTCGCCTCCAAATCTCGTTTTGGATCTCTTCTTATTGACAATTTCAATGTATTTGCCATTTCTTTTCCATAAGTATACAATGGGTTTAGCAGGCACGCTCACGGCAGAACAGCGGAATGTTGCACTCGTTCCCTCAATAGAAATCTGATCCTTTGGTTGTTTTCTGAATTCGAATTTATATGCTGCAGCTAGAAAAGAAGGGAGTGATGTCATTGAAATCCTAAGAAAACTTATTATTTGATCAAAGGAGACTTCCAAGGGATTTATGGGTTCTACTAGGCATATCTTTAGCTGCAAGGCCTAGCATTGCAGCTTTTGTTTGGCTTCATTTTATCTCCATGTGTTCCTAAATATCAGGGTTCATCAATCGAAAAACCTGGGACTTTGAGGGGGGGCTCCGGGCCTTTTCTTCTAACGCAGCTTTTGGGCTGTTGAGGCTGGTTTCTAGGGTTTCTAGTCTGTGGAATAATATGACAAGATAAGTTTATAGGGGGACAAGATTCGGCAAAAAACAACCAATTCTGTTTATGAGCGTGATATCTACTTGTGACAGCATCGTGTATATAAAGTCTAAGCCAAAGATCTATGGTCTAAATCAAAGAAATTTATTTCGAACTTTTACAAAAGTAAAATCACTTACCGGGAACTGTTGGTGCATAAAAGGCACAAAATATGGTGGCATAAAGTTTAAATGCATAGGAATCCATCTTTCACCCAGTTTCATGTTATTCTGCGTTCCATTCTGGACGATTCATGGCATTCGTCATTCTATGGAAGCTCAACAGTGTTTGAGTGATGATTGCAAAATAGTGGGAAAATAAACAGATATCAACATCACAGAAAAGATCGATCTAAAATCTGTCAACGTGTTGTGTAAACAGTTTAACATTATTTCCTTCTACTTTTTTAGCTTTGGACATCAACAAGAATTTTCTCAGAACATCAACATTTGACACACGAGGCTTTTTGCAAAATGGTTGATCATTTGTCCATCCGACACGGAATTGTTTTCTTAATTAAGGCCAAAATATCAACTGGGTACTTAGCTGTTGGACAGTCAGGTCTCACTGGACTAGATACCGCTCGCTTCTTGGTCATTTGCAATGCATATAGGACTTGACTGTTTCTGCCTCCTTTCAGAAATCTGTTCGTGTCGGATTGACAACTGATCAACCACTTCGCAAACAGCCTCACATATGTTGTTCATAAGAAACCAAGAAATTGACCCTATACAGAAAGTTTCTCGAACATTATCAGATTCTGAATTTCCTAATTTTATGGTGATCTGAGCGTGGACTTAAATATACGAGCAGTCTAGTTGAAGTCTATATGAGCTCGTCTTTTACAAAGTCAATTCAGGTAAATTTTAATCCGCGTAGAAAATATTGAGCGCTAGAATTTTTAGTGCATGTATCTTAAAGTGAATGAACGGAGGGTTTATCTATAAATATTTTTGACAGGACACACGTTGATAACAGCGATGATTCGCTGAAGTGTTTTTATCCTGTATAGATATTCGTATATTATTATTATTATTATTATTATTATAATAGGACAACGAAAACGCATACACATGCCGTTGTTTCTTCAGGGCCTGTTTATATAAGGCGGGCTGGCCCGTTAGCGAGCTGGCTCACTTCGAGCCAGCCCGGTTTTGGCCGGTTTTATATGAGAGATCACAACGGGCCAGCCCGGCAAACATATAAACACAATATGATGTTTACAAAGGATCTCAGCTGAAGGCGAGCCAGCTCGCTAATGGGCCAGCCCGCCTCATATGATAATGCCCTTATAATCCTACATATCTGGTCACAGCTTTGTAAAGATCAGTTTGTGTTTATATGTATGCCGGGCTGGCCCGTTGTGATCTCTCATATAAAACCGGGCTGGCTCGAAGTGAGCCAGCTCGCTAACGGGCCAGCCCGCCTCATATAAAGAGGCCCTTAGATACACAATGTCCACGCACGTGTCGAGATCCTCAAATACAATAGGTAGACTCCCCAGCCCCTTCCGCGTGGAACTCTTATAGTCGCTGATTCTCTTTAAAGAGAATTTAGCATGGATCTCCGGTAAATGACGAAAGGTATCCACCGTATTTCCCGGAATTTCTTTTTTACAAAATCCATCGATTTGTATCGATTTTGTTTTACACTGGTTGTATATGGTGGACACTGTTTTACTGTCCATTATCAGGAAAATCGTTCTTGAAGTTTTCAGTAATAAAATGTAGCCACAAAGCATCATTTAAAAAAGAATAGATATTCGTTTGAAAGTTTGGAGAGAATGACACTCATATGATGAAGTGCCATATGATGAAAGGCTCTACTACAAATTGAAACTTTTAAGCAATTTGATTCACATTGACATCAAGGGTGTGTTTGATTGGCAATTCCAAACCTACCAAATTATGAAACAGTGGACTAAATAAATTTCGCAATCAAACACAAAAACCTTGAAACGGTAGGCTTCGATTCATCAACAGGGTTTGCTAATGAAAGCGATAATTTCTCCAAAGTCTGCCAAACCTTCTGTCTTTTGGAGGAGAAGGTTTTTAGAAGGCCTCCCAAACCTACCAAACCTACCGTTTTGAGAATTTCAGAGCCAATCAAACACAAATTTCGAGCCTACCAAGTCTACCGTTTTCAGAGTTGGTACCAATCAAACATACCCTAAAACTAGGTTATTCAATCGCTTTACATCAAATACTGAACAAATTCTGTCAAAGAAGGTCTTCTATAGCAATTTTTAAAATGCTAATAACAAACCGAACCTAATATCTCGATCAATTCTTACCCTGCCTGACCATCTCCGGGACACCCCCGGGTATTTACTCAAAAAATATTCCCCGGACATTTAACAGTTAATTTTTCCCGGCCCCCGGGGCATTGTACAACACCAGGAGCATTGCATTATTCAGTTACTGGGAATATGGCATATTTTCAGTGCACAGCCCCCGGGCATTCGCCAGAAAATTTGCCCCGCCCTGGGGCATTTGCACAAGCAATTTTTGCTGACCCCCGGGCTGCCCGGGGGATGGTCCGAGTAGGAATTGAACGAGACATAAGTCACCAATTACTGAAGTCCAGCTCAGGTCGATATCCTACAAATTTGCGATTTAGATATAAATTTACGGTCAAAGTTCCTACAAAGCCGAGGTCTATCAGAAAAATACCGCGTGCATACAACACTGACAAATTTATTATCGACAGAGGCCTAAATCATAACTCTCCCCAGTTCTATCCACTGGTAGTGAGTATCATTGTGTTAATTAAAATCACTTAAGACTTGAAATACCTTGTTTTTGTACTGTTGTATTTCCTTTCCAAATGTTACTCATTACCTGTGTCCTATCTCTCTATAGCCTGCGCACAGCCTCAACACCCCCACAACTCCTTACGCGGAGGAGTGTTGAGGCTAATCTCTCTACGGCTATTAAAACCCCTATCCCAAAAAAAAGTTAGATCTTTCCGCTATATGCTTGGAAAACAAACAAATTGTACTTAGTCCAACAACTTTCGGCCACAGTTGCATTCAGAAAGGGGAACATTTGACATCGAGACAAGATTTCTGACAAGCAATAATTCTCTCCATTTCTTGATTTGAGAACTCTAATGGTCCTTGAGAAATAGATCAACGTTGATTCATGTATCCGGTCCTGACAATCGTTTGGTAAGATGGGTTTTCAATGTCGCTGTTTCGTTTACCATCCTCATCCGGCATCACTGATACATAATCCGCCTCATTGGAAGCAACGGTCTGACAAGTCTGTGGGTCGGACAGTTGGTCTGTCTTCAAAACCTGATATGGGTTCTCTGGATTGTTTTGATTATCGGTCAGGTCTGTATATGGACGTGAATTGTTTACTCCGGAAGAGCTGTCTTGGGTTGCAGGCTTTTGATTTCGAGCGATGGTAAAGCGGCTCTCTGGTAGGACTGAATTCGGCACTACATAATCTGGTGATGTGTATGTTGATGATCCGCTTGTCGGTCTCACGGTAGGCTCTCCATCAACTGCCACTTGCTCAAACTGACTCGATGATGAGGGAGATATAGAAGGTTGTAAGTATTCTGAGGATGGTTCCTTAGAAGTACTACAGCCGGACTTCCCAATCTCTCGTCCAGATTGGGTCGATGCTGCAGATGATACAAGCGGCTTTAGGATTTCCGACTCTGGTTCCTTTTCTGTAGTGTGACCAGTACCTAAAATCTCATTCCCTGGTCTGGTTTTTGCTGTCGGCCTAAAACACGGTTCCGCGTACTCTGAGGATGCTTCTGGGACAGCAGACATGGTGCGACTCGTCTTCACTTTTGGCCTAGGGCTAGCAGTGTATGTGTTTCTTTTTGAGCTCTTTGCTGCACCCTCATCCAAGGTTTGATACATGTTTTCTTGGGGACTGACCTGACGAAGAATTGTCTCATATAGATTAGCAGAAGTTGCTCCAACTGAATCGAGACTTTCTTTCTTTTTGCTTTGATCTCCAGATACAGTGCCATCACTGTTGTTATCTCTTTTTTTGCAGGAATCTTCTTTCTCTAGCACGTAGTAAATAGGTGCACTCTCATTCGCAGTTTCCTTAGCCTTCGAGCCACCCTGGTGATTCCCAGGGTCTCTCCTATCAGCGATTGGACTCTCATTAGTAGACTCAAGAGCTTGATAAACCAGCTCATCTTTGTTGACAGTCTGATAAACCGCCTCCTGTTTACAACCGGATAAAGAACGGGGTTTCTTCGAGTCTTTAGCAGTGCTCAACAACGATGCGTACTGTTCTTCTTCACTCGGTTCCAATTCTGCATAGTCCGGGCATTGCAATTCCGCATAATCTGGACCTTGCAATTCCGCATAATCTGGACTTTGCAGTTCTGCATAATCTGGTCCGGTCAGCTCCGCATAGTCGGTATTTTCTTTGGATTCTTGATTTGAAGAGATGAACAAAGATGTGTAATTATTCTCATCAGCTGGTGGGTCTTGGCATGGCCCCTTGTACCCATATTCATATTTGTTTCCGTCTTCGGTTGGTATGACATCAGGGTAAGGCTGCATGCCATTACCTGTTAACAAATGGCAACATTTATTGCTAAAAATCTACACGAAAAATGGCTTAAAAATTAAAGTTATATTGAATGCACCAAAAATTCTTTGACCTTCCTTGGACCATCCTTAAAGAACCACAGGCTGTAGGAAACATTCGGATTGGTCTTTGGAAAATGTTGTGGTCATAGGTTGCGGTTTTTAAGGTTAAATTAGCCGCGATGTTTTCACAGCGGCTTCCTGTGATTTAGTAGCCACTCGACGGTTGACCCAGCAGACGCTAATCTGCCCATGGAGGAGTTTCCGTTTGAGTGGCATAATGGCTCTAGATCACGTCAATCTGCCACGCGCAGCGTCTACTGGGTCAACCGCTGAGTGGCTACTAAATAAAAGGAAGCCGCTGTGAAAATATCACGGCTATTTTAACCTTAACCGCCGCAACCTATGATCACAACATTTTCCAATGACCAATCCGAATGTTTCCTACAGCCCGTGAACGAACCAGTCCTTTAAGAAACAACAGCCTAAAACTTGACAATACATAATTCTGAGAAACATTTTTAAGTTTAAATCTATGAGAATGACTGGTGGGTTCACATCACATGCTATTATTTCATCCAGTATCCAGTACTTTTGCAACGGAAAACAACTTACTATGCACAGTGAAACATGTTTCTGCAGATGAAGGGAATTTCCCATCATAATTCAACATGGGGGATGCAACCACTGAAGGTAGTTTTGACTTCTTCTTTCTTTCTGTTAATTCTACTGATTCCACCAAGGACATTTCCTTTGGGACTGGCAGATGTGTTGATCTCTTACGACGTCTTCGCCTAAATTAAGGATAATCAAAATTAAAGAGCTGAGTTTCCCAAGTTTTTCACCTCTCTGTCTGTGAGAATTTGTTTGAAAACAAAGCCAGAGATGGGACTATACAGTGACAGCCAAACCAAATCATACAGTATCCTGTGCAGGATATCAGAAGGTAAGTATAAAATCAAAACAAACATTCGCTAATTCTTAGAGTACAGAGAAATAACATGACCACGGATCTTCCTTCCCAATTTAAATTTCAGTCATTATGTTTTTACTGTGCATATCACTGCTATTCATGTTTCTTTGCATGAAACTATTTTACTTTGAATAAAACAAGGTTTTTGAAAACTTGACTTCTTAAAATACTTCAACTTATATTGTATATCATTAGGCCATTTTGGTCCTTCAAGGAATGAAAGGGATAAATTGCGAAAACAAGGTAGAGCCAGCCGACCCGCAGGCCGACTTAAATTATAGGCACAGCCAAAAGAAGGCATCCGATTTTTGCAATGATCCTTGTTATAGCATTAAGTCATTACGATTGTATGACTCTAAAACCTCGAATATTATGGACTATCACTGTTTCTATACATAGAAGAGCATAGGAAATACAAAAATCATGCTTACCTGCAACAAATGATTCCAATTGTCATGATGATTATGATGACTATAACACCACCAAGAGATGCTCCGATCGTCACAACTAATGACATTGATGTACCTAAATTAAGATGAACGAATTAGTTTACTATTGCTAGTTGAAAAAGCGGATTTCTTTGGAATATGATCAAATATGAGACAGAGGCAATTTGAGTCCTAAAAATTTTTGAAATATTTTAGTCTTGCAATGCGAACGTATTTCAACCTCTAGGCAGCCGTCTTCCAGTAGAATCAATTTGATTGTCTCGAAATTAAAACTAAATTTAATTGAAAAACAAATCATAAATGAACAATATGATTTGACACAGAAAACTTGTCGAGAGTATTCTATGTTTCGGGTAAAAGGAGTTCTAACGTCTCAATTTCGGTTAAAAGAAGTGCTTAAGTTAGTTTCCTGGCAATAACAATTCAATTAAATGGAGCAAAAGTTAGATTCATATCATCCGTCTACTTGTATCCTGTGCAGTGATTCATCCAGCCCTGCTTGCTTCTACAAACAAAATACAGAGAAAAGGTCGGCTCACAATCAGACACTGATCAGACACTGTTTGCATGTATTGAAAACTTATTGAAAAATTGGGAAAATTCCCCAATTTTAACATAAAAAAGCAAAAAAAACTATTGTAAAAAACAAGAAGTAGCATGTTTAAATACCAGTTTCAGGTTCTTTAGGGGGCACTGCTGTCAAACTGCCAATGGATGTTGTCGATTTCTCAGTGGTAGGACTCGACGTTGTAGATGTTGCTTTCTCCGTTGTCTTCTCTGGGGGTATTAGCTTCTTAGTGGTTGCTGTGGTTGCCGTCGTTTTTTGTGCCTTTGTTGTTGTTGTTGTTGTTGATGCTAAGGTGATACTAGGATTGGTTGTTGTTGTTGTTGTAGTTGTTGTGGAAGTGGTTTGCGTCGTTGTGATGGCCGTTGTTGGAATTCGTTCTGAAATAAGATTTCAAGAATGAAATTATGAACCAGAAAGTCATGACTAGGAATCTGAGGGGGTTTAAAATTTGCATTGAAGGAATTTGACGCAAAGGATCATGGTAAAGAATTCCATGACGCTATCTTTAGCGCAATCATCTATTACCGTAGTAACGCTTTGTAAATTTTTGATGTTTGAATAAAACGAGAAAGATTTCAAGTTACCTGTTTCATTATAACCATAAATCAGTCGGAAATTTCCATTATCCAATCGCCTGCTATCTCTCTGCAAGTAAACTGTAATATACGGTCCGGAAAGAACGACTGGATGAGCTGGTTCTGTTGCAGCACAGAAATGATACCCATTGGTTGTGTTACTGGTGATATCCCCTTCGTAAATTTGAACGTAAGATGAGCTACAGTTTCCAGTAAATCGAAATTCAGTGAAATTGAGTTTGACAAATCTTGCAGCAGGGGACTGAATTAACCATATGCAGTAAGTTGTATCCTGGCTTCGGGCGCTTGTATTGAGGAAATCTATTTCGCCACTGGCATTGGCCAGCTTTCCACCACAAACACCTGAAAGAGAAATTGTAGTAAGATAATGTAGATCTAATTAGGGCTAGGGGTTGTTGTCCTCATATTGATATTGAAGTTTCCTGGTTAAACCAAATTTTTGTGAATGAACGATTGCTTGAATAACAATATTCTTTACTCTCTCCTCGATAGCCTGTCATCTAAGATAGCTCCTCCTTTTGAGAGCATACCTATATATAAAGAACCAACTTTTTCTATAAATTTATCTGGCAATGTCATTTTGTACTGCTTTGTAATGTTGTCTTTTGCGATTTACTTTAGTTTAAAGATTTTAAGTGAGATGCAGATGTTGAGGAATTTAAAAATGGGAATTGAACTCAACTGAACTGAACTGCCTACATAGGATCATCCTAACGTATCATTTGCTTGGGAAGTGCCACGCCATTTGGTATGAAAAATATAGCATATAATTCGATAATTCATTAAAACCATTCCCGAGCATGGATGTCTGTGTACAAATTTGAAAAATAGTTAAAAACTTTGAGAAAAAATTTGACAACTTACTATTCGCGATATCTACTCGAATCGTTCTTACAATAAAACCAGCTTTATTATGATAAAATATTTGATATAATCCTGCCAAGCTTGGACTCCAAATCTTGACTTGCAATGAATTATTTTGTAATATTTCGTATGCAAACGATTCATTTGGTAGCTTCTCTGCATTCGTATACCACTCCACGTATGTCGAATTTTGGGCACGGCCACCAGGGACAAGACCATCAATCCCCAGGGATATGACAGGAGGAGGTTCCTCTATAATTTTTGGCTTTTCTGCGAAGAGAAGAAACAAACAATTCGTTTATCACGTTTATTTGAGAACTTTACTGCAATGTCTAGCAATCTAATAACTAAAAAGTTTCAAACTATACCATGTAATACTCACTCATACAACCCGAGAAAAGCAATTTTACTAGTTTCTCCAATGGATGAAAAGATAAATAAACAAAGATGGTTTTCAGGAATTGTAAATTAAACAAAATAGAATTAAAACACGAGCGAGAAGAAATTCTTGTCTGCAACTTTATATTAAATTTGTATTTTTGTGTATGAAACTGAGTTCTGTTTCGTTCAAGATAGCTCTGTTGAATGGAAGGATGTCGAATGTTAATTTTATGGGTAATTTAGCTGTGTTATAATATAATAATAATAACAATAACAACAATAATAATAACAATAATAATAATAATATAATAATAATAATAATAACAATAATAATAATAATATAATAATAATAATAATAACAAAAATAATAATAATAATAATAATAATAATAATAAATTCGTTATTTAAGGTTGGCTTCTAGTCTAGCTGGTACCTAACTAACGCCAACCAAAACTTAATACATGTTACTAATAAAAATAAAATCTAGCTTACAACGAAAGTATAAAATTAAATATAAATCTACGACTATAAAAACCATAAATTATCAATATACAGCTTACATAATCTTCAGTTGCAATCAAAATCGTAGTTTTTAAGTTTTCCTTTGAAATTAGTTAATGTCTGGGACTCTTTTATGGAAGATAGCATTGCATACCATATCCTGTATCCAAGAAAACGTGCATTTTCAATACCATACCCTGTGGTTTATAACTGTTATGTTCTGGAGACATAATACTAGTTACAATATTCAGTTCTTCAAATCTTTCGCTGTCCCTTTAAGGAGCCTACTCAGCCAGTTATCGATCTCTTACTTGTCAACCGTGATAAAAAACAAAATGTATTCTTAGGGACCGTTCATCATTAACAGAGGGGTGGGTACCGAAGAGAAACAAACAATTTATGATCCAAAAAATCTCCTTACCCAACTCAAAAGGTGATGGAAAGACATCTAGCAACACCTTTTTACGTCAGAAAAATTCTTTTACCCAACACATTTTTCTTCGGTACCAACCCTTCTGTAAATAATGAACAGTCCCTTACCAACAACTTTTACATTATAAACCATCTGGTCACCAGCAGCATTGCAAACATATGAGCCTTCGTCGCTTTTCTTGACATTAGACAATTTCAGCATTCTTCCCTGTGCATTTGCAGACCACAGTCTCTCCATGCCCTTTCTCCATGTGACAGTTAAAGGATAACTATTTGAAAATAAAATCGTGAAATTAGAAAGTGAACTAAGTCCGTTTCGTCAAAGACGGAAGTCCGTTTTGGAGTGCCCCTTAAAATCAGGCACTAGGTTGAGGGGTCACTCACCCTCCTTAATAAATTGAAATATGAAATACATATGAAATATGAAATATGAAAAATATGAAAACAACAGACATGATGAATATTCTTCTATTTCTGTAAAAAACAAAGAGAGGGGTTGGAGTAGGGTGGGCATATCCACTCCTGTGTTTTCTTGGTACGAAAAACGAAGGTTTACCTTTTTGCAATCAATTTTCTTTTCACCCGACCCAACTTTCCTGGGGCTGGCTGGCTGGCGCTGCACATAGTTTGGATAGGATTTAGCACAACTCTTACGACCAGATAAAAAACAAAATTAGTTGACATCTTTTTCAAGAAATCAAACACGAATCATTTAAAATTTAGAATCATATAGCAAACAAATTGTTCAGTTTATAATACCCCTGAATAACGACGAACTGTGTTGGATTTAACTGTAAAGCCGCGCTTGTACCGGGAGTGAAAAGGATGAAATTATGATAGAACTTTAGAAATATTAAATTTGAAACTTCTACAGTGTAAAAATCTGCTTTCCTTTCTTACCCACATCTTTTGTAGACAACAAGGCAATCAAGAGCCAAACTTTCTCCTTCAGAAACGGTGAAATTCTGCTGCGTTGGAAGAAATATTATAGTTTGTCCTGGACAGATATTTTTCCTGATATTCAGCCTTTCTGAAATTGAAAAATCGATGTATGGTCACATTTGTAGAACGGGGAGTTGAAAAAAACATAGGACTAGGACAGTTTTCGAAGCCAATTCATCAAAAAACATTCGAAGAAAAATGACGTTGATTTCTTTAATTGTTTTGTTCCCCCTTTTGCTCTGGAATGGAAAGAGAGAGAGAAACTGGTGCAAGATTAATTTCTTTTTTCATAGCTTCTGATATTGAGCCCTCGCCGAAGGTGATACCCAAATAGTAATGATTATACGGCAAAAATCAAAACTGAGACAAGACTAAGTGCCCCATTTAGAGGTATTGTAAACAGGAAGGTATTTTTATATTTCTTTTAATTTTCTTTATTAGTAACAGGTCCACATCAGCTTATAAACTGCCTTAGACTAAACCCTAAACCTGCATAATATAAAATATACCTTATTACTGCTTACCAGTTATAGATATCTTGCCATATTGAAATAGCCTCTGCTCGAAAAATCTTGTAGATATCAATAACAATGGTATACTATCTGAATGTGCCACAGAATTGAGTGATAGGATCAATAGACTACCATCAGAGCTGACATACTCGCGGCTTGATTCGATGCTTTTATAAGTTCCCTGTTGGAAGAATTTCCACTCAAATATTGCATCTGGTCGACTGACTATCGTTGGTGCTTTTAAGTACAAGTAGCTTCCTTCTTTCACATTATATGCAGAGGTTTTGTCTGGAAGACCGCCATTAACAGCGAATCCTGGAAGAAAATGTCAAAGCCTTCAATAATTCAACAAAAACTAAATCGTAAGTTACACAAAGTTAGAAATAACTCGCATTTTGTCCTTCTTGCACTATATCATTGAAAAACTAAAGTTCCTAGAAGACCAGGAGATATCCTAAAATATTCTCAAAAGACAACTGCTTTTTTGGGTAGGAAGCGCCGCTCAGATTGCTAAGACGGTACCCATTTCTATACCCAATTTCATGAATTTGGGAACCAACACGCAAAATAAGTGATTATTTCGGCAAAACCGCTTCCCAAATCTATACCAAAACTGTAAAAATGGTCCCCACGACCCAAATTGTAAGTACTGCCCCCTCGGGCCTGCTATACCCCTAGGAAGTAGCTAGCTATCCCGATAAAGGTTAAATACCTGCTTTTATTAGACGGGCAGTTTGGCTCAGAATAGCTCCATGAACCGACTGTGCCACGCAGTGATATGAACCAAAGTCAGATGCAGTGATGTCCCGTATGATGAGAGTCCCATTGGGTCCAATCTTAAATCTTCTTTGTTTAAACGCATTGATATATACACCGTTCTGCTTCCATAAGAAATTCAGATCGTGGTGAGGAGCTGAACTAGCAGAGCATTGAAATGATGCATTGTGGTTCTCTAATGAGTATTGGTTTGTTGGTTGCAATGTAAATCTTGGGTTAGGAGCGGTCCCTAAAAAGAGAAACACGTGATACATGTTGCTCTGAAATGAAAAATCTTTAAACTCAACATGGATTGTAAAACACAATATTGTTGGTACAACTGTGTTTATCCAAATTGTCTCTCTACGCCTTGGCCTAGAAGCGCCCTCGCTGCGATGCTCTATTTGCGCCTACGTAGCGGTTGCAGCGAGGGCGCTTCTTGGCCAGGACAGAAAGACACTATAGATAAACACAGCTGGACGAACAACATTAATTGTGTTTTATAACTCTTGAACTCAACTGTTACGTCAACGCTTTTTTCGCAAGCTTCGAATCAAAGTAGAGGGAGGCCCTGTAAGGGTATTTGAAATAAAAAATAATTCAGATTTTCGGATAAAAGATATAAATATTTAACTTTTCTAGTTTTGAAATATGAAATAATTATAATTTTCAGATATGAATTAAAATGGTAAATTTCGAACGAAAATGAATCAGTCGATATTTATGAAATATTTGAAAATGGTAAGTTTGAGATATGAAATAATGGCAAAATTTCAGAATGAAATATGAAATAATGTTACCCTCCCTAACAGGGCCTCTAGAGGATATTGAATGAAGGGGGCTTCCCAGTCCTAGTTAATCAAATCCCAGCTACAAGACGGACTCCAGGTCTAGCTCTAAACTTCATCACTAGTAGCAGAGGACAATATGCTGAAAAACTGTAAATTTTCTCTGGCATGAGTAACGGTCGCCAAATTTTGTTACTGGAGGGTTACGTTGTTGTTGGTCCATTTTTGGTCAAACCCAGAACAGGGACACTGTGAGGAAAGTTTTTTATCACTCAATTGGGCCATAGAAATTGACCTCAGACCCTCAGAAGTGCATTCAGCTAGGGTGGAAAACAAAAACAAAGAATTTGTTACAATTTCCATCCCTTCCGCTTTCGTCTAGCCTAAATCATTACATTAGAAAAAACATGACGAAAGTCAGACTTGAACGAAAATCTTTAAGTTATCACTCACCTTTCACAAGGATTGCTGCAATAAAAAGAAATTTGAAAGCAAAAATCATATTGGCAACTTATTCCAATGCATACTTCCTTCCAGAAAATTATTTCCCACCAAAACTTTGCGATATCGAGCATGAAAAGTAATTTGATCTGACATCTGACCTTGTGATGGTAATGCGAGAAACAGGGAACTGGAAAGGAAGAAAAACTGAGTGGATTAGGGAGCGAAATTTTATCAAAAGGAGGGCACAGATGGCCCCTAGATCAGACTTAGACTTCGACTGGAAGCACGGGCTGTAGGAAACTCTGAGTTACAAAATCAGATTTATGGATGACACATCGAGCGTCTTTCTTGTTTATTATTTCATTGTTTATTATTTCATTCGTGATATATCGAGTCTGTTTTCCTTCTGTATATATTTCTCCTGCGCAGGCCTCATTAAAAGTATTCTGTGCCTGCGAGCGAGCAAATAATTGGGAAAAATGTGCCTGCAATCAAATCACTCTGAGTACAGTAAAGATGCCAGCAGGGGCCAGCAACAAATGTGAAATGAAATTTTGTGCCTGCGAGCGGCGCTCGTGCGCTCGTGTACATTAATGAGGTCTGCTCCTGCGAAGGCGACATTTTAATCCCGGCGCGTGGCAGAGTGACTTGACCTAGAGCCATTATGCTTCTCAAACGGAAACTCCGGAAAAAGAAAACTAGATGCAGAGATCATCAGGGAGCGCCGACGAAACAAAGGAGTCTATTGTTCCAAGACCATACCTTACACAAAGTACCCTTGGTGCTTGATCCACCTACAATCCTGGACAAAAGTTATGAGACTGCAGATCGATTTCACCCTCTCCCAAGTTTGAAGTCCCCCCTCCCCCCTAATCAATGTTGTTCGAGGTTGGAACACGTCGATTGTCAACAACATGCAGTCGGTAATCATTGTCGAACAACATTGACACGGGGGAGGGGGTTTGCAAAATTATAATCCCCATTATTATTCACAATACAATTCAACAGTTAAAAACGATGCCAGTCTCCTAACCTTTTGTCCAGGATTGTCTGAAAATGGTGTAATTTTAAATCGCTGTAATTTGCTTGCGCGTTGAAATTTTTTGATGGGATTTGGTCAAAGGCAAGATCTCTGTTGAATGAAGGCTTGTGTGTGGTTTCATTTGATTTTCTTGTCCAAAGAAGGCATTTGAAACATTGTTGAAAATTGACGATTTTTCCTCAAAAGAGCGAGTGTCAGTGCGTATGCACAAAAGATGCGAAGCACTCTGAAAATTCACTGTTATCAGCTAACATTTTCCAAATAATATAGGCATACCATTTGCAGTTACATTGTAGCCTTAAAAAAGTGATCAGAAAGGATCCACTGGAAATACAGGCGATTTTCACAGGGATGAGATTCCATTATTGGCCTGGGCCCATTTTTAACAAAAAGCCCCCAGTGAATTTAGGCCATAGATATTTGCATTCGTATTGACAACCATAAATTTACATGTACACGCTCATGAAGGTGTTCCAGCCATATTTTAATGAAAATTTGCAACGGGTCAGCAACGGGTCAGCAACGGGTCAGCACTCCAGGCTATAGCAAAACATATGGAATACAACGGGTCAGCACGAATCAGCACTCTTTTTTATAAAATATATAGTATATATTTTATAAAAAAGAGTGCTGAATCGTGCTGACCCGTTGTATTCCATATGTTTTGCTATAGCCT
>REGM01000120.1:486387-505230 GCA_004194415.1 Aurelia aurita | reverse complement strand
TCTGGGACTGGAATGTATCTGGGACTGGAATGTATCTGGGACTGGAATGTATCTGGGACTGGAATGTATCTGGGACTGGTATGTTTCTGGGACTGGAATGTATCTGGGACTGGAATGTTTCTGGGACTGGAATGTTTCTGGGACTGGAATGTATCTGGGACTGGAATGTTTCTGGGACTGGAATGTATCTGGGACTGGAATGTATCTGGGACTGGAATGTATCTGGGACTGGAATGTATCTGGGACTGAAATGTATCTGGGACTGAAATTAATCAAGTTTTCTTACCTACAGCAGAAAATTCCAATAACAATCAAGATGATAATCATTACTGCAGCAGAAGTCCCAACAATTATGAATGTACCTCGAGGAAGTCCTACAAAGTAAACAAGTTCGTCAAAGCAAGTTTATTGAGTTGTGCCCCGTTCATGCAACAACAGCAACACCATTTACACAATTGTATTATCGCTAAAATTGGTCCCTAGTGCCCTCTTTAAATAACAGGGGCCTAGTGTTGCGTGAAGTTTTGAGGAGTAACTGTAGTAACTTAGGATAGTTTTTGCACTATTGATGCCAACTTTATAAGAGCGTTTTATTCTGATAACGTTCCTAAAACTAGTCCATCGAGCGGTGCTATTATTTCAAAATAATGTCAAAAGTAGTTTGAAAAATGAGAGACACACCAACTGTCCATGGTGAATGTGGGGTTTCGGGAATAAAACTTCAAAGAATTTCAGAAACAAACTTTCGGTCAGATTGAACTAAGTATCGATCTACTTATTAAGAAGACCATTAAGAGACCATAAAAATTAGGATACTTACCTAGAATCTCATCATTTCTCGGTTGCTGACGAGTATTCGACACTCTTGCTGTAGTCATGCAGCATTTAGTATTAGGCACAGATGTGGAAAGTACGGCGGAAAACTTATCCAGAATCTCCGTTGTTTGGCTCATCTTTGTCGACGATAAAGTAGCAATTGTCACACCTGTTGACATGAGACAAATACGTTATAAGGTAGTGAGAAACGATAATGGGGTTAAACTGCTGCCAAGAGTACTACAGATCCTTTTTTGAACAAGTTCGTTTCCCTGTGGGGTTTGCTCGCACACTACCAAAAATTCAGTTGATTTAGAGTAAAAAAAAAATGTAAAGTCTTCTGCAGTTATACTTTCAATACGGCAAAGCGTCCTGCCTTAATTTCAACAATATAAAGTATGTGTGAGCTGAGTGACCATCGAGGTAGGCCAAGAAGCAAAAAGTCTCTTCTGTATTTCAATATCAATACACTATTTCGGAGTTCGCGACGCCATGTCGCAAGCGGGGCAAACTTTCAATTGCGTCCTACTGCAAACTGTTTTAAATCCTGATATTTTAGTGGTAAATGACCACAAATCATCTCATTTTTTGTCAATTTCAATATAAATTTATGTTTTCTTGCATATTAACATGGCTTCATTTAGTAAATTTAAGGTTACGGTAAACGTTTGTAGGCCGAAAAAGCCAATTTTAGGATTTTTTCAAATCTCAGAAACCCAACTTTTAAGAAACACAAAGATACCATCTTTAGAAGTAACAGACATGTTGAACAGGTAGAATTCTTTTTCGAAGGAAGGATGCTACAACTTCTCACCCAAAGTTGTTCTGTGTGGTTTAAATTATAATCCTAGCTTTTTGACCTATTAAGTCGATCGTGTGTTACAAAATAAACATGAAACCACATTTTATGTATCGATTCTTTTGTTTAAATGGATTGATGGCTTCTTAAGCGGTAATTGCTTGACCCGGATTACAGTGTGGTTTAAGTGACCTTAGTATTTACATTTTAAATGCCATCAGTAAAATTCCCTTTTTCAGGATTTACAAATCCACTAGGTACAGGTACGAAAAAGCTATTTTGTACCCTAGGAACCAATCGAATGGCTCCACATTTTGCACACTACCAGAGCAGGCTTCGGGCAAGCAAAGTGTGTCTCAGAACCTTGGCATGTCCTCTGGTCCGCCTTTTATAGCCAAATATAACTGTACGAGGGCAGAGAAGTTATTTCCAAATTTATGACAGCGTGTATTATCAAGGGAAGTAGGACTTTAAAGAATCTGAGACACACTTTGGTAGCTTAGAGTCTGCATTCCTGTTGATAGAAGTTAGATTTTGTTATGTTAAACACAAGGGTACAAAATAGCTTTTGAGTGAGGTATACTCACTTAAGCAATAAAGTTGCCTGGAAAAAAAAATTTTACAAGCTTTGCCAATTATTTTGATATGGTTAGAATCCCTACATTCTTACGCATCGAATGATGTATAGTTTAACTAGACCCCGCTAATAGTTTGGCTTTTGGGGAGAGAAAACCCAATCTTGTGCTACAAAATTTGTGTTTTATACATCTACGATATTTTATGGTACTACAATTATTTATCTATTATATTTTTGTTTCATTGTTAATGGTACCACACGCAACAAACACATTTTTATTGTGCTACAAACGTTTACCGTAACCTTAAGAACTGTACTCTATACTCACTACACATTTTTCGTTAGTTTGCCGCCTCGCGGCCGTCGGAGAACAATAGAATTGGCCTAGTACCCTCCAAACTTTCTTCGATTTGAACTTGAAAAATACACTAAATCCTCCAAAATAGCACACAAAAAGGTTGTACAAGCAATTATTAATTAAAAATTGTAAAGTTTTGCGTAAAAAATCTCTAAATTCTAAATAAAACAAACTTTCCGAGTCGCATGCAGCGATTTCCTATAGACCAACGTTGAAAATTTTTATTTGATTGCCACACTTGCAAGATGGCGTCGCGAACTCCGAAATGGTGTATATCACGTTTGAAGAGGCCAACTTTTAGCTATAGTCGGGACAGAGCGATATTTGTATGCATTTTGCAGAAATCTGACAACAGTGATAGAAGATATAACTGTAGCTCTAATAACTCGATGGAACCTTTCCAATAAAAATGTATAAAATCCAGCCTCTTTTGTAGAATAGCTAAAAGATCAATTGACCACATTTGGATGGTTCAGTTACACATTTTCCACACAGAAATAACAATTGAAGTTTTTCGAATAGATCTTCAATTTGAGAACCTGAAGTGAGAAAAATGATGGAGACGACTGCACTTTAGGGGACCAGATTTATGTCATATCTCTCAGGAACGAATTTGACCAAATACCCTACCAACCATAACTAAACCCTACCTTATCCTAACTAATCCTAACTTACCCTAACTATCCCTAACTAACCCTAACTTAATAACTAAAACCACTTTTCCAAAACCCAACTTTGACCCTCACCCCATAACACATAACGTGGCGATATTGAAAGCTGGTCCGCTAAAATGCAGACTAGCCAAATGATGTATTAAGATCCCGGAAATGTTTCACAATTTCGAGTGCAAAATGAAAAGGTTTATGCTAAGCCTTTGCTTACCATATCCATATTGTAAGAATGTCGCCAATAAAATCAACTGGGAAATTAGCATCATTTTGTCCAGTCTTCGGCCATAAACAACATAAATTCGCGAGAACTCTGGCATGTTGCTGTTGAACTTCTACGATTCCCACAGATACCTCATTCTGGAAAGTAAATACAACAAATAAATGTACGAAATTGTTTGATCAGATGTCCAAGCTTTACGTAATATGAATAAAATAAGTGATGAGTGAAAGAGCAGATTTGATAACAAAGTAAACGATATTAGGCTAGAATTTGATTACGAGACAGCTCGAAGAACGTTCTTTAAAATCGTCATGAGCATGGTCAACAAAAAAGAAACAGGGAGTAGGGTGTGATAAGACGGGCAAATTTATAGCAGTATGAAATGCCACGATAGCACGTTTTGTGCCAGTTCCAATAGTTAATGATGGTGTTTTTTATAATAATCCGAAGAATGATCAGATAAGGACGATAAAAAAGACCAAAATCAGAGACCGTTAAGAAATTATTGTTTAACCCTTTTCAGTCTGACGGGAATTCTACGTCCCAACAGACTTAATTCTGTCCAGAATCTTCAGGTTACATGAAGTACGCATGTCTTGTGCGTTTTTACATAGAGTAGTGTCTAACGTGTATTCAAAAACTCCATTGGGCTTCCTGCAACAAGACAAGAGATTTCGAGATTTCCGAAGGGCCTATTGTCCATTCCTGATCTGGCAGAAAATTTGGGGTAAGTGGAAAGTTGAAATATCTAATTTCTTTACAAGTAGATATTTCAGAATGGGAAAGTGGGTGATTTTCTTGCAGGATTTTGCTTGTACTTTCGTTAGGCCACAATAACAAATGAATAGGATTTATCTTCAAAATAACATTTTCATTTTTGAAAAAAGAGGAATTTCTGTGTGATATTGCCTCTTTAAAAAAACTGCAAAATCACCGTTTCGACCAAAATTTGGAGACCCTTTAACATCAATGTGGAAAATTCTAAATTTAAAATCGAAATATACTTCTTACCTTATCTGCAGCCCTAAAATCAGCTTATCCATTCGAAGTTTAGAGTTGTATCATATGAATTTCCAGAGTAACATATCTCACAGTATGAAAAATTTCCTAGACAGATGAAAAATTTCAACGAGATTAGATGTCTTGAGGATTTGTCTGAGATTGACTGGAATGGCATTGTCTCTAATACAGATGATATCAACACTGTAGTCGATAACTGGACTAATATGTTTTCTCTCATGCTCGAAAAGCATGCACCTCTGCACAATAGGCGAGTATCAGAGAAATTTGTCCTTGGATTACGAAAGAATTTAAAGAGCTGACTAAGGCCCCGTTTCCATTACTCCGTTTTTGTATGAAAACGGAGCGGAATGTATCCGTTTTCGGCTTCTGTTTCCATTGAAAACGCTCGGAAACGGAGACATTTGAAAACGCTGTTCAAAGTGGAGTGATTTGAAAACGGAGTCATTCGAAAACGCATCGTTTTTAATGGAAACACCGAAAACGGAGTCATCTCCGTTTTCGTGCCAAGCCCTTTTGACGAAAACGGAGTAATGGAAACGGTTCAAGACCATCCGAAAACGGAGTCATTTGAAAACGGAGACATTTGAAAACGGAGTAATGGAAACATAGCCTAAAACTAGGGGCAGGTTAAAAAAGTCCGCTGTAAAGCTAGCTAAACTTTGAGATTCTTATGAAATCCAGAAATGTCCACAATAAGGCAACAAAGATGTGCGAACAGCTGAAACGCGAATATTTTATGCAAAAAATTGCCCAATTTGAAGGCAACATGAAAAATACTTGGAAAACTATCAACCAAGTTTTAAACAAAAAGTCAAAAACAACAATTTCATCCCTTAAACGGGAAAACGATCTCTGTATTAAAGACAACGCTGCCATCTCAGAGTCTATGAATTCCTTCTTCTGTAATATTGGCAAGACGCTCAGTGACAAAATTCCTGAAAAGCCAAATCGTTTGTTAAACGAAGAATATTCGGTTAATCCTAAGTCTGCCCGTTTCTATTTTACCACAATCAATAGTCAGCAACTGATTAATGTTTTTGGCAAATCTAAATCATCTATGGGTTTTGGCACTGACGGTATTGCCAGCTATTTCCTTAAGATAGCATTATCGTTGCCAGTAATTTCGAAATCGCTCTGTAACATGTTTAACCTCTCCATATGGTCACAGGAGTATTCCCTAACAGTTGGAACGTGGCTCGCGTTGCCCCTATCTATAAATCTGGCACAGAGGATGACCGCTCAAATTATCGGCCAATCTCTGTTTTGCCTTTTTATCAAGGGTTTTTGAAAAAGTGACCGTTACCCAATTTTAAGAATACCTAAAAGTGAATAAGCTAATATACTTAGGCCAGTCCGGCTCTAGATTCCTCCATTCGGTTGTAACTTGTCTTTTAGCAAACACGACTGATTGGTGTGTTAACATGGATAAAGGTGATTATACTGCTATGGTATTCGTAGACCTTAAAAAGGCTTTTGATACGGTGGATCACGACTTATTTCTAGAAAAGTTAAAAAAAGATACGGTATCGGTGGTTTAGAGCATAAGTGGTTATCGTCCTATTTGGACAACAGAAAACAATTCTGCAAAGTGAATGGTGTTGCCTCAGGGGTCGTATTTGGCTCCACTGTTATTTTTGTTATATATAAATGATCTACCGTTTGCCTTAAATCAAGGCCACGCAACTATGTGTGTAGACGATACGAGTATTTCCTACTCGTCTAAAGACATTGAAGATATTAATCTGGTTTTAAATGATGAACTAGCTTCTTTAAATGAATAGCTGCAAAGTAACAAACTGTCCCTTAACGTAGTTAAGACTCAATCCATGGTAGTTGGTTCCCGACCAAACCTGAAAAAGATCGATAATCAGACCACAGCTACCCCAAATTTTTCTATAGGCGGAGAGCAAATCGAGGTCGTGGATCAAACTAAGTACTTGGGCGTTATCCTTGACAAACATCTCTCCTGGGACAATCATATCAAAAGTATACGCACCAAAATCTCGCGTGCTTTAGGGCTGTTGAAATACTCTAAGAAGTTTCTTCCAAAATAGACTTTGAGTAAAATGTATCGCAGCCTGGTGGAACCCCACTTTCGCTTTTGTTGCTCGGTCTGGGGTTGCTATCGCGATACTAAGCTGCAAATATTGCAAAAATTACAAAATCGAGCCGCAAGAATGTCACAAGTAGTGTTTATGATGCATCAGCCGCTAACTTGATCCAGGGTCCTTCCTAGCTAACAATTGCCCATATAATCAAAGCTGAAACATCGACGATGGTCTTTAAGTCAATTAATGGTCTTGCACCTGAATATTTGTCTCAAATTTTCACAAAATGTTCGGAAAATAGCCACATGAACTTAAGAAATACTGAGTCTGATCTTCGTGTCCCAATGATGAGAACTAAGAATGGGCAAAAGTCCTTCTCGTATCTTGGGGCCAGACTCTGGAACCAGCTGAGCTCCGATGCTAAAATGGCACCCTCAATTGGTATTTGCAAAAGACTTACAAAATAATTGATACCGCTCATGCCGCTCTTATTTCTTTTTCGTGTTTCTTTGTATTTAGATGCGTATTATTTTGTTTCCTTTGAAAATTGCAAATATTATAGCCATTGTTTAATTTTCTTTTTAACAGGGCCAATTGTAAATCAGAACTTCTTTATTGTTACCCTGTATAAATATGTTTAAAATAAAAAAATAAAAAATAAAAAAAACAGTAACATGGAAACAATACGGTAAACTCGACTCCAGCCCATTTTGCATATAGAGGGTGTCCCTCCCAAAAAATTGTGCCCCATTTGTGCGGCTGCTGTGGAGGAGCTGTAACTTCTATTCTCCCGTTTTTTTATAGAGATGCATAGGATAGGCTTCAACTAGAAGTTTGAGACCTTGTTTTAGCCAATTGGGCAAGTGGTTGCTGGTTTATGGCGCACGAAAGTAAAAAAGTGAGTTTTTCAAAAACAGGACTTTCTTTATTTTCAAAAAATGTCAAAATCAAGTAAAAATTGCAAGAAAAGGGTCTAGCATTTTATTTGAATTTTTTTATACATTTGACAATGGGTTGATGATGTCGTGTTATCAATAAACAACACAATTAACCCTTTGCCAACTGTAGAAAAAATTCCAGTACAACACTAGTACCTTTTCTTGCAGTCTTTACTTGATTCTGGAATTTTTGAGAACAAAGAAAGTGCTGTTTTGAAGAAATCCCATTTTTTATTTTCTTGCGCCATAAACCATCACCCACTTGTTCGATTGGCTAAAACAAGACCTCAAATTCTAAGTTGAAGTATATCCAATGCAACTGTATCCACAACGGGCAATAGAAGTTTGCAGGAGCCACACAAATGGGGCACAATTTTTTGCGACACCCTATTTTCTGACTCAAGCCTCGATAAACAAGTGATCAGCATTTTAACAGTCAAAACCTATGCATGTAATATATCAAAATTTGCTTGATAACTGTGGTTAGTAAAACGATTTGCAATAAATTAATGACAATTACATCCCTATGTAAAATACAAAACTGAATTTACTTATTTTGATTTTGTCAATCGCCAGTAACACTCTCTTTACGTAATACAAATAATACCAACTGATTAGCAGGATGCTCAGACATTCTCATAGTCCACTCCAAACATTTACTCTTCCTTTGAGATCTTCAAAGGCACTTGCGGGTTAGGGGTTGTTGAACAGAGAGGTTGTGGGATTGGGAGGTTGCTTGAAGCCCTTCCCAATGCTTTAATACATCTAAGATATTCTAGGGGTTATAAATGATTTCCAGGGGAAATCCTTAACACAGTAGGGTTATTTCTAGGACTATAAAACTGGTCCTAAAAAAGAGGACCTTCTGCTCTACAATGCCGTGGAAAATACATTAATTATTTTTGCTAGGATAATTAATTCTACAGCAATTTTGCCACTGACTGTGTGGATCCACCCTCCTTGTCATATATTTATTTTTAACTGCAAGACTGTTAGAAATTTGAAGTCATTTGTGTATGCTAAACTAATCTAAATTCAATTTATACAAATCTGATATTGTAGCCAAGTTTCTTGGACAGTTTTCTACCAAGGGATCCACCAGGATGGTTCCATAAGAAATTGTCTTTCGTGAAATTCCTTCGCCTGATAATTTCGTAAATAATTCCGTTCACCATCATTTCCTAAAACAAAATATATGAAATATGTATGTTATAATTGCTCATAAAGATTTTTAGGGCTTTTAAAACGCTTTTGAGAGAGCTTTTNCATATATTTATTTTTAACTGCAAGACTGTTAGAAATTTGAAGTCATTTGTGTATGCTAAACTAATCTAAATTCAATTTATACAAATCTGATATTGTAGCCAAGTTTCTTGGACAGTTTTCTACCAAGGGATCCACCAGGATGGTTCCATAAGAAATTGTCTTTCGTGAAATTCCTTCGCCTGATAATTTCGTAAATAATTCCGTTCACCATCATTTCCTAAAACAAAATATATGAAATATGTATGTTATAATTGCTCATAAAGATTTTTAGGGCTTTTAAAACGCTTTTGAGAGAGCTTTTGGCACGTGCGTCGTTGGCCTACCAATCTGAAGGCTTGTGGTTCGAATCCCTGCCCTGATAAAACCCACAACATAGAATGAGGAGAGTCGCTAGCTCTCCATAATTGTAAGCAACAAGAATCAAGAAGTGTGGTCATATCGAGAGGAAGGACCAGGACATTGCTTTGATAAGCTTAGCTTTCGAGTATTCGTAAAAACTACGTTAGCATGATAGGTCGTAACACGCAAACATTGTACCGCCTACGATGTACCACCTACGACCTTTAATTTGATAATATGCACACACAAAACAACTTGAAATTCCATAAAGCCCCACAAAGTTCTGTTTTCAGCTCAACTACAGCCAGGCCGAAAAAAAGCATTTTACAGAATAGAGGCGGCCTTACCTGTAGAATAATACTTGATGTAGGTGCTCCTCCGAGCGGCTCTAACAGATCTTTTCCAACCACGTAGTCAATAATAGCATCACACATATGTGCAAGGGTAGAATCTGTTGAAGAATAAGAAAAAAATTGGTAACATCGTAAGAAAAATCATAAAATAAGTCACTTCATCAAAAATGATTTCAAGTTGAAAGAATAAATCTTATAAAGAATCGGGAAAAATGAGTAGCTTTAGGATGAAAAATCAAAATATTCCATTAGGCTACGTACTAGCAATTCGGAGTGAGTACTTCTCTTGGTGACAGAACTGAGTGAGTAGTTCATTGGGGGTGTACATGTACTGACCAACAGTCATGTACACCCCCAAGATTAAGATACTTTAACAACTCACCCTTAGATCCAACAATGCTAAGCAATGGGACTTGATGTTTTTGTACAAGCTCAGCTGCATAATTTACTTCCTCAGTATTCCCACTGTGTGAAAAGAACACTACGACGTCTTGCTTCCTAATTTTCCCTGAAATTCAAACAAATTCAGAATCATAAACGTGAAAAAGTTCAATGAGAAAGTTTTATCGACGTTTTCTTTTCAATCGTTTGACAACAATGAATGTTTTGCAAAATTGTTCTGTCTTCGTGAGCAACAATTTCTTTGATATCAAATTTGGGATTTAAAAAAAAACTGTCGATGAGCCTTAACAAAATTGATAGGTATAAATTACAAGTAGCCAATCAGAGGTCCCATTAATATTTTCAAGGATATTTTCAATAATAATAAAAATGTTCATCTGAAGCCAATCACAAGAAATGGTCAGATTATACCCGAAAGAAAAACAACGAGAAGCCCTGATGAAATGTCAGTCATCTCCCTAGATCCATGATCAAAAATCTTTCCTGTCAGAATCGCAAGGTAATACGAGAAAACATTCACACACAAATACACGAAATAAACTAACTTGCCTAAATCTCCATGAGCCCATTCAGTCGCATGCACAAAATGAGCAGGGGTGCCAGTTGATGCCAAAGAAGCTGCCATTCTCTGTGCTACTATTGCAGATTTCCCTAAAATTTCCAATGAATTTCATTTGAGAATATTACAAAGATATCAAATTTTTCCAGTCATTCCAATTTGTGATCTTCATCAATGAACTACAATAATCACAGATTGAAATGCTTAACAAAAAGTTTACTATATTATTAAACTTCTTAATTCAAGGATGCATAACTGCATGAAAATGCGCACTTGCCGTTGACCTGTTAAATTCGAATCCCAAATAAGCCAATCAGACGAAAGAAATTGCTTCTTACCTAACTGTCCTTGAGAGCTAACAAAATTATGGATATGCTTACAGTAAATACAAGAAACTGTAGGTTTCTAACAATGACTTTGAAGGGACAATTTAATCAAAACACTCCAGCATTAATTTCTTCCGTTACAAATCCAATTGAGGATTTTCCGGTAAAAGCAAATGGTCCTACTACTAAACGAAAATGCTTACCTATTCCAGATACCAGCACATTCCCTTTGCAGTTTTCTATGTAATCAATAAACTTAGAAACAGTTCTGAAATCCATAAGATCCAAAAGTCCTTGAGCAGCTTCAAAATCTGCGTTGATACTGTTCTCGAAATCAGGGCATGCATTGTATCCAGACATATCTTCCTCTTCACCGCCTCCTTCCACTCCCTTGTATTTCAAAATCTCGTCCTTGAGCACTTCCCTTAAATGAAATGAATGAATCAAAAATAAAAAGCGATCTAAAAGGATCTCACGAAAAAATTAGGCAAGAAATACGTCTATGGTTAGAAAGTGAAAGGTACAGAAAAGTCTGCTGAGGAAACCTGTCATCAAATTTGAAAAAGGCGTAGGTAGCGCTTGAAAAACGACAACTGCCCAAGAAATGCTTTCAAGCTCATGGTTGCAAATGCATACTTTGCTGGCAGTGATATTCTTAAGATCTGGTTTTATGAATAAAATACTGCTGAAAGCAAAAAAGAAAACAAATCTGGAATGATTAATTAGACAAGATAACAACAAAATGGAAAATAATGGAAGGCAAAAATTAAGCAAGAACCAGTGCAAAACAAAAATTCAGATAAATACCTGGATTGGTCATTGGGCAATCCACCAAGAACCTTGCAACATGCCGCTCCTGTTTTGTTTGCGAGTTCACCAATACGCCTAGAAAATTGATGATTGGAAATTACGATGATTATACATTAATAATGAGTATTTCAGACAGCAATATATCTTTTGAGGCAACCAGCCATGCAAATCCCTTGTCAAAACTTGAAAGCAATTCAGTTTGTTCTTTACTTCTATGCAGATCTATAGGGACATGGAACTTAGAGGGTTTACGAATTGAAGTTGACAAAAACTGGCAAGGAATTATTGTAAAATTCGAAATGAGGACCTACTGCAATGCTAAAGAGATACATGTAAAACAAACAAACAAACTACAACTGAGAAAACATAGTGAATACAATACCTCATTTCATCTTCAGATTTTGGAATTCCATGGAAATGAAGCCCTGCCAAATAAAGCGACAGCGATTAAGATGATATAAATATCAAGAATTCGAACATAAGAATTCTACGACAACATTTCCCATTGAGATGAAATCATATGAGATGAGATGAGATGAGATGAAGATGAGAAATCATATCTGAAGATGATTTTGAAAGCATTTCATGATTTCTATCATGAATCTTGTATAACTAGAGATTACTAAACATTTGAGAATCTTTTAGGGGGCCCAAACCCTCTAGCCCCCTCGCTATCTCGGACTTTGGATATAGATGCCTTGAGAGTTCTTCAGATTCAGATTCAGATTCAGATTCAGATTCAGTTCTTCAGATCAGATTATACATTTACATTTGAAGAACTATTGGCAAGCTCGGTAAAGAACCTCCTCCAACTGCCAAAAATTAAAACATCTTCATATGGACAAAGTTCACTATCGTTCAGAGGCAGTATACTTTGGAACACTTTGTCAGACAGCATAACATCTGCGCAAAATAGCAAGACGTTTAAAACCATGATCAAAAACTGGAAGGGAGAAAAATGTAACTGTAGTATTTGTAAATAGAACTTTGGTTTTAACTTATACTTTGTAATTAGATAGTTGGTATTTATTAGTTTCATGTAAACTAAAGCCACCACCAACTGTAAATAAATTGATTATTAATGTTATTAATATTATTATACTAAAGAGAAAAGAACTCGAACAAACCTGTTATAAGTCCACCAAGGAACGCATCTCCTGCCCCAGTTGCATCCACTACAGTTTTCAATTTTTCAGTAGGAACTTCTACTGTCTGAAAGATGATGATTTAAAATCGAGTTACAAAGATCTAACGTTCACAGATAATCCTTTCTCGAAACATAGCCCTATCATTTAAATATCACTGACATAAAATATGCAGACCTCATTAATGTGCGCGAGCGCACGAGCGCCGCTCGCAGGCACAAAATATCATTACACATCTGTTGCTAGCATCTTTAAGCTACTCAGAGTGATTTGATTGCAGGCACATTTTCCCAATAATTTGCTCGCAGGCACAGAATATTTTTAATGAGGCCTGAAAATATGGCATCATTAACAAGCAAGCAATGCATGATTGTATTTTACTTTCTGTATATAACGGGTGGCCCAAAAAAAGTAACCCCCAAGACAAAAAAAAATTTTAACAAGTTTCTGAATGCAAGATTTGGATGAAATTTATATGGCACTAAGTACAACATAGCCTACACTTACTAAGAGAAAATCAGTTCATAATCAGCTGTATTTACAGAAAAGTGAGGTTTTGAAAAAAACACTTTTCCTTTCTTGGCTCCCCCGTTAGTTTCCATAAATATGCTTTTAAATCCAGTTGGAAGACATTGTAGCTACAAAAATGCTCATTTATGCGTACCACGTTTTGCAAACCAATTCATACAGACGACATGTCACGTGACTTGATCAATTCGCGCTCGAAAATCAGACTTTGGGTAAATGAAGCCATTACAAAGTATAGCGTCGCGCTGGGATTTCGAGAGTGTCTCGTTTATTTATCGCAATAAATTAATTCAGAAAGCTTGGAAGCTGCTCAAATTATTCAAAGACTTTAGCAGATAGATAGGCGAATGTCTGAAAGGAAGGTTGACTTTAAAGAAGCAACGAGCAACTTACGGCGGAAGGAGTTTGTGGTTCTGATTACGACATTATCGTCGCAAAGGCAAGTTTCTCGCAGCTTTATTGGCCTAAATTTTTGTTTTGCTTTTAACAATAGCATGTTCGTGTGTTTATTTCATTGGTTTCGGTCTGGCTGACAATTGCTACCTATCCTTTCCCTACTCACTATCGCAAGGTAGAATAGAGGAACAATTTTATACAAATTTTTGAAAATTTCCTATAGGAACCAATAGAAATTTCCTGAAGATTTACCCCAAAACAAGATGGCGTCGTGTTTTCAACGCTTCTGTGACGTCATGCCGTCTGTATCAATATACTACTTAACATATTTCCGACGCTTCGATATGGATTACACCTTCTGCCATACTGCTTCTAGNACCAATTCATACAGACGATATGTCACGTGACTTGATCAATTCGCGCTCGAAAATCAGACTTTGGGTAAATGAAGCCATTACAAAGTATAGCGTCGCGCTGGGATTTCGAGAGTGTCTCGTTTATTTATCGCAATAAATTAATTCAGAAAGCTTGGAAGCTGCTCAAATTATTCAAAGACTTTAGCAGATAGATAGGCGAATGTCTGAAAGGAAGGTTGACTTTAAAGAAGCAACGAGCAACTTACGGCGGAAGGAGTTTGTGGTTCTGATTACGACATTATCGTCGCAAAGGCAAGTTTCTCGCAGCTTTATTGGCCTAAATTTTTGTTTTGCTTTTAACAATAGCATGTTCGTGTGTTTATTTCATTGGTTTCGGTCTGGCTGACAATTGCTACCTATCCTTTCCCTACTCACTATCGCAAGGTAGAATAGAGGAACAATTTTATACAAATTTTTGAAAATTTCCTATAGGAACCAATAGAAATTTCCTGAAGATTTACCCCAAAACAAGATGGCGTCGTGTTTTCAACGCTTCTGTGACGTCATGCCGTCTGTATCAATATACTACTTAACATATTTCCGACGCTTCGATATGGATTACACCTTCTGCCATACTGCTTCTAGTTCCTCAAAATCCATAATACTTGGGAGGAAATATGGAGCTCTAATTCATTTCAAAGCTGCAAAAAGACTTACATGGTCTCTACTAGTCAAAACTGATGACTTGCTACCGTTTGTCATCGCAAGTAATGTTGAGCCACAACTCTCCCTTAAGTATTTCGCAACATCACTACCACTCAAATTGTCAACTCTGCAATGGGATAACAATAATCACTTTCCACACATTCTTATCAGGGGTATTTAGCTAAATTTCCGAAGCATCAGATCAAAGACAATAACCAAAGTTTTCAAGCTAAAGTTATCAGTGTACTGCAACTTTATTTTACGTTATGAAGAAAATAATTTCGAACCTATCTTTAACATATTAGCAGAAGTTCGAACCAATCAATATATTTAAAGTATTCGGCAATTTTTTCAGTTCTTCTGTGCATTTTCCGTTTGTAAATGTACGGTAAATATTAGTTGAAAGCATTAAAGCTGACCAAAAAAAGGAACTGGAAATTAGGAGCTAAATCCAGACCAATGTTAACATAATACCTGATAGCACTTTAAGAACTTTGATGATGACTTGCAAGACAAGAAAAGATTGTTTCAGGTAAATATTAAGGTCATTGGAGTGACCTTAAGGTCATATGTCATAAGGTCATTGTCAAGAACGAAACTTTACGCAAAAAGGCATTTTCCTGATGGATGAAAATCTTACAAAAAAGAAGGCAAAAACAATAAACAAACCCATTGAGGTCAGGTTTTAATAATGCAAGCATTTCGGCTGCAGCATGTTTTGCAGGTTTGAGAATATCTGCCATCATAACAATTCTACAAAAAAGAAAAACAAACTTAGCTTGCAAAGTGAAATTATTGATAATAAATAGACAACAATAAATTTCTTCATGTCAATAAATTCTCATTGTATAAAAAGAATAGGTATGACATTTAGCAAAGAAGTAATGGTCCCGCAGTGTAGCTTAGGTGGCAGGGCTTGGTAGGGAGGATGCTAAATAACTTTTTACAATATGGTTACGGTAGAATAAACTTATTTTTACATGTCACGGATGAATGAAATTAGATAAACTCACTTTTTCAACTCTTCCAGTGTCCCCAAGCCAGCTTCGTTGATAGCAACCTACAAAATAAGAGAAAAAATAGCGATTTAAAAACAGGAACTCGAATTCGAGTCGAAATTTTCAAAAGAGCGCTGAACAAGCTTGGATTTTAGTTGACTGCATCGGAAAATTCATACCCTGGGTACAAGAAATTTAAAATAAAATAAAATGAAATTCTACTTCAAGGCTCTGGTACCCAGGGTAGAAAATTCACCACTTGTTAGAATAATGTCGTTCGCCAGAATCTTTGCTAAATAGCTAAATCATTGTGAAGGTGTAGTTGGAGCTAAAGCAGTAGTTGACGGAAATATCGACTATTTAACACATAAATTATACAGCAAGATTACAGAATTCAGTTGAGATAAATAAATTGGTTAATGGTGATTCCTGAGCCAATTTTCATTAGTATATAAAACACAGAAAGATCATTCAAAAATACACTGTAACTTTAATATCAGGACCACGACAAACATCATTTTGAGGGTCATTTAAAACACTGAAACTACGTTTAAACGTCAAACGTCTCGATTTGTTCTTACAATGATTCAAGGGCCTAGCTAAAAACCTAGATTACAATAGGGTAATAATCTGTAAACAACCTAACAAAGGGACCTGCCTAATACACAACCTTACGACACAAGTTCTAACCAAAATCAAAGGCCGCTGGCACTAATAGTTAATGGGTATACAGTAGTTAGTTAATGGGTATAGTTAATACTATGGGTATAGTTAATGATTAATGGGAATAAAATTGAATTGAATATAGTTTAGACTTACCGAAGGTGACACATCAAGATCAACTACACTAGTAACTCCAATATCTCTGTTAAAATACAATAGAACATTGCTAAGAGCTTTTAAAAGCTTGGGGAGTGGAAAGGCACACAAAAAGTGGGAGATTAAATTATAGATACATTACTCAAAATGCATAAAAAATTGTGGTGGTGGAGCAGTGATATTTAAATGTCAATATTTAAATTTAAATATTTATTTTAATATAAATATTTAATATAAATATTTATTTATTTTAAATTTAAATATTTGATATTTAAATTTAAATATTTAAATGTAAATTCAATGTTTCTCTTTTTAAAACAGGACAGCTTTATATGGTGACTTCTTCTGTACTGTAGCTACGAAACTTCAGATATACAGACAAAGTAGATATGATCTAGCTACATATACAGTACAGGCCTTGCGCACATCCACACATTCTCAAGAATTCTAAAGACTTTTCAAGAATTCTTCACATTATGATAAGAATTCTTGAGCCATCTGAACGACTGTAAATTTTTTTTAACAAGAATTCTTAGAGAGGAAAACCATGTTAATGTGCACCGGGCCTGTACTGTATGCTCAATATATTGCTTTATTTCAATTTTCTTAACGAATGGGTAAATTTCTTTTTCTTGACTTTTTCTGGGAACACACAGTGATATAAAATGTTAGCGATATATTTGTATCTTTCCAAGAAATTCACTTTAAGCAACTTACTTTGCAATCTTCAACAGGCCAAGAACACCAGATAAAGGAACCTGTGAAATTTCTGTTGTCATCATTAATGCATTTTGTCGAACAGCGTCCTCTGAAGAAATAACAAAAATTTGCTTTTTTATCGATTAAAGAGATAAAATTCCGAAATGCTTGGTGAATAAAAATTGCTTTCAAATTTCATGCAACCCAGTCATTAGAACTACATGGACGAGAGAAACACAGAACAGAACAAAATGGAACAATATGTAGAGGCCATCTGCCCGTAGTGGCATTAACGGCTATAATGATGATGGTAATATCATTAGAAAGATGAAAATAGTCAAATTTGAATACAAAAACCTAATACGATCTCTGACGGAATTGCCAGGAAGCAAGGAGGAGTGGTCACCTAACTTAAAATAGGTAAGGGTGCAAACAGGAATCCATTCTTATTAAAAGGACGTTATTAATTGCTGTGCCTGGAAACAAGAATTTCTATTTGTGGAATAAAGATTTTTCCTATTCATAACAAAAGTATTGGGTGGTACAAAACTTCAAAATAATAACAAATAACGGAGCCTTGTCCTACAGTACATACTTTCATCTAGCGGACTGGGAACAGGATATTTGCTCGACAAAGGACCAAAAGGAAGAAAGGAGCATGAAAGATTTCAGCTGTAAATCCACCTATTTTGGTGTTATGCTGCCACAGCAAGTTGCAATGTAACTCTTTTAAAGCTAAAAGTAATATTTGGTACAAATATTCGATAGGTTGATAGTGAGCTTAACAGAGTTAAATTAACCAACTTACCAAAGAATTCCTCAACAGCTTTCTTATTGATAATACTGGTAGCACCAGATGCCATAATGATTGACCTTTCGCCATCTTGTTGAATGAACACATATGATTGAGCAGTCGTGTAAACATCACTCACTTTGAGAAAACAAAACAGCGTATTGAACATTGGAAACACGATAAGCTGACACCACAAAAATATAGATCCCACAAAAAAAGTCCAATTCATGTTATGATAAATTTTTGCATTTCATTTCACATATATATATATATTTATCTAGAGAGAGGGTAGCCCTTCAGCACAGGTGTTGATTTTCAAGGGGCTCTCCCATAAAATAAAACTGAAATTGATTACAAATAAAATTGAAAACATATTTACAATCTAAAATCTTACTTACAATGTGTTAATATTTACAAAAGAAAAGATGCAATAAATTGTCTTTTTGAAACAACCTAGGGAGACTCTTAGATGCTTAGGCCCCGTTCACACTTCTCCGTTTTTGTTAATATCCGTTTTTGTCGAATCGAAGCTACCCGTTCACACTACTCCGTTTTTGTACGAAAACGGAGGGAAAAACATCCGTTTTTGTCTGTTCACACTAATCTGCTTGATTACAAAAACGGAGCGAAAAACATCCGTTTTTGTGCGTTCACATTGCTCCGTTTTTGTGAACCTCATTGTTCATTATTGCAGCGTTTTCAAAAACCTCCGTTTTTGTGCGTTCACATTGATCCAGTGCGTTTTCAAAAACCTCCGTTTTTGTGGATATCCACTGTTGACAGCGTTTTCGAAAACCTCCGTTTTTGTGCCGTTTTTGTGCAGATTAGTGTGAACGCTTTCACAAAAACGGATGTTTTTCTCTCCGTTTTTGTACAAAAACGGAGTAGTGTGAACGGGG
>REGM01000120.1:463557-483548 GCA_004194415.1 Aurelia aurita | reverse complement strand
TTTCGCTTCATCCACCATGAAAATTTGAACTTGAGACTATTTGAAACAGAGATAAATTTTTACTGATAGGAAGAAGCCGAACATCTTTGTGGTAAATAACACAAATCGAACGGCGTGGGTCACTTCTGACCCGACAGCTCACTTCGTACAATTCAGATAACGTATCAAACTTGAAGTAAACACTTTCACAAAGATAGTACCTTTATCAATCCTTTATATCCCCGGTAATCAACATTTCTGCTCTTCTCTTGAAGGTAAAACTGTATCCAGTTGTGTAGTCCAAGAACTTTTGACGAATCAGTCTCGCCTACGAACACGTGCTCGAAGCCAGATGAATCTGAACCGCTATGGAAGAATTACGAGCTTTGTATTATTGTATCTTGTTATAGGATGTTTCATTGTAATCAGGTATCAACGATTGTGCTCGCTATTTTCAACCTCTAGATATGGCTGAAACTTTTGATCATCATTTTAGTGGTTATAAATTGAACAAAATTTGTGGGGAGGAAATATTCTAGCCCGCCAAACGCTCGAAGGGTTTAAGAGTAAAACATCGACATCAGGCATTTTCTAAAATTTAAATTTGCTATGTTAGTTTGTAATCAGCACTGAAGTTTTTCTTTGCATCTTTCAACCAAAGGAACTTTGGACAAAAACTTTCGGAGACTTTTTGAAAAATCGGAAACAGTTTCCTTTTCACAGTTAATTGATCAAATCTTTCGCTTGAAATGATTTATATTTGCATATAGGATTAACCTAATTTTAACTAAAAATCGGCATTGAATGCGTCAACTCGTAGTATCATAGCAAAAAATGTAACCAAACAATTTTCGGACACTTTCAAAGGTACTTCGGAGAAACAAGTATCGGACAGAACTTTGTCCATAACTTTTACGGTCCAAAACTTTTAGATTTTTAGTTATCAAGGTTTTTAGTTAGCCATTGACGATTCTAATTAACTTCAGTTTGAAAATAGTGCAACCTCGTCGCCAGAGCCGACAAAAGTCCCTGGGGACGAGGTTGAAAATAGCGAGTAGTATGATAACGATATGACCGATTTTGACAAACAAAATTTTCTTATCTAAGTTGATATGTTAGCTATACCTGCATGATCAGTTTATAGGAATCTGATAAATGGTTTGAGAGCTGCAGGCTTTCAAACCTTCAAAAATTTCTGACTCACCCCGTAGATAAAATTGCTGCTGAAGGGTAAGCCAAAAACGTCTAATCGAAACATTCAATACTATACCGGGTGTCCCAAATAAAGGTAACAGATTTTATCATGGCTAGCAATGCCAATTTAGCTCCAATCAATTTGCAATAACTTTTAAACTAATCCTGAATAGTTAACTTGAACATATATACCTTGCTGGTTGATATATGTGCCTCCAAAGTTGAAATATCAACCTTGAAAGTATAAATTTGCCTTCACCTCCAAACCACTTTGCCGCTTTGGCCTAAGCAAATTCTTGCAGCACAGTGAATATATCAATAATAGCCTTGATAAAATTTGAACAAAAAGTAGATTATATTATACGGTATTTGCTACTCGTCTATAATGCATTTCTTAACTTTCTTTAATTTCGATTCGAGATTTCGCCGTGCTTCAGGAATTTGCTTAGGCCAAAACGCCAAAGCTCTGGTTTGGAGGGTGGAGTCAAATTTGAACTTTCAAGAATACAATTTAAATTTGGAGGTACAAATATCAATAAACAAGGTGCCCATGTTCAAGTTAACTTTTCAAGATTAGCTTAAAAGTTATTGCGAATTGATTGGAGCTAAATTAGCATCGCTAGCCCTGATCAAATCTGTTACCTTTATTAAGACAAATATTTAATGTTAGGATTAGACGTTTCGGGCATTACTGATGAAGGGTTATTCCCAAAACTTCAAATCGTATTATTCAAGGCTATATAACACAATGCATACCTGCTGCTACGTCTGTTGTAAAGGTCAAACCAGATGAAATAAAGCTTTCTTCTGAAGTCAGACACTGAGCAGACAATTTTCTTTCTTAACAAGAAATTATAAACAAGTTGCATTGGTTTTGTGTTGATCACTGCATTTATGAAATTCCAATTTTCTGATCTTTCTCTGTACGGAACATATTCTGATCTTCCTAATTCTCGGTTGTAGTTATCGAAGAGTGCGATCATTGCTACAAAAGGAAGCAAAGAATATCTTAATACATACCCACCGGGTGACCCAATAAAAAATGAACATTTTTCAAAAATCACCAACAATTTATTACGTTATTGATCATAAAATTTTCTCTTTGCGCTTTTGTATCAAAGATCGAATTAATTTCTGGAATTATTTTTATTTTGTTCCTAAGGAAAAAAGACCGTAAAATCGTTGCTTGAAAACCGTCTTTTGAGCTACATGTCTTGACTGAACAAGGTACAAACGCTTCTCACCTTTGAAGGTAGGTTTTCGCAGCACATCTGAACTCACATATCTGAACAATGGTCTTGGTGCTCGGTCAGCTCCACTGGACACAGCATTTGCTTGCATATCCAATGTATAGTCAGATCCATTTATTCTTGATGTGTCTTCTCTCCATATTTGTTTGCCAAGATCATTCAGTTCCCTGAATTGAAAGAAGAAATATAAGTTGTAGAAGAAACGAGGTTAGATCTTGTGTGCCCCAACCTCGTACTCAGTGTCGATGAAGGCTTTCCGTAAACTGCAACACCTACATTGATCTGTTAAGGGTTAGCCTCATGTTCACAACAACAGATACCCTTGGGAACGAGGTTGTGTGTGCACATCATTTTGCAACAGCTGCTCGGGGCCACGTCTCCATATCTCCTTGCCAACATTCCCCCAACCCCTTACTGCAAACCTGGGCGAGTGAAACATGTTTGACATAATAATAAATCATGAATCATGAGTGAGTTTCAACGAAACAGACATAAGTTTTTAGTGAAAAGACTAACTTAAATTTGAAAACCTATTTCAGTAAAATCTGTCATGCCATTAGAAAGATGTTGGTGATTTTGCTTGGAAGCTGTTTCGGGAAAGCTTGAAGAAGCACTAAAATTTCGATCAAATTCTCTCTGTTTTCATTTTTAGAATGATGTTAGTGAAAACTTATTTGCAAGTTCTATTAAATCCAGGTCCCTGTTTCACACCAGGAGCCTTTCGATATTTTCAAGCGCTTAGACAATTTACACGAGTCCTATGTTCCTTGCCGCGTTTAATAATAATAATAACAATAATCAATCTATTTAAAGTTGGCTAGTACATAGCTACATATAGTAAAATAACAGGATTAAAATACTATAATTACTAATTAAGGCCAACTACTTAAAAATATACAGGTTGTAAAACAATTTGATAAAATGACTCGATAATACATACAGTTTTTAGCGATAAAAATGTTAAGAATAAAAATGCAGGATTATAAAAATCCGAGGTTTTCAATGTAAGGTCAACATAGTTTGCATGTGCATTCTTCACCGCGCCAAGTTTTGATCTCATATGATTTATCACATTGGACTCGAACAATAAGTCTGCAATCACATCAGTTTTACATCCTGTGAAAAATTAATAGACACACCCTTCTCGTTTGCAGCCTAAAATCCCATCATAAAACATCGTAAGATGTCCTAATTTGGAGTTAAAGGCATGTGGGAATATCTGTCTATCGCATTCTTTAATGTGGTGTGGTTTACGTCCTTGGGGCCTGCACATCTGTCGTGTTTTGTTCCCTGTTAGATTTGGAAAACTGGAAAACTAAAGCTCCTTGGGAATAAGGGGCCTTCGACTTTCGATTTTCATATTTTTTAACGGCATTGGGCCGTTAAGATCAATACCCCCACCCTCCTCCCTCCTTAACGGCCTTCCGCCAAAATCGTGATCAAAACAGGCTTCCGTAAATGGCCTACTTGATCGCAATCAAAATTTCTTAGGGCAAGCTACTCCTAGGCCCAGCCAAGTTCAACGTAATTGAAGACTCTAAATGCAAAAAGGATGTAAATACTGCCGTTTTTCTCTGCATGTTTTAGGTTTTGTAGGTCATGAGTTTTTAAAAAATCGCTAAGAGATTTTCGTACGATTTTTTATTTTCTTAACGGCCTAAGGTAAAACCCCCTCCCCCCTTAACGGCCCAATGCCGTTAAAAAATATGAAAATCGAAAGTCGAAGGCCCCTAAGGAAACTAAACTTTGATGCTCTTTAAATCGAAAGTGAAGTTTTTTTTATATATTCCATTAAAAAAATTTACAAAAACATATTACTGATTACACTACCTACAAATTACTTTACAATACTACAAGGACGATACCATAAGGATCAAAAGACTATGACTACCTCATGGCCATTACATGAAGTGAAGTCATTGCAGAACAGAAGGACGAAGAATGAAAAAAAATCTGGAGACCCCGGACAGAATAAAGTACAATATGCTTCAGATTATCTTGACTAAACCAAAAAAGTTTCTTACATATTAATGATATCTACGTCCCAGGACAAGTTTCTTAATTTTGTAGCTATCGTCAAGTTTCTTATAATGAGCTTCTTATGGAATACGTGTGCTCTAAACCTCGCTCTAAATTCGCTTCTGAAACATTTCGTTTCATTCAAAGTTATTGTATTTAATTGTAAAATCTGTAAGTAGCCTGTTCATAAGTTATGTAGCTTGTAAATATTGTATAATTTTCTATATCTTTGTATATTTTATTATAAATAGTTGGTATTAATTAGTTTCTTAGAACTATGTTACACCAACTTTAAATAATGATAATTTGATTTGACTTGATTTGATATTCCAAGAAGATTACTTAGCTTACCTCTCGCTACAACTGAGTGGAGAACTGCCGCAGCTTGCCCTTGGAGCATATCTGTGTTTGTTTCCATATCTGTGACGACGAGCATTTGCAGCCAACACCAAAGCCAGCAGCAGCAAAACGACAAAACGAGACATGATCCTGGCTCTCAAAAATCAGAATGAACTTTGAAACGTGATGAAACGATATTTAAAAACGAATCCGTTAAATCGCGTGCCCTGAAAAACCTACTTGAGAAACAGCACTAATAAAGTAGCAATGTTATTTCACCTGGTTTGGTATTCAGTTGTATTGCATTTAGGTTATTGATTCTCGACGGGGGATTTTAAATGATATAATTTTTAAGTGACATATGATTATAGACAATGGGTTTGCGTTTTCTATCCTAGTTAGGCCCATGCGAATCTGCCTGTTCATGCTGATACCAGGGTTGAACTTTGTTATTGTACGTCAACCAAGGCGTAGGCCTTGAAAGTTGCACACACACAACATCAAAAGGATATAAACTGTTTGGAAAGGCAAGGCCACAGAGAAGATCAACTTTAATTTATTCATAAGCCATGAAGCGAATTAACATGACTCGATAAGCTCTTTCCCTGTTTGATACAAGTTTCTTTGGTTTTGAACACTGAAGGGAGTCTGGGTCTAGATTAATTCGCGCCAAAACTTTAGCTCGATGCATGTCGCGTGTACACTGGATAAAAGGTTGGTAGTAAAGCAAGAGATCAAGGGTACGTCATGTGCTGTGTATTCGATAAGTTCGGACGTAGAGCCCTTGAAAAAGAGCGACCAATGTTCTATACACATTTTAAGAGTTTGTCTTTGAAACAAGGTTTTCATTTGCTTAGCGACACATGGAGCATTGTCTTAAAACGAGACCTTTGTCGTGCAATGTTTCTTGCCATACATGTCGCAAGCTAATCAAAGCTTGTGTAGAAATGTTTGTCGAGATGGCCAAACGAACAAACAAACCTTTGGACTGCGTTCGCACGATACCGGCACATTTTGAAAACGGTGATTTTGAAAACGGAACTCTAACCGGCAGTGGCGTGGTGGCAGGGGGGGCCAGGGGGGCCATGGCCCCCCTGAATGTAGGCGCTGGTAACGTTAAGGGGGCGCCAAAATCGTTTGTTTGTATGGGGACATCAAAATTGNTTGGTATTCAGTTGTATTGCATTTAGGTTATTGATTCTCGACGGGGGATTTTAAATGATATAATTTTTAAGTGACATATGATTATAGACAATGGGTTTGCGTTTTCTATCCTAGTTAGGCCCATGCGAATCTGCCTGTTCATGCTGATACCAGGGTTGAACTTTGTTATTGTACGTCAACCAAGGCGTAGGCCTTGAAAGTTGCACACACACAACATCAAAAGGATATAAACTGTTTGGAAAGGCAAGGCCACAGAGAAGATCAACTTTAATTTATTCATAAGCCATGAAGCGAATTAACATGACTCGATAAGCTCTTTCCCTGTTTGATACAAGTTTCTTTGGTTTTGAACACTGAAGGGAGTCTGGGTCTAGATTAATTCGCGCCAAAACTTTAGCTCGATGCATGTCGCGTGTACACTGGATAAAAGGTTGGTAGTAAAGCAAGAGATCAAGGGTACGTCATGTGCTGTGTATTCGATAAGTTCGGACGTAGAGCCCTTGAAAAAGAGCGACCAATGTTCTATACACATTTTAAGAGTTTGTCTTTGAAACAAGGTTTTCCTTTGCTTAGCGACACATGGAGCATTGTCTTAAAACGAGACCTTTGTCGTGCAATGTTTCTTGCCATACATGTCGCAAGCTAATCAAAGCTTGTGTAGAAATGTTTGTCGAGATGGCCAAACGAACAAACAAACCTTTGGACTGCGTTCGCACGATACCGGCACATTTTGAAAACGGTGATTTTGAAAACGGAACTCTAACCGGCACATTCTGAAAACGGCATTATGTGAAAACTCGAAAACGGGACATTCTTCGACGCTTTCAAGACGAGGCTGATCGATTCTTAAGGTGTAGGTACATTTCTTTGGCATCAAATTCTTGGGGAGATTGTAACAAGTTTGTTACGGTCAAATTTCCTACCGTTTTCAAATTGTGCCGGTATCGTGTGAACGCTACCAAAAATTTTGCTACCGTCACATTTTTCACCGTTTTCAAAATGTGCCGACAGCGTGTGAACGTAGTCTTAGATCAGTGAAATCGGAAAATGTCATCATAGGATTTCTGGCAAGGGCGTTTGAGATATCTGTTGGGTATCGGAAGCACATTTTCATAACCATTCCCTCTAAAGGCTAGAACTTGAGTTGTAAGCGGCACAGACTAGATAAGCATTGCTTTTTCTATGGCGTACAAATCAGTAAGCATTTAGTTTTTAGCAGATTTGTGAATAAATACCGTCATCATCATCATCATCATCATCATCATCATCATCATCATCATCATCATCATCATCATCATCATCATCATCATCATCATCAGGTAAAAGAAGGTTTCGCAACAGAAACAGTCAAAATTGAACTGATGGCTTCTAGAAGTGGTAGACGAATATCATCTAAAATTAACCTAAATTTCCTCTAAGTCTTGTTTGATCAGATCTCAATATTTTCAAGATTTTTAACATCAAATATCTTAAATGCAACCTGACTATTTGCAAAGGAATCAAACCTTTTAAGATTTCACGTCTTCAAATTGGACGATTGATAGGAATAAATGACATTATACAAGCTATATCAACAATCTCCAATCGTCCTTTTATTATGCTAGAACATATCAGATTTTTGGAAAATTTAACGGGGGGAATTGATTCAAAATTTACTCTCTTCGAGTTTATTTCTCTCCGCCAATGCAATTTGATTTGAAGGCTGGGTTGGAGGGTAAGTCTCCCTTTTAGGTACGAGGCTTATTGGTGATGGGACACCTTTTCAGCTATATATTAGGTGATGATTTCATTATTTTAACTGTGAATTAAAAACAAACACAGTTCTGCATAGGGAAATCTATCATTTGTAAAAGCTCCGTGGCAGCCATTTACCAGATCTGTATCCGCCATTTACTAGAACAAACCGCTCTCCCCAGTCTTCAATTGTGATTGTCGAAATGGTCTATTACATGAATACCAGATGATTACAATACATATTAATGGTAATGTGTCCAGCTATAGCAAGCAACTCTGCTGGGGGTCATGAGAAACATGTGATATTTCATGTGATCACTTTAAACATTGATACGAGGCTCCCTATGCGTTTATGTACCCTTTGTACAACAATGGGGGACACTTTCGCATAACCAAATTTTGCTATGTGTTTGTGTACCAGGACACTTTCGCATACGAGAACTTTGCTATGCGGTTGTGTACCCTTTGTAAAACAAAGCGGGAACAAAGCTGGGAACAAGGGAACAGATTTGTGAAAACTCATATTTTTAGGGAACAAATTGATAAATTTTCTGATTAATTTTACAGGGAACAAGGGAACAAACAGAAAAATAAGTGGGAACAAGGGAACTTTGACCCCCCCACCCCCTTGGGAGGGCCTCGAATGTGTCGTTTTCGTGCGAGAGGTCTATCCGTAACACTTCTAGTCCGTTTTCAAATTGTGCTGGTTTATTTGTTTGAATTGCACAGCAATATACGTGGAGACCGTGGACTGCATGCCTGCTGTTTAGCTTCCGAATTAGATGAATGAAATTGAGATGGCAGATGCTTAGATTTATCCTGTTGTGATTTCTACTGATTCAGGTTTCATAATTACTCGTGTCTCCTTTTTGCATGCAGCTGTCGAATGAGGCAGCCACCAGGTTTAAATAGTACCTTATAGGGTTTGGCTTATCTATATTTATGTCTTCACTGATCGGCCGTAGAATCCCTTTTAATGTCAATAGGTCTCCGCATTGTTCTGATGTGTCAATCATAAGCAATAGATTATAATTTTACGAAATCTGCCCTTGTTTGCCGAAGCTTTAAAATTGATGGCAGAACTGTAACTGTCTACTGCCATGAAAAATGTCATCGTAAGGGTATGAAATCACTTCTCGTTACAACAAACACATTCTTTTCTTTTTCTTTGTTTTCGTATTTTTCTTTATGTTTCTTTATTTTCGTATTTTTTTAAGGCTCTGGTACCCAGGGTAATTCTTTTCCTGTTTTTTCTAAGAAACTAAGAAAAATCTTCAGTCAGTACTGACAATCTAGCTTAGATCCAGATTGGCTTATTCCAAAACACAGCTGGGTATAAGATTGCGTTTCATCTTTTGGGTGATATCAGATGGGAAAATTTTTTATTATGATATCGATTCTAAAAGCAATTCTTGAGTTTTGTTTCTCCAGAAAACAATACAAAAATAAAACCTGGATAATTTTTCAAACCTGCAAGTTCTTGTCCTGACTCACCAGGGGCAACCAGGTAGTTTGTTTGGTCTGGATACATAAAATTTCGCTGGCCTCAAGCGAGAAAAGCTGCAGGACTTAGATTCTTAACTTCTTCTTCCAGATGGACACACGTTTTTTTTATATAAGAAATTAAGAATTTTTCAAGTACTGAAAGTTCCTTAAAATTATCAGATTTTCAGTACTCAGAGTTTCTTACGAGTTTCCATAACAATCTTCATGTTTACTACCTGTGCCCTCGTGAACATTTCGAAACAAAGTTTTCGAAGCCTTTCCAATGTTTCTGAGTAATATGATACAGGAAACAAGTGAAAATAAAGTAAAAATATGCTAAGAATTTCCTTTATCAAAATAAATAGTTACTTAAAGTAAATCAACGGGGTTAAAAGGCAACTTAGCTAGGGGGACTGGGTCCATGTAAATAGAACCTATTGTATTTGATGTTTTCGATCGATGAAAACAATAGGAACATAAGTGGCGCGTGCCGTTCTTTTGTGCTATGTTTAGACTAGATCGCTATATCTCCGTTCATTTACTTTGAGTTATGTTTTCCCAGTACTGGAGTTTCTTAACTTTTTGGCGATCTGAGACGTGAGAGTTTGAGTTTCTTATAAGCGGTTTCTTATAAAAAATACGTGTAAAGCATTTCCTTTTCAAAAGATTGCCAGTGTGACGCAAAAAGGCTTTCCAGTTCGTTACAAAGTCAATCATTTCTTTAGAACTGATGACAGGCTCTCATCTCACAACTTTCCATCAGCTACAGCTAAAAGCATCTTAATTTTTGGATTTCTTGCCACGGAAACTTAAATCAGTGTTTTTTTAGAGGTTTTAAGTTATCCCTTTTTATTTTATGTTATCCTGTACGGAATTACGATAACCCCAAAGTTGTCAAATAGGATTTTGATTTTATTTTATCCAACATGCGTCACGGACACTTGACATCGAAATTCAAACCTACTTTAAAAAGTAAAATATGTTCCGTCTTGCTTTCCAACTTGGTTAGAAATCACAATGAAGTGCGACCACACAGGCAAAAACGATTACCTCTTTCTCAAAACACAATATACTTCAAATTATAACGACATTCTTCTAATTTCTCGGCTAAATCTTTTTATTTAAAGAGAAACCTAAATTCTTCCTGCTAATAATATTGTTAAATTTCATAACTATACGTTGTCGCAGAGTTCCTCCCTGGTGGAAGGTGGAAAGCGTTGGGGGTAAATTCAGTTTTCTTGGCTTTATCATGGTCTTGTCATGTGAACCTCATAAAACACAACGTAAAATTTCAGGATTGTTTCGCTTCAAAGAAAATCTTCAAAGACGACGAAAAGCTGGGAAATCCAGTCCAATTTTGAAGCGAGCATGCTGCTTTTTAAGGGGGCAAGGGAGCAACGACCCACAATCAGAGCCTCTCCTATTGCCACTCCTCTGAATTTGTATCCCTATTCTGAGATGGATCTACCAATGTCCCCTCTAAACTGGTCTAATGAGCAAAGGGCAGTATTTGTAACTACAATTTCAGTAAAAAATGACCAGCATTTGAACTAAAATGAAGTGTTACAAGAAACATAGCCATCTCCCAGCTTGAAAACTCAAACGCAGACCAATTTGAAAATGCACAAAATATGGAACAATTCTTATCTTTTTAGAAATATTTAATTCAAGATGAACAACCCCAACAGAAGTGCTGTGGGGGGGGGGGGCGCAGCAGATGCAGCTCAATTGTTTGAAAATTATAAGATATTTTAAGGCTGAGCCCTTCTACTGGAAACAAATCTTGGCTGCATCGCACGCTGCATCCTTAAAAGTGTGTCCTCTCCTATTATGATTCTAGCCTTACCCCTGATTACAATTACCAGCAGCCTACAATGCAGCACCTAACTACAAAGGCTTTCAGCAAGAGGGATTACATATACTACATGGAGAAATTGACAAAATTATGTGCTACAATAACTTGTTGGCAAAAACTTGCATAAGTTTACTGATGTCGAGGTTCATAACCTCATTTTTAGCAGTCTTATTTTAACAAAATTTCTCAGGTTACACCACAACACTTAACGCTGTACTTGCCTACGCATGTAGACTACTGTATGCGCAGCCTCATGTCCACCTCAAAGGCTGAGTGCAGGCTACACTAGAGATGTAAAAGAAGGCCATACTGTAAAATGATAACAAAACTACAAGACTAGTAGCTAAGTATAAAAACATAGCCAGTAAGTTTGTCGCAGATTCATAATGGGAGAGTACTCTGGTCTTTTCGATCTCTCCAATCTTCAGAAATTCCCACTTCAAAGAGGTTTTAGTACGCAACAAGGAATTGGAACATGGAATAATTTGGAGCTACTTCTATGTCCAGCTGAAGAACATAGAACAATATCCATTAACCTTGTTCATGTGCATGCACAATCATTATTTCCAAACCGACCACAGCGAGACCAGGAATAATTAGCAAACTTATAAAAATAGTCTCAAATAAGAGCTGCATTGGAAACTGTGAAGGATTCGCGGAGCAAAGTTTGCAGTTAGTTCTTATTTGAGACAATAATTATAAGTTTGCTAATTCTTCCTGGTCTCCCTGTGAACTGACACAACAAAGTACTATTTCCTTTGCTTTGTTGATCTGTCCTGCTGGAAAACTCAAAACTAGCGATATATGGAAAGCAACAGAACAAAATTTTACAAGACTTTCAAGCACATAAAGGGACTTTGAATGCTTATCGTATGCTTTTAGATTGTAAAGGGGCTCAGTAAAAACTCAGGGTTTTAGCCCCCCTACTGTAATCCCTACTGTTTAAACCCCTCCAAAATATTCTCTCCATCACATCAAAAACAACAAACTTATCACAGGAAACCCTGCAGCAGACCCCATCTGAACATAATTACATAATACTCTTGGCAAAAGGCCAGCTACAATTAAAATTAATCTTGTGGAAGCATAAACAGCCAAATTTCATTTCACATCTGTGTCAATTTCAGTTCGTTCATTTTCGGATCTCTTGGCAACAAATTCGTCAAACAAGCTAGGCCATGCCTCTGATTCATCATAATTGCTGAAGTCTGGTTGCACAGTCTCGTACAAATATAGAAACATATTCCATGTGTCTCTAGATATCCCTTTAACTTGTTTCTCTTGTAGAAAATCAATCCATTCTCGAAGAAATACAGGAGTCCTTTTTGAAAACACTAACAACCACAAATCAATAGCCACAGGTGTAGGTAAAGTTCTTTGTCCATCTTCTACATCAAGACCAAAGCCATATGTAAATCGATATAAATCCCTAAACATATCTTTATTTTCTACTTCTTGCTCCAAAGCTGCTAATTTCCCCTGCAACGCTCGGATTGAATCTACTTTCAATGTTTTACAGCCGTTCATAAATTCCTTTTTGGTAAATCGGCACATTTGGGATACACTAAATTTCCAAGCTAATAAAAGAATTCTGAATTCAGTTGGGTCAAGCTTCAGGTCTTGGCAAAGCTTCTCAGTACCGTCTGCTAAAATCGAGTCTTCATTCCCATCTTTGTATTTCTCAAAAAATGTTTCAAGTTTCTGTTCACTGACAGCAGACTTTGATAATGAAGAGCTTCGTTGTGCTGTGTTATTCCCTTTCAATTCAGCCTGTCCCGATGATTTCTTGGTGATTTCTGTTGAACGCGTTGATTTACCATTTTCAAAGCTTTGCTTTCGTTTATCGTTCGTAGGCGATGCTTTCCCAGTAGCCACATAAGTCACTGAAACAGGACTATACTTCTCTTTGCCATTTATTACATTTTTATTTTTCGCTTTGTTTTGCCTAGCCCGTGATGATAAATGTTTTTGGTTGCTGGATGAAATACAGCAGTTCCCCATAGTTAGGCTGATGGCCTTAGGCTTGGCCAAGCAAGAAGAGAAAGGGTATAACTTATGCCAAGCAAGCACACTGAATGCTTAATGAATTTACCTGAATTCAAATTCAAATGTGAGATTGGCCTGTAGATGATGAATTTTCAGTAAATGGCCTCTTGTCTGTCTTCAAACTGTGGCAGGTGAGCGAATTGAGCAAGCAAATCTCCCATCACAAAATCCTACTGCCATCTTTTCATACTTCATTTCCTGTAATGAGATAGCCAGACATATGATGTCATGGCTAAGAGGTTGTTTCTATCAGTTATGAACCACTTCTTTTCTTTGAAAAGATCGGGGAGAGCGGGAGAGCCCGTTCCCAGCCCCCCGACAGCAGTATGATTTTTTTTTTTTTTTTCATTCAATGACACAATATTTTAAAAATACATGGTCATACTAACACATATCTACAACAAACTAACAAAACAATAAACAGCTATAAAGCGTACCAAAAACAGAGAGGGAAACTAATATCTTTTCAAATTGATTTTAAGTGTCCTGTTTTCAGACTCAAAGCGCGTGGTGTATATTGTATGAATGAAATTAGAGAATAGTATAAGAAACTCAAATACTGAAGTTTTGAACAGACAATGGAAAAAACAATAGTTTTTGTTTTAAAACAATAGGCTGACATTGAAGACAATGTTCAGGTTGGGGGCATGCTCCTCCGCAGTGTCCTACTAATTTGACTTCGGCAGTCTTTATCTTATCGGGTTCTTATGATAAGTGATAAGTTGTTCATTTTACCCCCTGGTTATCTCGTGTTATGGTCTAAAACTCTTATTTTCGCGGTTGAGTGGTGGTGCCATAGATATATAGTGGTGCGGAGAAGCGTGAGGCTCGGGGAGAATGGAAAATTTGAGGTCAACAAAACAAAAATGCGTGCAGAAATCCTTGTTTTCTTCTAATGTGACCTTGAAGCAAGGGTGGGCATGTGCTATGTTTTTGGTGGTCCTATGTATGTCTTGGAAAAACGATTTCACCAACCCATTTTTCAGCGTACCAGTACAAATTGCGCTCCTAAAAAGACTGGTTTTGGGGACATACTTTTTTATAATACTCCGATAAAACCCAATTTAGAGGACAAATATTGACCAACATCCAAGAACATGAACAGTCCAAGTTAGTTGCAAAATGATATTGTCGAAAAAAGTTCAAAATAAACCTGATTTTAGGGACACGCATTAACATGGTATGGGAGAAATAAACTGGTTATGTGGACATACATAGGACCACTTTCCTCACTGCAACATGCCCACCCTTGCTTGAAGGCCTTGAAGTCGCTTATTCTTTCTTTGAGATTTCCAAATCAAGCTTATTCATTTTTCTTGGATTCATATTTTTCACCTTTTTCAACCTACAAACATTTTCAAGGCCTTTTCCAAAACAACTGCATGTATACAAAACAGTCTCTATCCTTTTGAAAAGAGCCTTCTCCATTGCAAAATTGCGAAAGCGCACTGATGGGCTGCAAATTGTTTGAAATTTTTCACGGCTGAATTTCATGCATTCTTACATAAATAAAAATCACAAACTACTAAAAATGAGGATCACACGGTCCATTTCTCTGAGTTTAAAACATAAAACAAAGGCAGATTCATTGGGAGAAATTTGGGGGTTTCGCGAGGCAAAAGTCCACTTCAACTCTTCCTAGAACTGTCAGCCATGACATTTTAGAAGCAGCATATGATTTCCTGCTTTGATGACGTCACTTTGTTGTTGTTGTTTAACTTCTGTCTGGAATGTAGCTCCAAGGAAACGATTTGCCGAAAGTGAGACATACCGCTTCTAGCCTAACGGGAGGAGCTATCCGGTATCCGGTATGAAACCGAGCTAATAAAAGTACTGAAAGCATCACTTTGTTGAAACTGATGTTGGCAATTCTTGGTTTGGATGAATCATTCTCAAAAGTCAAATTTCTCTCAGCACATTTTTGGGGGTGGAGGAAAGGAAACCACGAGGCCTCACTTTCGATACCAAGCAGTTGTGTCCGTCCGGTACCGGAAAGATATGCCTGCCACCAGCTGCACCAGTGCAAGCATACCTAATGCATGCTTGTCCAGCAACTTGCTTTCCTCTCTTATCTCTGATAAAAAACCTGTAAATTTGTTAATTTCTCAGACCTTAGTTTGAAAAGATCTGTTTAGGAAGATTTTGACCTGGCGAGGAAGAAATTGAAATGTATTTTGTCAGCGTTATAATTCACCCCTTCTCTTGAAATCCCTGACATTTGTGAAGAATAACCTGGTTCCCTTTGATACCAGGGAAGTATGATGCAACTGTCGCTCTTTTTTGGAGGGCCACAGCTTTTAGGTGGGTATCTTCCGCAAAATTTTGATAGGGCATGTTGCCCATGTGCCCTGGTTTTTATTTGCTTTTGATGCAATTTCTCGTGAAAAATTGATTCTTAAACAGCAAATGTATTGCCAAATGAAAAGCGTTCAAAGTTGTTTAATATTGAGGTCACAAAAGAGGTCAGAATTGTAAATGAAAGTGTTGGAGTAGGTGACACACATTGTACTGCGCTCAGAATCACAGTGAAAAGGCAGTGCATACTGCTTCGAAGGATCCGTGATTGGACATCAGTGACCTCAAAACCGGTCAATTTGCAATCGAAGCAACAACGAACAACCCCTATTCACAGTCGAAGAACAGGCTACGTAGCAAAGAGCAAAGCTTGAGTGAGAAATTTGTGAAAAGCTAGTTCCGTAAGCAAATACAATTCTCAAAGAACGACACAAGGTATGCCTTTGCTACATACCGGGTGACCCGAAAAAAAGTGAAACTTTTTGAAAAATCATCAGAATTTGATTATATTTCCGATCATGAAAATGTTTTCATGTGTATTTGTATCAAAGACCAAATTAATTTTGGACATATTGCAAAGTCTTGAAATGGCTTTAAATTTATGGGAACATGTGCTTTTACAAGCTACCTGGTTTTGAAGCATACTCCGAAATCACAAGAAATGATTACTAAAATGGAATTTTTATCCCCCAGTACCACTTAAATTAGTTGCATGTTGCATATGACCTTGACGAAGCTCTTCTATCATGTAAGACTCGAAACTTCATGTGAAATCACGAGAAATATCTTTTTGGCCAAAAATTCAATATTTTGTAAAATACAATTGCTCAAAACATGTTTTTCGTGCCATAACTTTGTCGTCTCTCCCCCAAAAGAATAAAATAACATTAATCCATTAAATTTATTTGATCTTTGATACATTTACACAAAAAGAAAATTCAAAGATCAATGATCCATTTTGACAATTTTTTAAAAAGTTTCACTTTTTATTGGGCCACCCAGTATAGTCTTGACTAAAGAGCCTTGGAGTGGCAAAAACACAGGATAATTTTATTCAAGTCGGTCACAACAAGATCCCAAAGAAGGAACCAAGAGTGATTTGCTTTTACCAATGTGACGCTGAAATTTCCAGAAAATAACTGCAATCTTAAGGATTAGCTTCGAATAGGTCTTTTTCGGTAAAATACTTGACAATCAAGTTTAGCATTTTGGTATTGAATTTGAATTTTGAACGAAAACTGAACCCAATCTTTGACACTTTGCGTGACTCGTGCAGTTTTATAAATTTGCTGCAAATGGTTCAAATGAGAAATTCTACAGGAATTATCTTTTTTTTTTAATAAAATCAAGATGATCCAGACCAATCCCTGGCGTGAAAAAATATCCCCCTAAAATTACAATCTCTCTGTTCGTAAAAGTGCTTCTGAACCCTGTCACCTAGTCTTTTTCTTAAAAATCAAAGCTACAAATATTCATAATGTCACTTGGAGCTCAGCAAACTTACAAGATGCGGGCAAGATGCTCCAAAAATTGTTTACATAGGGTTTTGTTTCTGGTATTATTCTCCCGACATGATCTTGTTCATTGATTATAATTTTTGGCTTATGCAAATTCAAGATTCCATCCTCTACAACGCTGTATGCATCCCAATCTACGACCGAGCGTTTAAGGTTCCATAGAAAGGAAATGAAAATGTGAAGTATCAGCCCTTAAGTACACGATGACCTACAAAAGATGGGACCAGCGAAGTTGTAAGGATATGAGCAATGGATGCACAAGCCACAACACGAAGAAAATAAACACACAATGATGATTTGGGCAATGGGTGACTTCCACTTGACTGTTGGCTCATCGACTAGAAATCGTTGACCCACCTGAATATGGCAGACATGCCGAGAAAACAGTATGCAGTGAAGAAACTATAAAATGCAGCTCACAATCAGCTTGAATTCGCCTGTCAGTTTAGCAGTCGCAGAAGGGTGTCAGAAGAGAGAGGGAGATAAGTTTTCATCTTGAATTTGGCGTTGAAGTTCTCTTTGGAGAAGTTTCTTAGGAAGAAGAGATGGCACTCAATGCGACTACGCTGGCATTAGCCACAACGTTATCGACAATAGTTAGCAATGATTCTATGTTCAGGAACACTTCGATTAAAGACGTAAACATCGCGAAATCAAAAGGGTGGAATCATTCTAATACCCATCAGATGTGTATCAGTGCATCAATTCATCAGTTCCCTAAAGATTTAGTTGGAGACAAAAATAGAGCGAAAGGAGGGGTGTTGATTCACATCTTCGCAGCATTCTATATCTTCGGTTGCCTCGCTTATCTCTGTGATTGTTATTTCGTACCTGCTTTGGAAGTGCTCACTGAGAGGCTGAATATTCAACCCGAGGTTGCTGGTGCTACTTTCATGGCAATAGGGAGCTCTTCGCCTGAACTGTTCACGTCATTAATTGGAGTGTATGTCGCAGAGGATGATGTGGGAGTTGGGACAATTATTGGCTCAGCTGTTTTCAATATTCTATTCGTAGTTGGGTGTTGTATTATCGTGTCACCGACCGTGCTGTGCGTTGAGATCTACCCAATTGTTCGTGATGCATCCTTCTATCTGTTGTCCCTCATTCCCTTGGCTGCCATCTGCATGGATGGGCAAGTCGATTGGTATGATGCTGTTTCTTTGGTGCTATTATATGGCCTGTACATTTTCATGATGTATCATAGTGTCGCTGTGGAGAAATTATTTTACAGAATGTTTCCCATGGCAAAGAGTCGCCAGATACCCAAAGAAACAACACCAATGTTGGATAAAAATACTGAACATACACTCGATGCAGCGCAAGTCAAAGCGATCGAAGCGATGAACGGGAATGCAAATCATGAGACGAAAAATGGCGAAGTGACGAAAAATGGCGAAGCGACATATGTGGTGAATGGCGAACACCTTGAAATCAAAATCACTGATACTGAGAAGGAGGAAGAAGATGCATCATCCTGCTCTGCTTTTTACCCACCAAATGGAAAAAAGAAACGGGTTCTGTGGTTCATTGGCCTCCCTATTATTGCTCTCTTCTGGCTCACCATCCCTGACGCAAGCAAGCAAAGATGGCGACGTTGGTTTCCTCTGACTTTCATCATGTCGCTCGTTTACATCGCCTCATTCTCCTATCTGCTTGTCTACATGGTAACAATCGTTGGTTACACATTCGGCGTTCCTGACATCGTAATGGGCCTAGTCTTCATTGCATGCGGAGCAAGTGTCCCAGATGCCCTTGCGAGTATCATCGTTGCAAAACATGGTATGGGGAGGATGTCTATTTCTAACTGTCTTGGAAGCAACGTATTTGATATCCTGCTTGGTTTAGGCTTGCCCTGGATGATGAAGACCCTTTTCACCCACTACGGCCATGCTGTACCCATCATGAGTGGCAGTATCAAATTCACAGTGTTTATTTTGATTGGCAGTGTCGTTGCGATGATCTTCGTATTCTGGATTAGTCGCTGGAAGTTAAGATGGCCTGCTGGCCTCATGTTGATCACAAGCTACCTCGGATTCATGACGGTTTCATGTTTGTTTGAGCTGAATGTGTTTGGGAGGTATAATCTCCCGCAATGTGAATAGGCCCATCTGGTATCAGAAGATTTGAGTTTCTGAATCGCTCCCTACTTTCTTGATAATTTCTATACAGATCACGAGAGTATAAGCCTAAATTTTCCCCGGAATTTCGGTATCAAATCTGCTTTATGATATAAGCAAACTCAAATTGATAAAGTTTGCTAAAAGATTTGAAAGACTTTTGATCAGGTAATGCAAATGTTTCATCCAAATAGAACCTTACTCCCCATGACTTAGCTATGAACCCCCTTTTAACGCTACCAGAAACAAATGTCCGGTACATGTGAGTCCAAGAACATCTTTTGTGTACTAAAAAGTTCAAGAACGATTGTTATTTTCTAATTCGTTACACTCAAACGAAAATAACTTTATTTACTGATCAACACTATATTCTAATTACGTTACAAAAACCAACAATCTAACACAAGATATAAGCTCAAGGTATAGTAGGCTCAGTCTAGTGAAAACGTGACGAACGCAGTGTCAAGTACCATTCTAAAGTCTCGTCATACTTTTACTTTCAAGATATGGGTTGATATGGGTGGGAGGGGGCGGGATCCGAAATACAAAATCACTATCGAACTGTGATATTCCTTCGCCGCGTGTCAACCTTATATACTGCATATTCCCTTGGGTCATTCGGTCATTCCTAAGCAGTACTGCATTAAGTCGAGCTCTAGGGGGAACCTTATCCACTCTTTACGTCTCCTGGAATCAGTAAATTCATTTCTAAACGCATAAAGGAACTCAAAGCTTACTCAGTAATATTTACAAGTATAGGTTGTCAAATTAGTACTATTTACTCTATTTACATGGACATTTTGTGGGCAGTCCATTGCCACCTAAATAAATTTGCTTGCGTATAGGTTGTCAAATTTAGGAAAACTTGTCGTTCAAACAATTGATCTACCGTAGCTCAATTTGAAACAAATTCCCTTTGAAACTAACATTATATGAACTTATACATTGATTATGACTCGTTGATTAATGTTAGTGTTGAACGTATAACCCGGGGGGG
>REGM01000120.1:434906-461891 GCA_004194415.1 Aurelia aurita | reverse complement strand
AGGACGCTGCGAAGGAGAAACGAAACGTTTTTCCTTCGCAGCGTCCTCGTCACGATTTACGCCCCCGCAGAAGTTAGTATGTTTTGTTGAGCGCTGATAGACCACGGAATAGACATGGAGCAAGTCTAATCATTACCTATCATGAGACAAATCTGCAATGAGGCAAACTAAGGCACAGGATAAATTTGCAATGACTGGTTTTGAGCAATTTGAAACTACAAAGACTTTCAAATTATCTCCCGCAGAAATGCGCGCCTAATACGAACTACTCTTGCAGTTAAGCAGTCACCAGATCCTTAAAACAAATGCGCAAAATTGCTAATCAATCAGAATCAGCAAAAATCAATCGTGACGTCAGAAAGAAGAACTTGTTAATTTGACGTCATATAAATGAGACGTCGCATCTTGGACTGTATCCTGATTTTACACGAATAGTTTAGAGGAAGGACGTGTTTTGCCGTCGTGGTTAAAACTTTGTGGAAATTTACGGAATTGTTTGAGGTAGGTACAAACATTGTGAAAATAGTTTAAAATGCGAAGTTTATTGAAGGATTGGTTGTTATTTTTGAATGTCTAAGGTCATTTTAGAAGCCGTAATGATTTAGGCCTAAGTTATGGCCTTGCTTATCGCTTGCTTATCATTTAATTTTTAGGAATTCTTTCGCTTTGAAACTCCAAGCCCTAGGAAAGTAATTTTTGTAAGGTACAAGAACTTAAAGACCCATTGCTAACCATGATCCTTCGTGGCGCCAAAGCCGACTTTCGTATTATCTGAAAGTCGTTTTTGGCCTAGATTCTCTTTGCCTTGCTTTTCTTTCACTCGGCGCACAAATGATCATGGTTAGCAGTGGGTCTTTAAAGACACAAAATGAGAAGAAGAACAATGTCGACTACGATAGGAAAGCTGCAGAGAGAAGCCGGAACATTTAGAGGAACGAGGATACTGAATCGTAAAAGGAATTGTGCCTGGAATGTTATATAAAGTTTAATTTGATTTCTAGAGTCGTACTGTAATGCCAATTTTGTGATTTATGATATGAACTTTTTTAATTCAGAAGACAACAGCATTGGAATCGAGAATCGAATTGGAATCGTGTATAAGACAAGAAAACACACTGAAAAGAGGTCAGGTAAGCGATGACAGCTATTTTGCTTTAAGAATATGAAGCTTGGTGGTATATGTCATGTAATCATGGAAAGGTACGAATACTTTAAGACACAAATGAGAAGAACAACAATCTTAAATAAGATAGGAAAGTTGCAGCGAGAAGCAGGAACATTTAGAGGAACGAGGAAATTGAATGGTAAAGGGAATTGTGCCTGGAATGTTATACAGTTTAATTTGATTTCTAGAGTCGTACTGTAATGCTGAGTTCGTAATCTATGATGTAAACTTTTTAATTCAGAAAACAACAGCATTGGAATCGAGAATCGAATTGGAATCGTGTTCGAGACCAGATCTGAGTGAAAAGAGCTGAGGTAAGCGAAGAAACTTACTTTGCTTTGAGAATCTAATGCATGATAGTTATTTGTAAAGTATCATAGAAGTAGGAATACTCAAAGACAAAATAGAAGAATAACTTATACAGAAAATGATACTTCATTTATTTAAACAATGTGTCTATACGTATTTCCTGCCAAGGAGAGGAACAAGGCGTTCACATTTGCAATTAAAACCAGATTAAACAAAACCAGGTTATCGAATAGGGCCTTCTAATTGGCCAATCCAACAAATCGAATGCATTTGATTGGTTGAATTTTAAGCTGGTTTAGATAACGCTGGTTTAACTGTGTCGGTGTGAATGCGGTATTAGAAAACCAGCTTCATGAGCAACCAAGACAGATATAGATAGTATAGTTTGAAATACGAGTAGGAACCTTATGAGGAACGAGAGGATATCAATTATTAAATGTATCTGGAAACTTTGTGAGGATCACCAAAGAATTGTAGTTCTAGGTCCACAATTTATGATTAAAACTTTCTATTTCAGGAAACAGCCGCTTGGGATTGAATTAGAATCGTGTTAGATATCGGAGAACACGCTTAAAAGATCCGAGGTATGGATTAAAATTTTTTTTGGAGACTCTTAAAGGGAATCGACATAGTTAAAAGCTGGCCCGGGCCAAGTTAAAAATATAGTCTATTGTATTTGATACTGTTGGCACGTGCCGTTTCATTGTGTAGCTGAAGAAACAATGGGTGCGTGGGCATTTTCGTAGCCTATTTATAGCGACCACTCAATATAGCTATGTCTATTCCCTTTAAGCTCTAGGGCTGAATGTGAAGTAAACATGGAAGGTATACGAATACTTAAAGAGACGATACGAGAGGAAGTTTTATAGAAGTAGAAGAAATTTATACAAGTTTCGATATTCATTTCATGCCTAGAAGAAGAACGTTTCGATGTAGGAGAACTTAGGAAACATAGTTTCCGAGAAAACAGCGCTGACTTAGATTGCAACGTTGCAGAGAGGAGTAAAACCTTTTCAAGAAAGAATACTAGATGCTTTGAACGTTACAAAGTTTAACTCAGTAATCGAGTACATTTAGATCTTTGTATTGAAATTCAAACTATTTTGTTTGAGACTCTGGAGCTTTAGTATCAATATAAAGTAGACGAAGAGTATGAACGCTTAAAGAGAAGAGATGAGATGAAGTTTTAAAGAAACTGACATCATAGTTATGTAAATAATGAGCCTAGAATTTTTCTATTCTGTAAGAGTTGCATTCGAAGATGGGCGGTTTCGGGAAATGAAGTGCTGACTATGATAGGAAGATAGGCTTGAGATAGAAGCAGGAACATTTCGAGAAACGACAACAATGATTATCAAAAGTATAACGACCTGAAATATTGCAAATTTTAATTAGATTTTAAACTACGTAATGCAGTTTTAGGCCAATAGTTCATGATTAAAATTTTCCATTTCAGGTAACTGCAGTTGAGGCACGCCTCAAAGATATTCGAATCATCTGAAAATGCCATTCTTATTCAGAGATACGCGCAAGAAAGCAAGTTCAGATTATACCAAAGTGGAAGATTTCCATGTGTCGAATATTTTAGATGAAATGGAGACGCCATCACTAAACGAGGAAGACACGCCATTACTAGGCGATCTAGACAAGGCTTTAGGCTGTCGTGATTTTGAGATTGAAGATGAAGATCTGGATGGATCCATGCCAGTTAATGTCCTAAGTGATGAAAATCTCACAGGAGTACGAAGTTTCTTCTTCTCAATGAAACAAACCAAGAGAGGAAATCTGGATAAGATTGCAAAAGCAAAGAGTTTGAAGATCAGCGAAGATAAAAGGGGAGGAAAAGAGCGTCGTGAAGCAATTGAAAAACATGCCATGGCGATAGAAACTCTAAAACATCTGAGAAAGATCCAGAATAGAGGAAATGATATCATGGAGAATGAATCTGAAGATATCGGCAAAATAAAGAAGAAGAAAGAGGTTATCAATTCAAAGGAGGTCGAGAATCTGAGTATCGCATGTTTGAAATCTTATGACAAGGAAGTTGCAGAATGCAAAGAAGAAATTGAAATGTTGAAAGACAAGTTAGAAGATACGACAAACAGATCGACGAAAGAAGTTTCACTGCTCAAAAACAAATGCAGGGAATTTGGAAAGCAAACATTTGAATTGAAAAACGACAATGATAGACTTGAAGATGAGAAAGAACAGTTGAGAGAAATGATAAATGAAAAAAATAGAAAAATCAAAGAGATGAGAATGGATTTGGAGAATGAAAGAATTGAAACAGACAAATTCAAAAGAAAATATGAAATTCGTGAACAAACATCAACAAGAAAGATCAAGGAATTGGAAGAACAACTGAAAGAAAGGTCAGCAGAATTTGAAACAGCAAAAACGCAGTTGAAAGAGAAAGAAACATGGATTAAGGAAGAATTTAGGCCCATCGAATCTAGACCAGTTGACAACAAACTCGAAGATGCTTTGACGAAAGAAATGCAGCAATTATGACAAAAGCAAACGAAGCTGCGAGAAGCAACAAAGAGTTGATCAATGTGAAAAAGAAGCAGGGCCTAGAAATGACAACGAAGAATTGATGGCTGAAAACTTTGAAGCTTTAAAGAAGAAAGCCAAACGGTTGCTCAAGGATAAATCAGATGCCATTAAAACTTTGGTGCATGAACTGGAACAAATGAAGCAAGATCACGAGAGAAGTGCGAATGACACCCAAAAAGAATTGCAAATCATGAAAGGTAAACTTCAAATTTCATCAAAAAATATTGTCAACTTGAAAAAGCGTTTGAAGCATTACGAGGCTGATATTTCGACTTCGAGGCTGAACCGACAAAGGGTAGTAGATGAGAATACGAGGCTGAAGAAACGCTTGAGTGAAACTGAAGTTGAATATGAGTCTCTGAAAGGAAGAGTTCGAGATTTAGAATCAGAAAGAAATGAATTTCCAAATAGGAGAAGCAGCAGTGAAGGAATTCTGAAGAAACAAGTTTCATTAAATTTGCTACAAGAAGAAATGGAGCATATGGGACCAAACAACACCAGCATGTCTGAATTGAATGACAGGGCAGTAGCAGTGATAGCGAGAGACTTTGAATGTACCAAATGTGCCAGAATGACACATGAAGTGACACAGCTGATGACTATCAATCAAAATATGACAGACCAATTAATGAATCTCGCAAAAGACAACAAAATATTCAGTGATGCGGCCAATGAACATCTTGACAAGCGAATGGTGTTGCAGAGGGAGAACAGAGACCTACAAGAACAGATTCAAGTATTGAAGGAAGAAATCGAAAAAGCCAAACTGAGTAAACCATCTAGCGAAATGCCTCGTGAATACTTCAATAAGCAAATTGCCTTGCAGAAGGAAAATGGAGAGCTGAAAGACAAGATTCGAGTGTTGGACTTAGAGATCAAGACAGTGAAGATGACATACAAGGCTTTGCTCGATGACCGTTCGTCTCGTCATGCCGAAATTGGAATGACAACTCTGAAAACATGTCACTGCACATCGANGATGCGGCCAATGAACATCTTGACAAGCGAATGGTGTTGCAGAGGGAGAACAGAGACCTACAAGAACAGATTCAAGTATTGAAGGAAGAAATCGAAAAAGCCAAACTGAGTAAACCATCTAGCGAAATGCCTCGTGAATACTTCAATAAGCAAATTGCCTTGCAGAAGGAAAATGGAGAGCTGAAAGACAAGATTCGAGTGTTGGACTTAGAGATCAAGACAGTGAAGATGACATACAAGGCTTTGCTCGATGACCGTTCGTCTCGTCATGCCGAAATTGGAATGACAACTCTGAAAACATGTCACTGCACATCGACACAGACAAGTGACAAAACTGAGATCTGTTCTATTAGTTCTACCAAACATTCTTCCAGTCTACGAACCCAAGCTTCGTCTGTTAGTACAGAAAGAAATGAAACATTTGGGATGACAAGTCAGAAAGGAATTGAGCTCAAACGAGAGATTTGTGAGTTCCAGAACTGTGTGCATGAGACAATCACAGTAGAGAGACAGGAAATGCGAGAATTGGCAAATAAAATAAGAGCATACGAGCTCAAGCTTGAGCATGAAAGATCGGAAAAGGAGTGTACAGAATTGGCGAGCAACCTAGAAACGATGAAAAAGGTCAACCAATTCATTGAAGTGCTCGTGAAAGAAAACGATGAATTTAGGTGGAACATAAAACATCTTTCGACACTTTTGAAAGCATCAGAAAGGAAGGAGATGAAAGCAAATAGAAAAGTGTTGAAATTAAGGAAATTGCTGAAACTTGAGAAAGAAAACAATCGAAGAAAAGATGCACAGGACGAAGATGGGTCACTTAGGGAGAGAAGATCATTGAGCAGAGTAAGCTTCAAGGATTTGACAACCAGCGAGGAGAGCCATAATGGAACCCAGAACAATGTCAATTGCGCAAATCGAAAAGCTGTGCATGCACGAGAGAAGAAACAACATCAACGAGATCTGAAACGAAGCATAAAGGCTCATGGGTCACCTCGATCTGCTTCAGTGAAAGATAGTGAACGTGAATTTGTGATTCAAAAACAAGATGGGATTCTACGGCAAAGAAATACAAGCAGCGAAAACACTGGCGTTTCTTCCGGTTCAGTGAGCACAGCAACAACATCTGGTCCGCTGAGCACCGAAACAACGACCGAAGAAAGTTCACGAGTCGAATGGAGCTATGAAACAAAAAGAAATGGAACAGGAAACAAAAAGATTAAAGGTGAGTTTACGTTCTTGTATTGTACCCCCATTCACACTTGCAAGTTAAACCAGCTGAAACTAAACCAGATTATCAAATGTTGCGTTCTAATTGGTCAATCCAACAAATCGAATTCATTTGGTTGGTTGGAATTTAACTTGGTTTAGATAAAGCTGGTTCAACTGTGTCAGTGTGAATGGAGTATTAACTTTACTTGGTAATTAATAGCTTCATAAGTAATACACACAACACGAAATACGAAAGAGAGACGAAAGGACACAGGAAGGGTCAGGGGGTACGGGTAGGGTCGAAAAGGGTACAAAGATAAGCTTTTCATTTCTCGAGGAGATGAATAGAACTTCAAAGTATAATTTTGAACAGAGCAGCTTTCAATAAACAAGAGGGTTCATCTCTTTGATAAGCATGAGTATTAACTGACAATATAACTATCTGCATCAACAGATACCAAAAGGATCCTACAAGGAAAAAATGAAAGTAGTGAACACACTGGTAGCACTTCTCGTTCATCAACAACAGAAACAGTTACAGAAGGGAGCTCACACAGAGAGACAAACGGGAGTACAGGTAAGTTTGTTGTTATGCCATAATTTGATTTGTTCGATAGTTTCACAAGTCGTATAAATTAAACAGTTAAATACAAATGCGGGAGAGACTGCTAACGAACATATCGAAGGGAAGTGAGTGATAGTGAAATTACATAAGTACGGAAGACCTCAATTTCTTTTTTTCTTCCTTGAAGTCGAACTAAAGAAACCTTAATTCTAGCACCAGCGAATATAGCTTTAAGAAATAATAACTTGTCCACAATTTTAGCCTAAATTGTAATTGATAGATGTCATTTTTTCCACAAACAGACCATACAAAAGAGGTTGCTCAACGAAAAACCAGAATCACACAAAACGACAGCAAAGAATGTAGGCCAGAAGATGAAGTTTCCCAGGAAAGTGAAGCATTTGAGACCAGTGACGAAGCATCCAGAGAAAGCGACCAAGTCTCCGAAAACAGCAACGAACTCTTCCAGGGCAGTGAAAATGCCTCCAACTTTAGCGATGAAATCTCTGAGGATAGCAACGACTTCTCAGAGAATAATGTCGAAGAATCAAAGAAACGTAAGGAGAATGCATGTCTTTCTAAAGAAAGCAATGAGAGCTACGAAACTGAGGAGACAGAAAACGATAAACTTGTTGCATCTAAAGAGATGGGACTAAAAAAGAAAACACAGCTTACTCTGAGTGAATTGATGTTCAGCAATGATGATGAAATAAGCTTTAGCGACTGGACGCTATCTCCAATTGAATCACCTCGAAAAGAAACGTTCTCGCTTGCAAGGCTGAGGGTTAAAAGAAAAACGAGAGAAAAGGTTCTCTTGCGAAAGCAGCACGAAGAGAATGACTTGGGAGGAGGTTGTGCCTTGAGGAGAGGGCCTAGCAGAGGAAGCAATCACAGCATTACGGACATAATGAAAACAGACAGCAAAACGAATCTTATCAAAAGGAAGAAAAGTTTCCTTGGTGGTAAAACAAAGTACAAGAAAGTCAACTTAAGCTCAAAGAAAATTGAGAAAGGCAAGAAGAGACGAGCAGGCCAAGGAAATTCTTCTTCAGCTTCACTGGAAGAAAACCAAGAATCCAAGAATACTAGATCTTCCACAACCAAAGCATCGACAACTTCTATTCAAAGCTCAGGAAAGAGCACAAGCTCTTCTACTGTAAAGAAAGGAAGATTTGCATATTTCAAGAAAAAGTTGAGCAGAGGAAAAATGCACAAGAAGAAAAAGAAGAGCTCTTCATCTGATGTGGGGGGAGAATTTGAGGAAGAAGGAGAGGCAAGGGAGAATGAAGCAAGGAAAGGGTTACCAGCAAGGTACACAAAGGGAGTAGCAGAAGGGGTGCGAAAAATGGAGAAGAGTGACAATGCTAAAGAGTTTGCAGATGACAGCGAAGATGAGGAGAGCTCGGATGATGAAGAAGTCTGCCTCATAAAAAGAACAATCGTGAAAGGAGAAGAACAAGGGGGTGAATCAAGAGGAGAAACATCCAAGTTCCCACAAGGAGTGTCCGAATCTGGGCAAGGTGTGACAGAAGATAGAAGTAGCCACGAGGCATCTGACAGCGAAAAAGAGGATAGAGACAACAAGATGCGAGGCTACAAAAGTGACAATAAGGGATGTGCCAAGAAGAAATTCAGTACGATGTCAATAAAATGGACAGGATTTGGATCAAAGAAGAAGAAAAAGAAGAAAGGAAAAAAGAAGACTGCTGAAGAAGAGATGATTGTGGAAAAAGGGAGCGAAACAGTTGGGGAGTCATTGGAAAAGGGGGATAAAGAGGCGAAGAAAAAGGGAGATAAGGTTTCAAAATCAGAGGATAAGGAGGCGAAAAAGGCAGCGAAAAAGGAGAAGGAAAAGGCAAAAAAGGAGAAAGAAAAGGCGAACAAGGAGAAAGAAAAAGCCAACAAGGAAGCGAGAAAGAAAGAAAAAGCCGCGAAGAAAAGTAAACAAAAAGAAGACGCGAAGCAAAAGAAGAAGGAAAGAGAAAACGAAGGGTATTATGACTTCACTGATAGTGATGATGATGATTATGATGATAATGCTTATTATGGGCTCATAAAAGCGTCTGATCCAGGCTTCGAATTGCACAAGGCTGAAAAGAAAAAGGAAAAGAAATTAAAGAAAAAGACGAGTAAGGAGGAGAAGAAGCAAGAAAAGAAACAAAAGAAGTTAGAAAAGGAACGAGCAAAAAGTGCGATAAAACTGCAGAAGAATTTAAAAAAGTACAATAAAAAACAGGCAAAGGCTGAGAAGAAGATGCTGGAAAAACAACAAAAGGAAGAAACGAAGAAACTCGAAGCTGAAAAGAAATTAGGAAAGGGAAAGAACGACGAGGGAAAAGAAGAGGGGGTCGAAAAAGGGGGCGAAAAGACTGAGGATTCCGTAAAGGAAAATTGCAAGGACATGGAATCAAAGACAGCCAAAGAAGTCAAGAAGATTGAAGATGGCACAGAGAAGAAAGTTGAAAAAACTTCAAAGAAAGAGAATGAAAAGGAGATAACCAAGGGAGACAAAACTGTAGGCGAGCCAGATAGACACGAGACNAATGAAAAGGAGATAACCAAGGGAGACAAAACTGTAGGCGAGCCAGATAGACACGAGACACAAGCTCCAGCCACTAATGACGTCAAAAAGGAAAATGATAGACCAAAACCTCCAGTGAAAGGGAGATTGTTTGAGGATGCTCCAGCACCCACAACAATTACAGTCACTTCATCAGATGACAACAACAACGAGCGAATTAACTTCATGCCAGAGAACCAATCACCAGTCGCCGTTGCTGATCATGTGACAGCATTCTCACCAAGACCTAACTTAAGTGATGATGATGACATTCCAAGAAGTTCACTTGTAGTTTTCAAACCATCTGCTGCTCTAAATAGGCCTAAAGTCATCAGCCCACCGAAGGGATTGTCAAGTCTTGTTGCAATTGCTGTAGAAACACCGAGAAAGGAAAAGGAAGAAATTTTAGTAATTGATACTGGGGAGGACGATTTTGATGGGGAGAAAGAGGAAAATGAAAAAAAGGTAGTAGAACCATTAATCAAATCAGGTAACCAGGGAACAAAGACGAAAAGGACAAGACGTGACAATGAAGTTGGGGAAAAGACAAAGGCGAAAGAAGCTAAGGACCAAGTTCAACAAAATGGTACAAAAAAGAAGACTGTGGACAGACGACCAAGAACATCTGATGCATATGAATCCTTTTGGGCTGAAAGTGACGACGAGTTTGACTTCGAATCACACAAAGATGTAAAAAATGGTGAAAAGCCAGTGATCAAGAAAGTGGAGGATAACAACAAGGGCAAAGGACGAGAGCAAATAAGCAAAATAGCCCCTGCGAGGCAAGAGGGATGGAAAAAGGAAAGCAAGGCTGTCTTTGAATTTCTGCTCAACGATCTAGATCAGGATAAAAAGGAAACAAAAAGAGACGAGGGAAAAGAACTTAAAAGGCAAGGCAAAAGCAAGGCCGTACGCAGGAAATTTTCAGTGGGAGGGCGAAGCCCCGGAGGGGCCCTTCCGCGCCGAAGGCGCGGGAAAATTTTTTGGTCCACGCCCTTTTTCCCTTGGGCCACACCCTCCTATTGTTAAATCACTGTTTTTATTAAAAAGGACACAAGAGAGAAGTCTAAATATAGTGGAAATAAAGATTTAAAAAGTAACAAGGGACGAGGAAAAGTGAACAATGAAGAAAAAAGCATAGATGATCTCCTTGCAGACTTAGGGATGGATGAATGAAGGAAATATCAAAGGGAAACAAACAGAAAAGAACAACAATGAAAGTAGTGCGACGAAGTTGAGAACATTCTACGGACAGCAACTGAATTAGAAATATTATGAAGCAAAAATGAGTATGAACATATAAAAAAATCGCATATTTGTAGAAATATTGTAACATTGTAATTATTGTATTGTATTGTATTGTAATATATGTAATATTGTAATAATAATAATAATATTTTGATAATAGTAGAAATGTTGTAATTGTATTTGTAATATTTGTAGAAATCTGCACAAATCTAGAAAATTGTGCAATTTTTTTAATCTTTAGGTTTGGATATGTTCTCATGAAAAGTATCTATTTATTAAATGACGGCAACTTTTATATTTCTTTCATCTATCAATGGGTTCCGAGTTTTATTTATATTTCGTTACCATGCTTTTGCAACACAAAACTGAGACTTATGTCGTCAGTCTATTACAACACTAGGAAGGAATAAAACTTCACGAAGGTAACTCGGCCTTGAAGGACTGTTCTCAAAACACCGACCGGGTGAATAAAAAGAAATTGCATCTTTTGGAAAATCACCAACATTTGATTATGGTACTGACCTACTCTCCTTCGCGAGGTTTCTTCTTTATATGTTCCGCAGTTCCGTGATCCGCAGTTCCGTGGTCCGTGATTCCGTGGTCCAAAGAAACCTCGCGAAGGAGAGTAGTACCGATCTTAAAATTTCCTGTTTTCTGTGTTTGTTTCAGGACTAATAAATTTAATACGTGATAGTTCTTACGTCATGAAAAACTTTATTTCAAGCAATAGTATTTTACAACACATGATATTTTTAGCCAAAAATCAATCATTTGCGATTTTCATAGGAAACTTCGAGTTTTACACCGCATAAGAGCTTTATCGCGGACACAGGAAATCAAATTAAATTGTAATAAGGCATTAAAATGAAATTTGATAGTCATTGCTTGTAATTTTTGGAGTATGCCTCAAAACCAAGTAGCTCGTAAAAGTACAAATTCCCATAAATTCAAAGCCATTTTAAGCCAAATCTCCATAAGTTCAAAGCCTTTGCAATACGTCTGAAATCTATTTTGTCCTGACACAAACACACATAAAGAGATTTTTATGATCGGTAAAATAATGAAATTTTGAGGATTTTTCAAAAGGTGTAAGTTTTTTTACTCACCCAGTAAAATTTGTGGCAAACGATTTTCGCCTCTTTGAAAAGAACTTTAATTTTCTTAACTCCAGAAAACAAACTCAAACGTAGACGTTTTATTCAGTCTTTATTTAACTAATTTATTTATTTGTTTAATTTTAATCATCATAAAATGATTTTGAAAATCGTCTGAATAGAATTTGAGATTTCATCAAGTATTTCACATTTAAGCGGCTATCAAGAGGAAGAAAACTTTGTTACACCAGACACCTGCACAAAACTTACTCTGAGCTTTTAAATTTGCAAAAGATAAATGCATAAGATTTCCTATGGCTTGCGAGGACAGATATCGTTGCAAATTATTGCTGTGTCGAGAGAAGTCAATAAGAATTAAGCTACACTAAACAGTTAGATATTTTGGCTGGTCTGCACTTTAGCGGACCAGCTTTCAATATTGGCAAGTTATGTGTCATGTGGTAAGGGTTAGGGTCAGGGTTAGGAAAAGGGGTTTTTAGAGTTAGTTAGCGTAAGTTAGGGTTAGTTAGGGTAAGTTAGGGTTAGTTAGGGTTAGTTAGGGTAAGTTAGGGTTAATTAGGGTAAGGGTGTAGTAAGGGTTAGGATATTTGGTCAAACACGTTCCTGNAGTTAGGGTTAGTTAGGGTTAGTTAGGGTAAGTTAGGGTTAATTAGGGTAAGGGTGTAGTAAGGGTTAGGATATTTGGTCAAACACGTTCCTGAGAGATATGACATAAAGCTGGTCCGCTAAAGTGCAGTCATCCCGATATTTTATAAGGACAGCTTTCTAGCTGCAAAAGGGGACCAAACAGAAAAAGAAGAAGAGCATTATAAAAAGGGTCTACAAAGACAGAGTTACAAAGACAATATCAAGAAGAGAGAGATACCAACCACAATGATAGAAATCAAACGATGGAATAGAATTATGAAGAACTACACTGAAACCAACCTGAACAGAATCCTCTCTATTTGGAGAAAGAGGATTTGTGGAAAAGATTAATAAGGTAAGCATTTCTCTTCTTTTAAGACAACAAATGACCATTGACATTAGGTCAAGTAGATGTGAAGTAAAGTGAAGACTTGTTATTCAGTTTGATAAAAAACAAACTGCATAACTCTTTAGGCTCTGTTTATGTGAAATCAAAAACTGCAGAAACTATAGCCAACAAAACAAACCACACATGTGTTAAATTACTTTGAGGATGGTGCATTCTCTTGTTGTAAACTACTTAATAGTTCAGTCATATACGAGACGTAGTTCAGTCATATACGAGAGAGTGATAAGAAACAATTTGACAAATACCAACATTTTTATTATTTACATTGACAAAAAACTCCAAAACATCTATATCTTAATTTTGTAAATTCTACCGTAAATCCCTAGGCATTAGATTGACAAATATCAGAATGCCCAAAAAATAGAAAGTTTGTTGAATTGGCGGATTTAATAATTATTAGCGATGTTGGTACCTTGACTTCTTTGGCCTTGGATTCTATTGTCACCTTACCACTCAATTCTGATTGGATGGCAGTCTAACCTGACTTCATTCAAAGTCTTCAATTTCATACCCTCTGCTCGTGTTTACACTTTGTCCTTTACATTGTGTCCTCAACCCCATGCCTGTGTTTTGCAATAATGAAGAACCAATTTGCCATCAGTCCCAAAGCACTAAAAATGAAAAAAAAAACGCTACTTAGCAAGTATTTCCCTAAACATCCTATTGCTTCTCAAGGCAGTTTATATCTGCACAATGCAGAATATGTGCATAAAGACCGTCTTCTTGAGCAGAGGCATCAAATCTTTGAAAAGCATTGCACGATTGGTTAATGCATCTTTCATTTGATTTAAGGAACTTCAGGTACTTCCTGATAAGATTCCATTGGCAATCTTTGATATCTTGATTATTTTCAGAATTACAGCGTCTTCTATGTTTCAAACAAATTTCCGGTTGTGACGTCATCAAATTGCTAAATCATCAACCAGAAAAGCTATGGATTTCTGTTTACCGCCATCTTATAGACCTTCACAAACTATGGTTTTCTTGAAGATTGTACCGTTTTTCTCTTTCGATTTAGGATTATGCTGATTCCTAAATGTCGGGACTTTTCGACTGCACAACTAAATTTGGTTATCTTCAACTTAAATGCACGTACCTTGCATTTATAAATCGTCCACGAAGCACCGGAGATAGGAGCTCCCGAAGTCACAATTTTCAGTGCACCTGAAACCAGAGGTTTTGAGAAAGGGCCTAACCATAATTTTCATTTCTTGGGCATTTTCCAAAGGAATTTTTAACTTTTTTTCTGTTAGTTTTTACTTTTGAAAAGAATTCTACTTTGAATTCTATTTTATAATTCTACTTTCTTGTTCTTGAAAGAACTTTTCATTTGAAGAAAAAATCGTTCCTTACATTCCATTGAAAAGTTATTTGCATCAAAGAGGAGGAAAAGGAGCGCATGCACGCTTATTTTGGAGATGTGGCACGAGTTTATTATTCTCGCCACATATTTCTCCTATTTGTTTAATTAAAGTCGTGGCTAAGCATCAAATCATGGTTAGGCCCTTTCTCGAAACCTCTGGTTTCAGGTGCACTCAAAATTTTGCCTTTGGCAGCTCGTATCTCCGGTGTTTGGTGGACGATCTTTAAATGCAAGGTACGTGCATTTAAGTTGAAGATTAACAAATTTAGCTGTGGAGTCGGAAAGTCCCAATATCTTATCGTTTTGTTCCTCTTTCCAGTCAAAAGGGGGTACATTTTTTGAGACACCCGGTACAGTTGTAAATAAAGTCAAGCTACAATAAATTGAGACATTGAGCTGATAACAGAGATCAAAAAGAAAATTTGATAATAGGTTTGATAATTGAATTTTGGTGATTTATTAAACGGGAGTACTTTTTTTGGAACACCCGATACAATAAAGTGGTACAGGCCTTGGACACATTAACATACAGTATTTATCTTCCTAAGAATTTTTGAAAACAATTTCAGTTCTTAAGAATTCTTGTTGTTAAAATTTTTTTAAAGTTTTNAGAGATGTGGCACGAGTTTATTATTCTTGCCACATATTTCTCCTATTTGTTCAATTAAAGTCGTGGCTAAGCGTCTATGATTCTTTTCAAAAGCAAAGACTAAAAATAACAGTTTGAAATTCCGTTGTAAATTGCTCATGATCTCATGATATCAAATCATGGTTAGGCCCTTTCTCAAAACCTCTGGTTTCAGGTGCACTCAAAATTTTGCCTTTGGGAGCTCGTATCTCCGGTGTTTGGTGGACGATCTTTAAATGCAAGGTACGTGCATTTAAGTTGAAGATTAACAAATTTAGCTGTGGAGTCGGAAAGTCCCAATATCTCATCGTTTTGTTCCTCTTTCCAGTCAAAAGGGGGTACATTTTTTGAGACACCCGGTACAGTTGTAAATAAAGTCAAGCTACAATAAATTGAGACATTGAGCTGATAACAGAGATCAAAAAGAAAATTTGATAATAGGTTTGATAATTGAATTTTGGTGATTTATTAAACGGGAGTACTTTTTTTGGAACACCCGATACAATAAAGTGGTACAGGCCTTGGACACATTAACATACAGTATTTATCTTCCTAAGAATTTTTGAAAACAATTTCAGTTCTTAAGAATTCTTGTTGTTAAAATTTTTTTTAAAGTCTTTCATACATCTCAAGAATTTTTATCAGAGTTTTATGTATTCTTGAAAATTCTTCAGAATTCTTAAAGGGAATGTGCAATGGTAAATAGGCTTGTCTATAATTAGAACAAAGAAAACACTCAGACACAGCATTGTTTCTTTTGCTATCCATTGTTCACGGCACGTGTGCAACTTCGATTTGAATGGGATATTTTTAGATTACTTTGCTCCTAGCAAATGCAAGCTTTTAGCCTTGCACAAACCCTTTAAGAATTCTTGTCATGTTGATGTATGCATGGCCAGCACTGTATCTGAATATGGTGATCATGTAAATGTTAGACAAATCTTAACTGTACTAACCTCATAAAGGTTGCTAATGAGCTGATCCGGAGAAGGCACAAATGTCTGATTCACATATATGAACTGTTGAAAGAAAAGGATGGTGGTTTCTTAAGGTTACTGCCCACCCTCGCGGCAGTAATTTCAGTGTTTTCCTCTGAGGGACCGTACTCTGCGTGGATGATAGCGAACCCATACATCATTCGATGCGTAATTTAATTAGGAATACCCTTATGTGGAAATCCAGTTGAAAAAAGCGTCAGTAAATCATTTATCAATGTTATCATGATCTTAAAATACCCTTCCTCCACTCCACAGGCTATTTAGGACCCCCAGCAAGACCGTAGAATCACGAAATAACTTAAGCCGATAGATTGTTTCCTTGTTTACCAAAGTGTGTCTGAGAATTTTGATATAATATCTAATTTTCAAGCTATAGCTTCCGCAATAATTGGATTAAGTTCTTAGCCCTCACGGCAGCTTTGTTCGGTCTAAAATCCAGACCAGTGGAATGTCAAAAAAACGCAGACATTTTGGTAGCTACATGCATTATCTCCCACTGTGCCAAATTTCTCATCATTTGATTGGTCCTGCGGGTCCTNCAGAAGGCAACCAACAAACAGTGTAGCAGGGAACAGGCTAACTATTATAGCTTGCTAACTGATCAAAATGTACAGCCTTCTGAATCTGGAGGAAGTTTTTACTGAGAAATTTCCAATTATTTACCCTTCTTTGTGCAGTGTTACTGAAAAGCTTTTCAGAAGTCTAATGTTTATTTTGTTGTTACTAACAGAATTACTATGTTTATTTTAGCATAGACTGTCAAGAAAATAAAGACACTACCATACAGCCAAAAAGGGATTTCAGCGAAGATTTCAGATGATGTTTTAAATGGTATGTTACTCATGTTTTCAGAAACAGTTCTTTGTAGTACAAATAGCAATTACACAATTCATATTATTTTTTTGAGAAACTTGGCTCAGGCCGTACATAGTAGTAAAAGTTTCTTAAGTGTTAATCAAAGAGAGCTACAGTAGGTCTTGACAAAATTATCAAGCAACAAGAAAGTGCAGGAAAATAGAAAGCATATTGAAAAAACCAAGCTATGGGGATGTGAAGATACTTCTGTAAAAATAAATTATGAGTTCACAATGTCAAAATCCGACCATTGCATTAGTTCCCAAATATTTCAAAAATCTGTACAAAAAATAGCTGAAAACTGTCCTGTCAAACGTCTGCAATTTTTCTGCCATATAAGGATGACAAGAGCATGTGTCTAGGAGAACGGAATTTAGAGCTGTTTCAAAACTTCTTGGAAATGATCTTTCACAAAATTGATTGTAATTCAGGAAGAAAAAGGTTCAAGTTTTGAGGGACTGAACAAGAAGGGCTGTTAAGCTATAGCCTTGAAAATTGGTCTAGGATTTTCACTACATCTTATTATGATGATCTTAATCATTTACACATATTTTGTTTATAAGAAACTGCCTACAAGAAATTAAACTCTCAGACCACTAAAAAATCAAGAAACTCCAGCACTGGGGAAAAAGGATATATTAAAAAAACCATTTCTTTAGTCAAGGAAATCCTTTGCATATTTTTACTTTATTTCCATTCCATTTGTTTCCTGTATTATATTACTTGGAAGGTACTTGAGTAATGTCTAGACATTGGAAAGGCTTAAAAAAACATTGTTTTGAAAAGTTCACTAGGGCACAGGAAGTAAACATGAAAATTGTAATGGAAGTCATAAGAAACTGATAAGAAATTCAGAGTAAACAAAATCTGATAAGTGTAAGAAACTTCCAGGACTGGCTCAAATGCTTAATTTCTTATAAAAAGCTGGGTTTGTTCATCAGGTATGTGAAGTGCACTAACTAATAGAGACAATGAAGCCATTCTGAAACTTACCAGTGACTCTGATGGATCACATTTTATGTACTTTTTGATGAAATCAATCAAATATGAAACTTGTTTATTTTTGTCCACTGCCCATTTCTTTTTCTTCATTATTGGTGCATCACCAGTTGCTTTCAGAAGAACATCAACTACAGGAAACAGAAATTAAATTTTAGAAAAAAACTTAAGATAGTGCACATCAAAGAACTCATTTAACGGACCACATCAAAAATATTGCTTCATCTCAGCCCCGTATGGAAAGTTGAATTTTGTGCCCCGGACATTGCACCGATAAACAATGAAAACTATAGAAACTAAGTGCTCTGTGCGCCAGAAATGTCCAGCGTACAGCCCTTTCTTTTTTCAATACGGGAGCTCAAAGCAGCCACATCATAAACAATTTTCTGTTAAGCGAATCAAAGCGATTATAGAATGCAAGGCCCACTCATTAAATTAACGGCAAATCATCACTCTGAGGTCTTTTCAATGAACGGCAAATATCACAGTGAGGGATGGGATTCTATAATCATGAAATTGCTATTTATTTTGTTGTTGTAAGGGGCCATCGACATTTAGGTTTCATCTTTCATCACGGCATTTGGCCGTGATGGGGGGAGGGGGTGTAGACCAAAGCCGTGATTACTTGCATGTTCAGGACGAAACCTAATCTAAGATATTATTAGTTTGAAAAATAACTTTTTAGTACGTTTCACTTGTCATTTTACCTACAAGATTCAATTGAAAGAGATATTGTTTGTTCCATCTGAAGATGACTAATTTAAGCGGCATTTTAGACCTCAGGTTCTGCTTAAATAACTCGGCGATCTCGAGAACAACAACGGTCGTTTTTTTAGGCCGATTTTTATTTAGGCCGCGATGACGGGGGGGGGGAGGGGGGTCCAACAATCACGGCCAAATGCCGTGATGAAAGACGAAACCTAAATGTCGATGGTCCCTAAACTTCAAACTTGTATGCTATGTATGTGTTTATTTAACATGGAGATATGGAACTATTTGATTCTATACTTTTCTGTCTGCTAGATTCTTTTGAAGCTTCTCTTTTAGTATCTTTTGCACCATTTTCTTCTTTTTCATCTGTGTTTTCTTGATCATTTCCGCCTTTTTTCTCTTCTGCATCTTCATTTTTGCCCTCCATTTTGTTTTTAGAACACACAGCCTCTTCATCAAAAAGAGATATGAAACTCAAATCGAGGCAGACATTCTTTTGGGCCTAAAAATGACTGCAAGATGTCTTATGCAGCAAGCTATCCATGCAAAATTGCAAATTTCACCGGCAACAGATACAGATGAGGCACAGTACGTCGAGGTATTCAAATCTTACAAACACAAGCTTTATTTTTAGTGCATCTTGCAGAATCGAAAGACTGTTATTTGGCCTACACAACAAACAACAACAGTAACAAAAACAAAAAGCGACAACATAAACACTTTCGGTAAAAAAAATCGTTCAAACCATGGCTATGTTCAAACAAAGCAGCAACAACGTTTAAAATAAAGAATTATCTTTGCAGAGTTGTGTGGGTGCTGTGTGTGTGTAGTGTAGTGCAACCTTTTAGGCGACTGTCTCAAAAATGTTAGTGTCATTTTGATTGCAAAATATCAGTCGGTCGGTCGGCAATATGATCAAATTTCAATTTTTCCCAAATTTTTAAGTTCAGACAATGTATTGAATACAAAAACTGAAAATCTTTGTTGTTCTTTTCCTATATAAAATTTAGACGCCCGACCCAAACTTCTGATTTTTTTCATTTCTAGAAGACAGTCGGTAGGACGACACTAACCAAACATTTTTGAGACGGTCACCTTATTTTATTAGACCCCCCACAAGCAATACACGTATTTTTTTTATAAGAAACTGCTTTATTTATAAGAAACTCAAGACTCTCAGATTGCCAAAACATTAAGAAACTCCAGCATGTTTTCTTTATTCTCACTTGTTTCCTGTATCATATTACTCTGAAAGTACTTGAGTAATGTCTAAACATTGGAAAGGCTTCAAGACACCTTGTTTTGAAATGTTTTGGAGGTCACAGATCTGACCANGCTGGAATCATCAATGATTTCTTTGTATCAGTTGGATCCAATTTGGCAAAAAACTTACCAGAAGTTGAGCATCAGAATGGCCAATTCATAACCAGAGTAACACCATCACTTGGAAGGATTGATGTAGATGAGGAATATTTGAAGAAACAACTCAGAAAGATAAAACCAGAGAAGGCAAGTGGCCCAGACAATGTCAAAGCCAGGGACATTAGCATCATAGGCAACTCCCTGCTTGATGGATTACACGGGTTGTTTGGAAGAGTAATTATCAATAAAAGACTTCCAGTAGATTGGAAATGTGCAAAACTTAAAGCCAGTTTCAAGAAAGGTGATTCAAAGAAGAGTGGGAATTATAGACCCCTGTCAATGCTAAGTGTTGTGAGTAAAATGTTTGAGGGACAAGTTTGTAGGCCTATTGATTCACATGCTGCAGAACACAAGCTCTATCATGATAAACAATGGGGTTATGCAGAAGGAAGATCGACAGAGACATTACTTTTACTCTTAACTGAAAAGTGGAAACAATACCTTGATGAGGGGAAGGTAGTTGGGACATTATTTATAGATTTTCGAAAAGCATTTGACTCTGTGGATCATCGTATTTTACTTGAAAAATTGCAGGCCATAGGAATAAGTGGAGATATCTATGAACTGGTTGAAAATTATCTAGCTGACAGGAAACAATTCACAGAAATAAATGGTTCTAGGTCAGATTCAAAAGATATATCCTACGGTGTCCCACAAGGGTCCCTATTAGGACCCAGGTTATTCAAGATATTTGTAAATGACCTACCAGATGTTGTCGAAGATGGCTCACTGTACATGTATGCAGATGACACAACAGCATATTGTGTTTGTGATAATGTTGATGAAGTTGTCGATGGTTTGAACAAAATCACGAGGAAATTACATTCATGGTGTGTAGAGAACAGATTAACAATAAATACAGAAAAGACGGAAGCAATGATAATTTCGAGAAAACACTTCATAGGTCCCCTGAAACAATTATCGCTCGGAGAGGACAATATTGAATTTGTGACCGAAACAAAATGCCTTGGAGTGACTATAGACAGAGGATTAAAATGGAATAAACAAGTGAAGAGAGTTGTGAAAGATTTTAGTGCGAAATTAGGCCAGCTGAAAAGACTGAAATTCTTATCAAAAAAGGTACTAGAGGAGATCTATTACAAGTCAATAGTGCCTTGTGTTGTATATGCTTTATCTGTGTGGGGGACATGCTCAAAAACACTGTTTAATGAGATAGAAAAAATGCATGAAAGAGCTGCAAAATTGATCCATGAGGTACACAACTGTGAGGACCCACTTACAACTGTCGGCTGGAAACCTCTGGAACATATATACAAAAGAAGAATAGCCATTTTGATGCATGATATCTACAACGATAGAGTACCTGTTGAACTGAAAGGGACATTTAAGAAAAACCCTAGTACAAGAGGAAAAGAGAAATTAACGATGGAAATTCCAAGACCAAAAACAGAAATTGGAAGGAACAGTGTGACATATAGAGGCCCCCTCATATGGAACCTTTTGACAATGGAAACGAGGGCATGTAATACTAAAGACACATTCAAGGCAAAACTAAAAACATGTAAATTAGATAAGATTAGTTTTCAAAAAGAAGCTGCAATAGGCACTAACAAGAAGAAAGATTATATATACTATTAATAAGAACAAACCATTTTACAAAAGACAAATTTCGTTTAAGGATTTTAAGACTTCTATTTCATTGAATAGGTTTTATCGAATATGTAAATTTACTTAGGTTATCTGCAAGTTTATTTTAAGTTATTTCAGTTTATAGTATCTCAGGTCCACATCAGCTCTCTTGAGCTGCCTTAGCATGACCTGAGTTAACAAATAAAATTATGTATGTATGTATGTATGTATGTATGTCATACTCTGCAGACTGGGATCCAACCAGATAAAAATGAAAACTCATTCTTGAAACATGTATTTCCAATTTTTTTTATTTGCCCTTGTTACAAAATTGTATGTATTTTATCAATGGGCATTAATTAGGTAATCAATGGCTAACTATTCAACTATGAACTTGAATTTGAGACATGAGAAATTCTAAAAATTGTGATAGGAAAGAAGAGCATTTTCCAGAAAAGCAATTTTCTAAAGTCCATGAGTTCCAACTGTCTAGATATATATATCGTAACAAAATAACCCATTTTGCTGTTATGTACTACAACTTTGTGATATATTTACAAATGTTATGCTTATTTTCAGTGAATAGTTTGCTCAATGTAAGGCTGAGCTTCTGCGAAGAGAGGAAAAAGAATGTTTCAATATTGGAATTGCCTGGAGATGTTCTTATTGTTCCACAGGTTTGTAAATGAAGTTCTGCACAGATCTACTTAGATAACAACACATTTCTCTTGAGATGAAAAAAAACCTAGGGGCAATATCATGTGATAAGAATCTTGTAGTATGCCTTTGACAAAAATCCTATTGTATTCAAGAAAAATCCCCAAAAATCCCAAAGAATCAGATTGTTTTAAATTTATATAAAGAATCTTGTACACTTTTTCGAAACAGTGATACACTCCTCAAAAGAACACTCGTCTATTCAGATGTTGAAAATGTTTGATAACAATTAACAAGTTTCATTCGTTGTGATTTACAACTTTGATTTAGATGCATTAATATTTGCAGACGATAAAACTATTGGACAAAATTATGTCCAAAACTTTAATCTTCTGGAATATGGTGATGTCCAAATTTTTTTCATCTGATATTTTTTAATTCTTTAATACAATGAGATTAATTGGGTCAAAGTAGTTATTAAACAATCCGCCCTTCAAATGCACAACTAGGAAAATCATTGCAACATTGGAGTGAGTTTTTCCACTTTTCTAATATCTTGGTTTTTTCGTAATGATGCAAAAATCTTCATTTTTAGCTGTTTTAGCGTATCCAAAAGTTTTATGTCTAAACATCTTGAAAAAGTATTCAAATCTTTATTTTCTGGAGTTGTTTGTTCGAAACTTTCCAATCCAAAACATATTTATGTTATAGTACAACTGAGTTACAAAGTTGAAGATTAGGTTAATTCCACAGATGTGATTCCAGTAAACAGTTTTAATTTCTTATTTCTCGCATTGTTTTTATTTTAATCACATTGTTTATTGTCTTAAGGCTACTCTTGGTGGGAAGATGAAAGGTAAAGCTACACAGTATGTATGAATTTTAATACCACAAACCTCAAAGTTAATTTTTGATACAAAATGACAAATCACTTCAGCTTATTTATTTTTTGTTTTTTTTAATTTTCAATATAAAATGTTTACAAAGACGAGTTACCTAAGACATTGCTTATGAACTAATTTGCATCACTACATGGACGATACCCAAGGAGCAAAAGATCATGACTACCTCGAGGCTGTTACATAAAGAACATACAACTAAGTTACAACTAAATATGCGATTTCAAAAAGCTACACATAAAGGATTTTAGTGATAAATACTAAAGCCGGTTTCACATTAGATGTCAGGCTAACATAGACGATAATGTTGAGCAACAGGACCCCAGCCGAGAGAAGAACACCGACAACCGCCGTCACTGATCCCCGTCCAGAGTGTCCCCATTGCTCAAGACACTGCGCCCATGCTTACAGGTCGGGGTCTCTTATAGAATACGCTGTAATTTCGAAAAATACTCAAGATTTCTGAAAAGTCCAACGGTTAGCAAAGTAGCTAAAGTTCCTTTCAAGCCATTCAATTCAAAGAAATAGGTCATAGAATTTTACACCAACCTTTTTAAAGACTTTGAACCTATGCTACCAGGTGTCCCAAAAAAGTACTCCTGTTTGAAAAATCACCAAACTTTGATTACATGGCCGATCTTTAAATTTCTTTTTTTGGCAAGTAGATCAAAGACCAAATTATTTTCCCAGTATAACTGATCTTGTGATTGGTTTTAAAATTAGCAAAATTAGCTCTTTTTAGGTCTGCCTGGTTTTGAAGCATACTGCAAAAATAACTGATGATTACCAGATTAATTTCTTTTTGTACATTAAGCTTCTAGTTTGGTCATAAATGTCAGAGAGAAACGCAAACTATCATTGCAGACTTGAAGGATAATGAAAAATCTCAAAATNAAAGATCATGACTACCTCGAGGCTGTTACATAAAGAACATACAACTAAGTTACAACTAAATATGCGATTTCAAAAAGCTACACATAAAGGATTTTAGTGATAAATACTAAGGCCGGTTTCGCATTGGATGTCGGGCTAGCATAGAGGATAATGTTGAGCAACAGGACCCCAGCCGAGAGAAGAACACCGACAACCGCCGTCACTGGTCCCCGTCCAGAGTGTCCCCATTGCTCAAGACACTGCGCCCATGCTTACAGGTCGGGGTCTCTTATAGAATACGCTGTAATTTCGAAAAATACTCAAGATTTCTGAAAAGTCCAACGGTTAGCAAAGTAGCTAAAGTTCCTTTCAAGCCATTCAATTCAAAGAAATAGGTCATAGAATTTTACACCAACCTTTTTAAAGACTTTGAACCTATGCTACCAGGTGTCCCAAAAAAAAGTACTCCTGTTTGAAAAATCACCAAACTTTGATTACATGGCCAATCTTTAAATTTCTTTTTTTGGCAAGTAGATCAAAGACCAAATTATTTTCCCAGTATAACTGATCTTGTGATGGGTTTTAAAATTAGCAAAATTAGCTCTTTTTAGGGCTGCCTGGTTTTGAAGCATACTGCAAAAAGAACTGATGATTACCAGATTAATTTCTTTTTGTACATTAAGCTTCTAGTTTGGTCATAAATGTCAGAGAGAAACGCAAACTATCATTGCAGACTTGAAGGATAATGAAAAATCTCAAAATAATGGCTCCTAAGCAAGATTTACAATGTTGCTTGAATAGTATTGCTCAGAATAAGCTTTTACAGCCAGTCATTTGATACCCTTTTAATGTTTAAACCAATATTGTATTATCTTTACATATATTTGGATGATGGATCATCAACAAAAGAGAGCAAAAAGAAAATTTTATGATAGGCTTGATAATCGAGTTTTGGTGATTATTTAAACGGGAGTACTTTTTATTGGGACACCCGGTAGAAAATATACCATTTAAATTTCTTTAGTATCGCATCTCATTTTCGAGTTATCCAAAGATTTTAAGTATCGGCTGGCGAGGTCTATTTGTTAGCAAATCACCAGGATAGTATATTGAAATATAGCTTTATCTTGGAAAAGTTACAGTTGTAAGATACTTTGCAGCTGAGCTACTTCAAGGGAATACGAATAAGAATTCTTCTACAAAATGATAATATGATATTTAGAAAAGCATTTTTGTTGATAATTTTTTTAAATAGATTTCCCTGTGAAAACGTAGTCACGCTACCATTCATACTTGATTGACTTGGCAAACAAAATGCCGTTGTCATTCAATCCTACGTAATAGTATATATCTCGAAAATGAAATAAGCTATCTAACAATTTTAAACGGCATCTTTTATCATTCATCAGTGCTATTCATTAAAATCAATAAAACAATTTACACTTCAGCTTTTATTTCAAGATTACAGCTACGTAATTTGTGATTTCTTTCATCCAGATATCATTCAAATATCCCCAGAGAAGAAGGCCTTGAACTTTATGAAGAATTTGTAAAGACTGTAAAGGTATGGTACTCAATAAACATCTTTCAAGCTTTTATCATTCAAAGAGTTTTCAGATGGTACGCATATTTTTTCTATAAGAGACTACGGGACAGTGCAAAACGCGACGGGGCAACTACTTTTTTTTAGCCCATGCAGAACAGGGTTATCACTTTTTGTCACGTGAATATGTACGGGGTAGTAACTTTTTTATGAGTTAAAGATGAAATTTGAAAAATAAAATTGTTCATTTTGCTGATAAAAATTTAAATACCGTATAACATTAGAAGTTTTTAAAGAGATGTGTTTAAAATGATGTAACATTTCCAAAGTGTCCATGCTTTCTAAATCCAAGAACAGTTCATCAGTCGTTTGTATCTGAAATCTTCAAATTCTATACTGTATCTCTCGTTGGCAAAAACTTGTAACATAAGTACACGTTATGTTTTTTTGGACATCAACCAGACTGAATTTTGTCATGATCAATAGCTTATTCATCTGTAGTATAACAACTAACACTTAAAAGTACGGGGCAGATTCCTTTTTTGGAAGAAAGGGTGACAGGGCGGTTAGTTTTTTGAAAAAAATGCAACAGGGTGAGCAGATTTTTGGCATAAATTTTTTTCTTCACCGGCCATGTGATAAAATAAATTTTGCGTTGTCCCTTAGAAATTTCTTAGAATTAATGATTTTTCGAGTCTTCAAAGTTTCTTGACGGTTTTTTAGAATGATGTTTACTTCCTGTGCCCTCGTGAGCATTCACAACAAAGTTTTATTGCCACTATCTAGACATTACTCAAGTATAGGCCTTCCGAGAAATACAATACGAGAAACAAGTGAAAATAGGGTGAAAATATGCTATGGATTTCCTTGACTGAAGGAAGAAGTTTCTTACATATATACTTGTCCCAGTACTGAAGTTTCTTAATTTTTCAGTGGTCTTAGAGTTGAGTTTGTTATGAAGACTTTGTTAAAAATAATACGTGAAACTGATATATCATATGTCACAATTTCTTTTGCAAGAAATCTTTATTTTTATATATTCAGTATTTTTAGTTGTACCTAATCATATGCGGAATTCAAGCACGTCTTTCTAGCAGAAACAGGTCAATTTCTAAAAGCGGTCATTTGTCAGCAAAGTTAAATCAACTTACAGTATTATAGAAATTATATCGATGTTTCTTTATTATTTTACAGCAATTGGTTGAAGAGGGTAAATCTGCTTCTGTTGACCAGCAAAAACATGTTAAATATGGTAAGTGTTTATTTAGAGTCTCAACAAGAAAGATCGGGAAAATAGATCACCATACATTTTATTTCTACATCCTGGTTTAAATACACTGTCGAGTCGAACAATTTTTAAGTTTTTACGGAAATCATAATTTGAATCACATCTTTATTAAAGAAATGAATAATTTATAGCTATGTTGGGTTTACGAATTTCTAAACTTTTATTGCTTTTGCAGATTGCATTAGAACAGCCCATTTAAAGGAAATCTAAGCATATAAAAGTGGCTCAAGCCACTTGCGGTCAAATTCTAGGCTATCAGATATCAGTCAGTCAGTCAGTCAGTTATTTGTTTTAAGTGGGCTGTCAGGATTTTCTAGCTACTTAAAGCTAATTTAGGCCCACTATGCATGCCGCATCCAGGCATGGGACCCCTAGTTTAGCGTCTCTTCCGAAGGACGGCGAAGTGAGTTGCGAG
>REGM01000120.1:400902-434881 GCA_004194415.1 Aurelia aurita | reverse complement strand
GGTTTTAAACCTTGTTGGGCCATGATATAGCCAAATCTATATTTTAAGGCTGCAAGATCGGGGCATTTGATGGGAGTTCGCTAGCCAAGGGCGGGGAATTTGACCACCAAGAATGAAAAAAAATCACATGCCCGGGGGTGGCCCGGGGGGGATGGCCAGGTATCGATTTGACTCGTGCATTACAATAAAAGTTGGAATGTTTTTAAAAACACAAATTTCTTTTCAGGAACATATGGAAATAGGCAAGTTCTGAGCCTCGAGACGAATGGTCCATATAGTCACATATTTGAATTCTAAAGAACGTGGATCAGCCAAACGATTGTGCCAGGAATTGCCTACCAAGATATTACTTCTGGGAATAGTACCAAACAAGAGAGAAGCTAGAATTCTGGAATGACTTACCAGATAACCAAAGCAAAACTTCAAGGTTTCTAGGATCAGATTGGCTTCTTAGGAGATTTCTGATTGGCTCATTTCAAACAAGTGTACTGTTTATGATTTATTTCTTCTCTTTAGCATAGGTTCCAAACCTTTAAAAAGGTCAGTGGGAAATTCTATGACCTATTTCTTTGAATTGAATGTTTTGAAAGGAACTTTATCTACTTTGCTATAGTTCTGCCTTTGGACTTTTCATTAATCTTCAATATTTTCAGAATTAGGGGCTTTTCTTCTTTTTTAAGAATTCAAGAAAAATTTTGAAAAAAGTTAAAAACATCGTAATTTCTAAACCTTTAAGGAAACATAGAACAATTTTCAAGAAAACCATAGTTTATGAATGTCTACAATATGGTATCAAGCACAGCTCTTCTGGTTTACGATTTATAAATAAATTTGATGATATGTCACATCCTCAAATGAGTTGAATATAAAATAAGCTGTATTTTCGAAGATATTCAAGATTACAGACAAGTCCAACGGTAGAATTATAGCAAAGTAGCCGAAGTTTCTTTCAAGCCATTCAATTCAAAGAAATAGGTCATAGAATTTTACACCGAGCTTTTAAAAGTTTTTGAAGATTTGGAACCTATGCTCTTCTCTTTAGGATCTTCTGACGATTTGCTGTGACCAATAGCACTCTCCTTCGCAGAGGCTCTATTACTGATCATCATCCATCCTCCTGTAATACAGCCTCTGCGAAGGAGAGTGGACCAATAGGGTCCTTCGACAATATTTTACAGACGGTTCCGTTAGCTAATGCTGCTTTCAACGAAGGCACTGCCAATTGTTATATTGTATCGTTTTTTGGTTCAGAGGTTGTATCGTTGAATTGAAGGAGAAGCACATACAGAGAAACTGAGAGGGATATTTTTTTATTTTCTTGCCTAAATTTGGCTCAAATGGCAGGGAGGGTGTCTTGATATTTACTAGANTAGGATCTTCTGACGATTTGCTGTGACCAATAGCACTCTCCTTCGCAGAGGCTCTATTACTGATCATCATCCATCCTCCTGTAATACAGCCTCTGCGAAGGAGAGTGGACCAATAGGGTCCTTCGACAATATTTTACAGACGGTTCCGTTAGCTAATGCTGCTTTCAACGAAGGCACTGCCAATTGTTATATTGTATCGTTTTTTGGTTCAGAGGTTGTATCGTTGAATTGAAGGAGAAGCACATACAGAGAAACTGAGAGGGATATTTTTTTATTTTCTTGCCTAAATTTGGCTCAAATGGCAGGGAGGGTGTCTTGATATTTACTAGAGCCAATAAGACTGATTTCAGAGTTATGGAAATAAGACTCATTTCAGAGTTATGGAAATAAGACTCATTTCAGAGTTATGGAAATGAGGTAAAATCCACGTTTATACAATTTTATTTGGAAACGCCAAATATCTCTTCTGTTTGACTTTTTTGGTTAGCCAAAGGAACCAAACGGTCTTACGAAACTAAACGGAACCTTTCGAAAACGTAAATGTAACGTAAAACATAAAAACCAAAACCAAAGGAAGTCTTAGACACACTGACCACACTGACGGCCAAGTATCGTATAAGAGCATGGAGCAATGCAGACACCTTTATTTTGAATAAATTTTTTTATCCGCGGCTACTACCTTAACTGCGAGCGGAGTAATCAACCTCTAGGTAGTAGCCGCGGATAAAAAATTAATTCAAAATAAAGGTGTCCGCATTGCTCCATGATAAGAGTTGCGATAAGCTTTACTGTTTGTTTCTGAACCTGACCATACAAGAACATCAAAACCGATTGATTTCAAAATCACACCAGAGGGCATTTCGACAAAGTTTCATTTCAAAGTTTTTGCATTTGACCAAACCATTTTTCAAATGAAGACATCTCATTCCGTAGAAATCTCGTATCCTTTCATTGGAAATTATATATTCGCAAGAAATCCTGCGCAGCCTCTGCTTACAGCCCGTTACAGCCCCTGCGCAGCCTCGATACTCCTCCGCCGCAGGTTATGACCCTCGCCGCTTTGCCCAATTTTGCCCGTACTTGCCCGCATTCCGCATTTCACAGATGTGCGTTTGGCATCGAAGCCGAAGTCACGTGACAATTCCAGTGTAAAAATAAGTAGCGTTCAAGTTCAATATCGAATATAAATGTTCGTGAAGAACGCAAAACGTCGCATCCTTTGACCATATAAAATTTGCTATGAGGATTTGTTTACATGCAGGTTACACCAGCCGCTCTCCAAAAGTACCTAACTTTAATGCAGGTCCTTTTGACAAATTAACACCTTCGTGTGATGTAACTGCGAGTGAGTTGATGTTTTGAATAGGCCCTTCTGGTGGCGCACGGAGTCTTTGACGCCTCGTTTGAGAATCTGAATTATTTATGAGACGTATTCATTCTAATAATTCTCATGAAATGGATGTGAAATCAATCTTATTAGCAAAATCATCAACATTCTTTATTGTAAGAATCATGGCATCAAGCCAATACAACCTTGAATACAACGCTGTTGCCGCTCCTGCTCAGCGGGGGTAGTTTTTGTCCGAAGATAGAAGGATGTATATGTATGACGATGCCACTATTTTCAGAAACATCGTCACTTCATGCCCTTCATTATTCTTTGAAAAAGCCTTTGCAAGAAACTAGCAGTAGGATGGCCAAAAAACTAAGAAACACTAAGAAATACTAGGTTTGAGAAGCACTTAGCAATTTTTTAATTTTTAAAGCTTAATTCAAAGCTTGGTATGAAAAAGATATAATTGCAACTTTTTTGTGGGTAATACCATTTCCACTGCAATTGCATTTTTGAGCGCAATATAATTTGTTTGCCAAATGTTGTTTTATGTGCAATACGAAGAGACATGTCACTGAAGCAATTGTTTACATTTCTATGTTTCTCATTAAAAGTGTTTTAAAGGATGTTTCATTACGATTTGGCTATTTTCAGAAAACTTCAAAACTATCTGCAGGTTTTGTTAATAAAAATTTGCAAAGGTGAAAAATCTACTTTTGTGATCAGAAATGGAAGAAAAGCTCTAGCGGGTGCTCTAGCTAGCCTCCTAAAATGGCCTAAAGTGGAATTTCCAAATTTCTGCTTTGCCATAAACCTCGAAAAGTATTTCTTTACATATACCTCCTCTAACTGATTGGTGCTAAAATGTTCTTTCTATTCGGTTACTCTTTGACTTAGAAATAGGAACGACTCAAACACTCTCAAGAGAATTATATCAAACAAATTTTTGTCGTATTTCTCATCACCTTCTCGAAACAGGCTGTCTTCCCATCAAATTAATTTTGAAAGCTTTAGCGCATAGTTTTTGTATGACAAGCAGTTGCACAATTGTTTCTATAATGCAATTAGCTTTTAGTTATGGATGTAATTTCCACTTTTATTGGGCGTAGGGTCTTAAAGAAAATCTTATTGAATAGAGAACAATGGGAGAACAATCGGTGCCTTTCTTTAGAGCGTCATTTGTTCAGTACAAACCACGCATGCCTCTTTGTTATGCTAATCAGAAATACTTTGGTGGTTATGGTCGAAGCATTTACGAGATCTTGTTGAAGATAAATAAAGAAGGAATACGCGATCGAGAGACGTTTTGTTGATAGGAATATGGATCTTCTAAGCGCAAGAATATCAAGAAGAAGTATGAGGTTACTCGAGATCTGGTTCTGTTTACTTTTGATCAACTTTTCTGTCAACACTTCGAGAGCCTGTCCATCAATATGTCGGTGCGGAAAAACCGATGGCTTTGTGTCCATCAACTGTGAAAAGAAAAATCTACGAATATTTCCAACGAATATTAGCAGAGATACTCAATTACTGTAAGTATATGTTAGTTCTATTTACTCATAACTCCACAAGGTTATAAACGATTTTTAGCAATTTTTCAGCAATTCTTTAGCAAGGGGAAATCGATTCTTGGTTGCCACTTCAAAGACAAATCAAATGTTTACGTTGCCACATTTTTGCGTGTTTGCATAATGATAAGTATCAAGGAAATGCCATCTAACTTTAATAGATTGTTTAGATAACTGGTGATTCAGTAAATAAGACATTTGACCGCTATATTCGTTGCAAAATATGTTGTTTTTATGCGCTTTTGGTTTGTTTTTGTAACGCAACTGCAAGAAAAAGAAAAGACCAGTCGATTTTAATTTGAACTGAGGAAATTTCGTCTCGCTAAATTTTTCGAAACCCAAAGTATTTAACAATAAATATCTGCTTAGAATCTTAGAATAACACAACAATAAATAATCTTCAAGTTTATCGCTTAACTCGTTGTTATGTTATAACTTCCTAATTTTGTCTCAATAATGAAAGTGGTGTTCATAGCGACGAAGTGAACAAAATGTAGACTTCTGCGATAAGTTTATTGAGCGCTCTCAAGAAGATGTCGTCAAAACTTCAGTCAGTGGATTTTTTGCCGATTTAAGAAATTTAAATTCTTCCCGAGTGTTTGCTGCATTCAAAGAACTTTTTGATAAAACAAAATTTTAATTGAAATATTGCGTCATCTGAACCGGTCAAAATTATTGTTTCGCAAATGGGTATCAATCTTAACATTTTGCCTTGAAATATCTTGACTGTATATATCTTGCACGGAGCTTTTCCATATCAAAAATTGTTCCAGACCTGAATGCGCTATTTTTTCTTAAAGTTTATGGCAAGCGTAGCCTGGAAATCCAAAATTTCGTCATCAAGTATTTATCAACATTCCTTCCTGATGATTCAAAAAGAAACCTTGGAGAGATTTTCGGAACTCGGGCAAAAATGTCAGGCGAAAATATCCGCGAATAAAACAGTGTAAGAGTTTTGCATCATTAATTTTGCGTTCTCCCAAATCTCGCCTGATAATTGATATCCGTAACGACTTCAAAACTTCCGCCTGTAATTTTGTATAATGCGACTTTTAAAAGTAATTTTCAAATGTAAAATGTAATTAATTCCTGTCAAAGGAGTTTTAATTTGGAAACGCCAATATTGAGTTTGCTTCATTAGTTATTAATAGGCCCTCTAGGGTAGGGTGACTCACCCTCGCTCACCCTGTTTCATGTTCAGTCCATGTTTCGTCATTAGATAGTGGATTTTAACTTCAACCATAAGAAGACCACACAATTTTTTAATTTCAGACAAATTCCCATTTATGGTAGCTTGAAAAAATTCTCCCCATAGCACAGAACTTAAACATTGAATAGGACACAATTTCGCAAATATTTTCGTAGGACACTATTTTCTGAATATTTTCATCTGTTACTGATCACAGGACAATTTCGGTAAGGAAAGAACATTAATCGAAAGTAAAGACAGGCCTAATTTGCTAACATTTGCCACTGCCAGTTTGCTAAGTTTGATAAATCAGTAGAAACTTTGTGTAAATAACGATATTCAAAAGTAAAACTATCCCAAGTGTACTGAATTCGTACCAAGCTCATAAAGGAAGGTCAATGTATATGTTGAGATTTCTTGCATGGATTTCCTTCATATATCCATGCCAAACTCACTGAATAACTTGCCAAACGTGTCCTATTACCCATTGTGCAGCAAGCAATGCCATCAGAATGGTTTATTCTTCGGTATACGTAACCAAAAACGTGGTGCAAGGTTTTTGCATGCATAATTTATGCCAGATTACGGCAGTGGTATGGCTTAGCGACAAAAAAGCATGCAGAAACACCTGTCGATTTTTCGATTGTCTTCCTTCCCCTGACAAGATACCTTGCCTGAAAATGACGAACAAACAAATTGGATGCGCACTAAATTGTTGTAAAATAAAATAACATTTTTTGTTTGCTTCTACAAATTTTAGCATTCTAATATTAAGCATTCTGCCAGCCACTACTGTACTAAATACCCATGACCTAAGCATACGCAAATATTTGTTGGCATATTGTATCTGCTAAATGCTCACATTTTTCAAGGCTTTTCTGTTTTGATAAATGGTAAAAGATGCTGGAATTTGTCCCTCTCCTGGTGTCTTTAAGAAATTTCATGTGATGTTGCTGTGATCAATATCTGAAGAAAATGCAAATTTTGTTTGCGGGTCTAATGAGCAAGCCTCAGTCTCAGTTTTTCAAAAGAAAATAAAATCGATCGGTTTTTTATCGTATCTTGAAATGTAAAATATCGTCCAAGGAGTGATCTCGTGTGAATCAAACGTTAGCTTTCTTTGAGGCGAACATTTCCCTTTTACAAATTTGTTTCCAGAAGTTACTTTCGCTAGATAGCTGTTGCCTAGACTTATTGCAATCGTCGTAGTTCCGCTCCTTGATGGACTGATAATCGCTACAACTACCAGTTGAAGCGAAGTGCCTTCATCCAATTCAATAAACGAAGCGAAACTGGGACTGAGGTAGTCAGTCTAGCTGTTGCCTACTTATTTGTCATACTTGAAAAAGAAGGAGATGAAAACAGCATTGATGAGCTGGCTCCTATGCTGGAATGTCTAGATGTCCTTAATATCATTAATCGCATGCGCAAAGGAATTCATATGAATTTGTTATGACCTCTTCGCGATAAAATGAGCGTTTTTGTAACAAGATTAAGAAACATCTCATTACCAAAATATGCTCAACCTTATCAACTAGAGTAAATATTTGCGAATTCGTAAATGAAGACATTGTCTCGTGAAGATCGCGTTATTTCAATATTGCATCCGAACCGTTATTGAATTTAGAAAGATTTAATGTTCAGCTTTAAGCAGATAAGAAGAAAATCTTGGTTTTAGTTAGACTTTCCATCGATTTGCTTCTCAGAAGTGTGGGAATTCGTCGTTGTTTTATTTAAGGCCTAAATCCGTTTTGTTTTTCGAAAGTGAATGGCCGAACGACAAGGAGTCAATTGTTTTACACACTCATGTGATCTCCCATTTATCATACGTAGATATAGTCAATTTTGGACACCGTAGCGACCATTGGATTGTTTTCGTTAAAGTCTTGCTTCCATGTAATCTGCTTCTGACTATTTCGATTGAAATAAACAGAAGTGGACGCAAGATCGATCCTTGCAGGATGACCTTGACAATTTCCAATTGTGTTGGCAAATAAACCCCTGTTAAGCACTCTATTTCAACCAATTCGTTCCTAAGGAGAGAGGGTATCCGTGCCCCAGAACTGTTCCAGTGCATACCAGTGCAAACAGTTTTATTGGCTCAGATGAGTTTTCAAACTTTTAGATTGGCTGCAAACGAAACAAAACTCTAATGCGACTGATAGTTAAATTCTCGATGAGAAAAGTAGAGTCCTGTTTCCCTTCTATGGTTTCTCTAAAAGAGTGTTGCAATTGAAATTCGCATGGATGCAAGGTTCGGGCGAGGTTCACATACCGCAGGCCACTTCGGGAAAGCGGCATGTAAAACAACAAAGAAAGGGAATTTGATTCCGTTTTGGTAGGTCAGTTTGGCCAGCATCAAACCCACCAGTTTTGCTAGCATCAAACTCACCAGCAAATAAGAACCCTCCTTGTTTAGACATCCCGGACGCCCTTCACACAGGCCCTCCATTCATTGTATAGTACTTCTCCCCTAAGCGTTACCTACATTACAGTGTCTGTACTTTTAATCAGTTGAAATTTTTCTTGGCATGTTGATGAAACTTTTAATAAAAGATTATGGAAATTGTCAGTTCCTCGTCGTTCTTATCCAATTATTCGAGTCACTCTCTTTCATACTTTTTGTTATGTTCACACAAAAATTCATCTCGTCAGGAAAACCCATGCTAAGCCACGTCAAAATTCGTTTTGTTTTATTTTAGGAGATTTCGAGGAAACACAATAACAAGCTTACCACAAAACTTCGCGAAGATTTTACCAGATACGACAACATTGTAAGTATGAAATTGATTCATCTTTGCACCTTAGGGGCTCATATAAATATTTCAAACAACAGGAGATCAGCCCCAGAAAGATCTTACTTTATCATGAAAAAGAAATGCCGAATTCAACTGAAATTGAAATTGTAAAGAAGGTCATATCTTATGCTGACGCTACTACCTTGGTTGCTATGGAGATAACGAATGGGTGCATAAGAGATCAGTGGTGCATAAGTTATGGCAGCCTCGTTTTGGGAAAAGTCAACGTTGTGGGCATTTGTGACTTGTGTCTAAGGTAGTGGTTTCCAGGACAGGAATCTTTCCCTGAGAAGTAACGAAACATTTGAGATTCTGTGTTCTCTTTCCGTTTCTGTTAATAGAAACCATTTCTTTAGACAATAGGTATCATAGTCTGATCCAATTAACGTACGCGTCACACACGAATAAAGAATAGAATAAAAACGTGTATGAACACATGTTCTTTTGAAGTTATTGTCAACAAAATTAAGAATTAAGATGTTTTTCGATCAATTTGGTTTCCAATGCCTATGTTTGAGTGGAAATTTGGTACTTCACTTGCTTAAAATTTGGTTTTATATGGTCATACACGTATTTTTTTATAAGAAACTAAGAATTTGAACCAGTACTGAAAGTTTCCTAAAATTATCAGATTTTCAGTACTCGGAGTTTCTTACGAGTTTCTTACGACTTCCATAACAATCTTCGTGTTTACTTCATGTGCCCTCGTGAACATTTCCAAACGAAGTTTTTGAAGCCTTTCCAATGTTTAGACATTACTCAAGTACCTTCCAAGTAATATGATACAGGAAACAAGTGAAAATAAAGTAAAAATATGCTAAGGATTTTTTTGACTAGAATGGATAGTTTCTTAACTAATTTTTTCCCAGTACTGGAGTTTCTTAACTTTTTGGCGATCTGAGAGTTCGGTTTCTTATAAGCAGTTTCTTATAAAAAAAATACGTTTACGTTTGATGACATTGTATGTCTGTTTTCTTAGGGTTTCTTAAAATTCTGAGCCCCATGTCCTCTAGTAAATAACTTTCTAGACCGTCTCAAAGAATCAATTTGCTAGGGGCATGTTCATGATGATTTTGTTTGCCGAAAATCCTTGAAACGCTTTCATAAAAAGACAAACTATCCTAATTATAGACCTTTCAGCTATTCCGCAAAAGATTCTAGAATGAGTAAAGCTTTTCTACATTTTATAGAAATCTTTAAAATTAGGAGTTCGAGTATGATTCCAAGGGCTCTTGTGATTGACGTGAGAGGTTTCATAAAAGTGTCGCTCGAACCAGACTCTTTTGCAAAAAAGATAAAAGGCCAACCTGGTTCCGAGGGCCAATTTCCTCCTTTTGTGTCTTGGGAACGAGGTTGTTAAAAGGCTTGCAAAAGCAATATTTAGCACACGTCCCCTTGGCTATTCATTATCGAATTCGATATCATTTGAAGAACTTTGCTATCATCAACGTCCTTGTAATCTTGTTTGCCTCATATGTTTTTTTGTTTATAATCCTTTCTGTTTCGCCTCCAGGAGTATGGAAAACAACAGAATAGAATATTTACAAAATGGAATATTTTCGAATTTGAAACAACTGCGAGAAGTGTAAGTAGAATCAAATTTTTTTTTTATATAATCCAATAAAAAGTTACAATACATATTACTAACTACACTACTTACAAAATACTATACGATACTACTAGAACGATACCCCGCCCGGGGAGCAATAAGCTGTGACTACCCCGCGGCCATTACATATAGGTGAAAAAAAACAGATATAAACTACTAAAGTCTATCTCAAATTAGGTGTCACGTGAAAATGTCCGCGAATAAAACAATTGAAGTGTTTGAATGGTTTTCTTTCTATCAAATGGAATCAATCAATCAATCAAATGGTAGAGTATGTTAAACTCATCAATCGAGTGCCTTGCCCCCCTGTGTTCCGTGACTTGAATGATATATCGTTGATAAACTAGACCTGATAACATCAACCTTGTTCCAGCGGTCAATACTCGATTGCGAGAACAGCATTTGGGGCCTGGGAACGAGGTCGTAATAACTGTACTCTCAAAACCTGGCCCTATTTAGGCCCGCACTTTGCGTTGCATTTCACCCCAATCAGACCACAGTACGTTAAATTTCGCTGGCTCTTGGCGTGGTCAAATTTCCCGCCAAAATGTGGTCGAAATAATAAGGTCGAGCAACTGAAGCTGCTAGCCTTTAAGTTTCCTTATGAGTCCAACTTGAGTCGTTGAGCAAGGTTTATCACAGGGCTGAAGGGCCTGACGTAGTTGGCCTTGGTTTCTAAAGCAGGTTTGAATAGGCTGTGCTTAGCTTACGTAATGAATCCCCGTATGTTTCCGTTGTCTGTGTTATTTTTTGATGTTACTGTATAATCTTATCTAAGTCTTGTCGTCATCATCGCTTTCTCAGCCTAATACGGAATACGGGTTACCGCTTGCGACTTCTTATCATCATTTCTTATCGTGTAATGACCATATTGATTATATCTTATGATTCAAAGCTCGACCGCTCAGCAATGTTATGTCACCCCGAATTCTCATCTTTTCTTCGCCATATCCGCATAATCCCCGTACCTTTCAGATTTTGTCGCAAAGGTAGCCACGTCAGGATTCTCTGCTTTTAGAGTGGGCAGAGGCATGAGACAGCTTTGGACAGATTCGGATCTTGAGGGGAGGGGTATTTTAGATGTACTAGTTTCTAAAATTGCGGAATTATGGCTGATGTATTCAAGCCATTTTTAAAAATTGCAAGAATTACTGGAATTTTTTCATATTTTGCGGAATTATGACCCTGAAATGTTTATATTTTGTTGAATCATGGATGCTATTTTCTCAGACAACATGGCACGTCTGCGTCAGATGACAGGTCACAAGGTACCCCCCCCCCCCCCGAGATTCAGATTGGTAAAGGGATACGATAGAGTAGGATGACCATATGAATCCGACCCTTCAGGAATCTAGTTTGCAAAAATTTGTATTTGTCTTCAGTATCAACACTTATCTCCCGTGAAATTCCGAAATTCCAATTTGCTTCCACGTCTTAACGAAAGCCATATCTGAAGTCTATTCTCAATTGTCTCATTTTCAGTTTCCTGTCAAGGAACAGAATTCGAAGCCTTGGAAAGAAGTTATTCGCAAATGCAGCACCAGGATTGGTAATTTTGTTGTGAGTCAATTATTTCGATATTTACAGTTTTAACCTTAATAGTTCGAGCTATCAGTGCATGAAAACCCACCTGACCATTTGACCGGCGGTGGTAGGAAATTTCACATTTACAATGTCCTGCAGGATATTTTTCAAAATGTATCCTTTTTCATGTATTATTGTCTGTTTCTCGTCTGTTCATAAGATAACGAAAATTTCAAATCAAGCAACAGTATCGTATCTAGATTGTAGCTCATGTACTGTTTGTATTCGTTTTATATTTAACAAATGCAATCACTAAAGAGCTTAATTTTCCTTCATTCTTTTTAGAATTTTAATGGTGTCTTTCATCGGGTTCCAACTTAATCCATACCATATCCAATATTAGTAAATGCTGTGGAAATGAATTGAATTGCTATCACTTGAATGCATCGCTAATTATTTACCAAATTCTTCCTTTGTTAGCTGGCTGGAGAATAACCTGGTAGAGAGAATATCAGAAGGGATTTTCCAGAACTCTACGTCTACTTTTGAGCTGTGAGTATTCTTTAATCGTTCTCTTATATGATTATTTTTATGACAAGTTGCATAAACGTACGAGCCAGGGGCTGGGGGGCGATAGTCCCGTCCCTCAAACGTTCGAAAATTTGCAAAATTAGCCATATTCAGGCAAAAGATCCGCTTAAAGTAAATTGCAATGGCCTTGGTTTCAGTTTTCGGGCAGCCCTCTCCCAGGTTGATCTTCCATAAGGAATTGCGAAATCCGAACAGGTAGAGATTCAGACCTTCTTTAAAGCAAATGATTTCGCTCTTCAGAAGTGTAGCTAGGCAAATGCTAAGGGCCGTTTTGCACTCATTGTATTGGTAAATTTGGATCTGTATCGCACCTGTCTGTGAATTGTGTTACAGTACCGATGCCATTTTGTATTGAATCTTTCCCTCGACTGCCTTCTTGACCCTCCTCTTCACCTGGCTTTATCAATTTGATGTTAAACCAAGTAAAGTTGTTGCTATTTTTGTGTGTACCCTGGTCTCGTATTATCACAGCACAGCAAGCCACCTCCCGGCTGCCATTAATCTTAGGCTCAAATTCAGATTTTTGTATCGTTCAAAATGTAAGTAAAAATTATTTTGAAAGCTGTTTCATCGTTCTGCTTGTGTCTACTTAAAATTGAAATTTGCTGTCATTTTCTTGTAGGCATTGGAGTCAGAATAAGATAAAGAATATTTTACCTGGAGTATTCAAAGGAGCTGAAGGAGTCCACTTTCTGTAAGTTCTCTGAAACTATCTTCACATGATGTAGGTACAATTTGAAAATGGTACGAAATTATTTACTGATAGCCGTCCCATTTACACGAGAATGGCACAAAATGGTTCTGGCACCGTTTGAAAACGGCATAATTTAAATGGAACTGTAAGTGGCTCAATTTGAACACGGCGTCTTCTAAATACACGAGAACGATGAAAACAGAACTGTTTTGACGCTTTCAAAGCGTGTTTTCTAAAAATAGCAAAACATTATTCTCGCAGATGCTTATCCTCGCAGTTGCAGTCTCGTTGTCGCGGAGATTGCAAAGGGTTTGGTAACGTCAAATTTTCTGCCGTTTTCAAATTTTTCCGGAAACATGGGAACTATAGCTAAAGTTTGGTACCCCCACATTTTTGCCGTTTTAAGGTTGCGCCCGGGTATTAGACTTATTACGATGAGTCCCAATAATCGCTCATCAAAACGAGACTTGCACCAAACTGAGACCGCTCCTACTGGTTTGTGCTCATACTGTAGTTTGAGCGTCCATCAGTCTATCAATAGTGAAGACTCTGTAATCAGTCTAACCGCGTAGTCTAAAGTTTATGTTTTTAGCCAATCAAATTTAGACGAAACTTCAATGACATTAGTTAAAGACCCACAGCTTACCATGATCCTTTGCAGCCTCGAAATCGACTATTGTATAATACGAAAGTCGTTTCTTGTCCGTTCTTGCCAGGGTTCTGTTTTTGTTTGTTTTTCAGTCCACGCGCAAAGGATCTTGGTTAGCATTGGGTCTTTAAAGCTAAACTATGAAATATTGGTCTTTCCAGTTCAGGTGAATCTTGGTGCTTTTTGATACCACCAATAACTGAAAGGTTTTTTATATTTTTCAGGAACTTGGAGCATAACAGAATCGGAAAGCTAACACCTGGAATTTTCAAGGATCTGAATAAGTTGTATTATTTGTAAGTATTTTGCCATTGCTGTATTTTCAGTGACTAACTAAATGAGTTTTGTCTTTACGTTTAGATTTGGTTTTCTTTGGGACTTGTTATGATACTTCTTACTTCTTCGGGGTTTCTTTTCATAGCACTGTTAACTTATTCTGAGCCCATTCTTGGGCAGGGGTGGCGCCAGGGGAGGGCTAGGGGGCTATAGCCCCCGCCGGAAGCATTTAGCCCTCCCGTCGGAGGAAATTTTGGATTATTGTCGGAGGAAATTTGGCAAAATGACGTACGAAAACAGCATTTTTTACCATTTTAGCCCCCCTGTCGGAAGTTTCAGCCCCTCCGTCGGAAGATTCCTGGCGCCACCCCTGTTCTTGGCTGCATGCTAAATTCGTTTTGATTATGTTACGTCTTCTAAAGAGAATAAAATAATTCCTTTTCTTCCTTTCTTGCATTTAAGGTTCTTGTTCTTCCAAATTTAAGATGATAATAGTAATTTATACTTATCAATCTTCTGTTACAGGGGTCTTGCAAACAACAACTTGTCCGCCATCGAAAGTGGTACATTCACAGGCCTGCACAGAGTGGAAACTTTGTACGTAAATCATATTTGAGATCTAAATTATTGCATAGGTTACAACAGAATTCATTGCCATCATTACTTTCATTTTTGACTAGCCACTTATAAAACACATCTTCATAAAACTAGTCTACGTGATATGGTTGTGAGCACAAGATACTATCAAGAAGTTTATTGAGAGAAGCAATATCTGGAAAGTCGTTTGGCCTTGGCCATTTGACTCATCGTTTGACACCAGGCCTCATTAATGTGCGTGGCCGCTCGCAGGAACAAAATATCATTACACATAAGTTTCTGGCACTTTTACTGTACTCAGAGTGCTTTGATTGCAGGCGAATTTTCCCCAGCCATTTGCTCGCAGGCACAGAATACTTTTGATGGGGCCTATTTGATATTTTTCGTACGAATATGGCAGTAATTTCATTATCTTAAGAAAAGTTAAAGTCTTTGCTCTTTATGTCAATTTTAGCTTTACCTCTAGTTATCAATGTAAGACCTTCAACTGCAAATGAATTTGAGGTTCATTTAGGTATCTAGGTCAAACTTTTTCTTTGTTTAACAGGACTTTACAAAAGAATAAGATATCAGCATTGTCAGCAGATGTGTTTAAGGATCTTACTGTTATGAAAGAAATGTGAGTTTGTTATGGGATTTTGAAGTTTTAAGTCTTAACATACGGTTACTTAATGTGCAGATGTTATTTCAATAATCGGTTCGACGAACCATGGGCGTTAAGAAACGCGGTAGTTGTTCCTACAACAGTTTTTCCTCCCTATGCCCGTGAAGGATGTTGTTGTTGCACTCAAATTTTCAGGACACAGGGATACAAGGAAAACCGGGCACACAGGGATACAAGGAAAACCAGGCACAGGGCATAGGGACACAGGGAGGAAAAACTGTTGCAAGAACAACTACCGCGTTTCTTAACGCCCATGGATAAGCAAAAAATATGTTCATCATGTTGTTGTTGCTAACTCAAGATAAAAATATCTAAGATAAAATATCTAAAAGACTAACAGAAGGTAAAAATATACCTTCAAATACCATTTTAGTGGGCCTGTTTAGCCCCATTAGCCTATTTCGGGACTTTATTGAGTAAGAGTCTGTAGTAAGATATGTAATCTCAATTTTACTTTGAAACATCGCTTAGATAAAGGAACCAGTTTCAAAATTTATCCATTAATCGGCCGTCTTGTGTTTATTGCATTGCTTCTGTCATGAAATTTAGTACTTTTTCTTTAGCGTTGAAATGGGTCCCCAGTAGTAGGATACCTTTTACTTTTAGCTATTCTGCAGATGAGTTAGGATAGAACGATATTTGTATACATTTTCGAATAGTTCGATTGAGTGACGTTAGAACTTCTATCACTATTGTGCGCATTCGAAAATTTATCAGATTTTGGAAAAATTTATAAAAAATTGCTAGATCCAAACTGAAAGGCCGAAAGGCTTATAAAGGGGCGGGCAAGTACTGTAAAAAGTTTTGACCCCATTTTTCTCCGAATGAATGGAATAATTGAATAATAAAATATGTTGTTGACACTAGTTTTTGCACCACTTTCGTGAATTTTTAGTGTGTTCAATTTTGCACTTTTAACCACTTTTACACCCGTTTCCTTTTTCTCTCAGAAATCTTCAGTCAAACCTTTTCGTTGAACCTCCAGTTGAAGCTATTCGTGCTTTGCCAAATTTCACAAAAGTGTACGTATGCTTTATCAATATTTACAATATTTACCTTGGGTATGGCTCAGTGGTAGCCCGCTTGACTACCAATCTGAGGGTTGGTGGTTCGAGTCCCCTCTCTGTCGAACCTGGTACGTAAAGTGAGGAGAACCGCCAGCTCTCTCTGTAATCCCAGGCTGAAGGAATAACGAGGTATCATGGTCACATTGAGAAGAAGGACCAGGACATTCCTTTGCAGATAAGCTTAGTTTCTCAGTGTCATAAAAACTACCTTCAGATGGTAGGTAGAAATATAGAAAAAATATTTACCTCCTGTGTTTGCATAACGCTCTTGAACATCTGAATACGTTCATAGAAAAGAGCAATTTTTCTTGCTAGAAGTATCTGTAGTAAACAAAATAACTGTCTCGAAGCGTCGTTGCTTTAAAAAAAAAAATTATCGTGCCAGTAAAACAATAAGCAACTAAATATAGTTAGATTCTTGCACTTCGATATGAAATAAGTTTAGGGTGTGTTTGATTGGTACCAATTCTAAAAACGGTAGGTTTGGTAGACTCGGAATTTGTGTTTGATTGACCCTGAAATTCCGAAAAACGGTAGATTTGGTAGGTTTGGAAGGTCTTCCGAACCTTCTGCTCCAAAAAGCAGAAGGTTTGGCCAACTTTGGAGAGATTCTCGTCTTTAATAGCAAACCCTGGTGATGAATCCGAAACCTGCTGTTTTAAAGATTTTTGTGTTTGATTGGGAAATATTTTTCCGTCTCTGCGAAGTCTAGTGTTTTCAAAAGTTGGTAGGTTTGGAATTACCAATCAAACACACCCTTTATATCATGTCAGCAGCAAATGAGTGTTTGTACCAAGTGATGTTTTGCCTTCAGACTAACTTATCCTACAAGATAAGAACATGTCCAAATTATTTTTTCAACATTGGCAGGGTACTCTAGGAGTTCTTGGGATTTTGGCTAATACTATATACTTTCTCTCAGTTTTTCTTCAAAATTTGACATTACCAATGTAGCTTTTCTGTTTGTCATTATTTTTTATTCGTCATCTCCTCTTTTTTTCAGGATGCTTAAGAATAACCCAATCAAATGCACATGTAAACTTCGAACCTCGTTGTCGGATTTGACAATCAGAAACAAAATTGTGGATTTAGATACTACGACATGTTCAAATTTGAATAAAACTGTAGAAGAGGCTATCAATGCTGTCACTTGTGGTATGTTGTTGCCTTTGTTTCCGTGATTTTACTGTCAATTTTGCCAATGCAATTGTCGTGTATTCCCTGTCATTTTGGTCCTCACTGAATAACCTTGTCCCAACCACGTGTTTGTTGTTGGACTAAATCCAGATTCGTTTATTTTTGTGATTTATACCCCCCCCCCAGGAATTCCTTTACGTCATTCTTCTTCCTTGGGTCTTTCTTTAGCTGAAATCTGTAGGGGCAAATACATTTCATAATTTTCCCCAGTGGAATATTGCGGCATTGTGAATAATATTTGCTCCTGGTTTGACAAAAGAAGGTTATCAGCGTTACTGTAGAAAGTAAGTTGTTCTTTTAGTATAGCTCCGTTAAAATATCATAGTCGCTTCTAACATCAATCTTAATTTCGTTTGCGACTGAAAAATTGATAAAACTTATATTTTACAAGTTGCCAGGGATGCTAAGCTCAAAGAAACACCTGTACGAAAGAGAATCTTTGCATCAATCTTTTGACCAACTTTTTGCAAGTTCTTGTTTGANTTTAGTATAGCTCCGTTAAAATATCATAGTCGCTTCTAACATCAATCTTAATTTCGTTTGCGACTGAAAAATTGATAAAACTTATATTTTACAAGTTGCCAGGGATGCTAAGCTCAAAGAAACACCTGTACGAAAGAGAATCTTTGCATCAATCTTTTGACCAACTTTTTGCAAGTTCTTGTTTGATTAGAGAAAATGATCGATTTAAAACTAGCCCCCCCCCCCAAGCTCAAGATTTATGATGGCACCATTCATGAACTACTGAACTACAGTTATATAGTTTCTCTTTTTTCTAATTGTTCGATTTTTGTTTTATTTCAGTGACAGAGGCATCCCCAACAGCCTCACCAAAAATTACAACTCATAAAAAACATGCAAGTATAAACAACTCATACAACTCATCGAAAAGAAAACCAAACAACCTGCAAGATGTCACTTCAAGTACCCCTGCTTCATTTACTGGAAATACCGTTGTGACAAAGAAATATCCGAAGGGAGATGGTAAGAAAACGCTGTATCATTATTTCAGAGCTGTTTCTCAATTGTATACTAGAGTAAATTCGCTTTAGAAATGCGACGGAACAAGCATCGAAATTAGTTTTGCCACAATTTGAGATTTCGTCGGTGCCTTTGAAGATTTCCTGACGCATTTTGGTGGAATGAAAACATTTTGATTCTATTTGGAAGCGATAATTCACTAAAAATACGTTTTAACTTTAAGATGAGTTATAAATTGCATTGTCCCATTTCTAGCGCGTTTTTAATCTATTGTGAACCAAGCTTTAGTGAGGTTTTATGAGGTTACCCCAAATGCAACAGATTTGATAGCTTCAAGCATATGAGAGTTTGTATGGTCAGATTCTGCTTCCTAAAACTTAAATTTATTTGGGGTATAATTTGAAGCTGAGTATTTTTAATTTGAAATTAACATTTTTTCGCATGCTGTTAGGCGATTGAAAACTCTTTTAGTTATGTTTGTGGAACCTACTTTATCAACGTTTGCTTTATCCATCAACGATAAAAATTTCTTCATTTCTTTTCAGACTACGAAAATCAGACACCTCTTCCGTTAATCATCGGAGCTTCAATTGGCGCCTTCATCATTATAGTTGTTATTATTCTGTTTGTTTACCTCTATAGAAGACCAATTGCTAGAAGGTACGTTTTAAGATATCTTCGTTAAAGGGTCATTGCTAACCGTGGTCCTTTGCACGCCAAATAAAAAGCAAAACAAACAGAAGCTAGGCCAGAAACGAATTTTTTATAATACGAAAGTCGACTTTGGGGCCGTAAAGGATCATGGTTAGCTATGAGTCGTTAAGTGTCTTGATAACTCATTAATCTTAATTAATGAGATATACCTCTCGTCATTTTGGTATTTTCATTCTGTGTCTTGGTTTACTGCATAGATATTTTACTTGTCGATTTTTTGCTGTATTATCCTGCGTGCAGACTATACTTTTCCACTGCGAAGGAGTGCCAACGAGGAACTTGCATAGTTGGCACTCCTTCGCAGTGGAAAAGTATAGTCTGCACGCAGGCTATTGCTGTATATGTACGATATAAATCGTCTATTCAAACCTCAGTAGTAAAAGAAATAGGGCTAGACTAAGACTACGTTCACACGATGCCGGCACATTTTGAAAACGGTGAAAAATGTGACGGTAGCAAAATTTTAGCTAGCGTCCACACGATACCGGCACAATTTGAAAACGGTAGGAAATTTGACGGTAAAAAACTTGTTGCAATCTCCCCAAGAATTTTATGCTAAAGAAATGTACATACACCTCAAGAATCGATCAGCCTCGTTTTGAAAGCGTCAAAAAATGTTCCGTTTTCATCGTTTTTGAGTGTTCACACGATGCCGTTTTCAAAATGTGCCGGTTAGAGTTCCGTTTTCAAAATCTACCGTTTTAAAAATCTACCGTTTTAAAAATCTGCCGGCAAAAAATTTGCCGTTTTCGTGTGAACGGGAGGCCTATCCGTCACATTTTTCACCGTTTTCAAAATGTGCCGGTATCGTGTGAACGTAGTCTAAGACTGCGTTCACACGATACCGGCACAATTTGAAAACGATAAAAAATGTGACGGATAGGCCTCCCGTTCACACGAAAACGGCACATTTTTTGCCGGCAGATTTTGAAAACGGTAGATTTTGAAAACAGAACTGTAACCGGCACTTTTGAAAATGGCATCGTGTGAGCACTCGAAAGCGATGAAAACGGGACACTTTTCGCTGCTTTCAAAAAGAGGCTGATCGATTCTTAAGGTGGAGGTACATTTCTTTGGCATCAAATTCTTGGGGAGATTGCAACAAGTTTGTTACCGTAAAATTTCCTACCGTTTTCAAATTGTGCCGATATCGTGTGAACGCTAGCAAAAAGTTTGCTACCGTCACATTTTTCACCGTTTTCAAAATGTGCCGGCATCGTGTGGACGTAGTCTAAACTGTAGGAGTCCTATGTTCGTAATTGTCTGTGAGCCTTCTTTACCAACATAGCTGCGGCATTTTAAAGTTCTGTCATGTTAAACATTATGTTATGATATAGGCAGTTTTTTGTGAAAATATATAGATTTACATTTTGGAAGTTGTTTCCAGGAATTGATGCTTATGTAACATGAGATATCCTTGTCTACCTATCGAAATTAAGTGCTTTAGAAACTCAAATTTATATTTTCATTTGGCAAATTATTCAGCCAGGTTACATCTCTGTAATATATTCTAAGGAAAGAAGTCTCAAGTTTGAGATAGCCAATGGCAATAGAAGTATTTTCGGAATATTGAGTGCGTTCTTATAATACCTGTAGCTTTTGGAACTGTTGCTTTTAAAGTTCAATGACACTTTTTGAGTCAAGTCAGGTCCAATTTTTTCATAAGAATTCCAACCTAATACAGGGAATCTTATGTGACCTAAGAACACGGGCTTTAGGAAACTCTGAATTAAAATTTAGATTTTCGGATGATACATCGAGGGCGAAGCGCGTGGCAGAGTGACGTGACCTAGAGCCATTATGCCATTCAAATGTCGCAAAACGAATCCGTTTGAGTGGCATAATGACTCTAGGTCACGTCACTTTGCCATGCGCTTTCCTTCTCGATGTATCACGAACGAAATACAAAAGAAGAAAAATACTCGATGTATCATCTGAAAATCTAATTTTTAATTCAGAGTTTCCTAAAGCCTGTGCTAAGAATAGCAAATGCTCATACGCCTAAGGCTAATTTTGTGATTTCTTTCACAGAGCTTCTACCATGTCACTGCCACGAAAGAAGCCCAAAGAGAAGAATTCATTCTTTGAAAGATCTCCTTTCAATGACTATTCAACAGACTACAACATTTAGTACAATAACCAAAATTTGGTAGCGTGTCTTTGGGCCTGGCTCAGTCAGCTGAAAGGCATTGAAAAAGTCACGTGTATAGAAACAATCAATGAAATTGTAGATTGATGCTGAAATGGCAGTTGTGAGCTGATGACGTCATATATCCCACTGGTTGCTGGCTTACCTGAAGACGTCNCTTTGGGCCTGGCTCAGTCAGCTGAAAGGCATTGAAAAAGTCACGTGTATAGAAACAATCAATGAAATTGTAGATTGATGCTGAAATGGCAGTTGTGAGCTGATGACGTCATATATCCCACTGGTTGCTGGCTTACCTGAAGACGTCATGTTAACAGTATAAACAAATCGTGAAGAATTCCGTTTTTCAGAGATTTTCAGAATTCTAGTCCTGAGAGAAATCTGAGAAAGACCAAGACGGGACTCCTGTTTTAACCTGGCTCAGAATAATTATTTATCGTTTCCGTGAAACCTTGAGATTGTACCTAGAATTCAGATACCATATGCCCCATCGAATTTTTGTCGAAACCAAAAAATGAAGATTCGTATCAAGTTAGAATGAAATGGTGAAATTTTCAAAATGGTGGCATTTATACTTTTTTGAAAGAATTCATGAAAATTTTGAAAAATTAAAATCATCGTAAATCCTAAATAAAAAGAGGAAAAGTGATGCAATTTTCAAGAAAACCATAGTTTATGAAGGTCTACAATATAGTGTCAAGCGGAAATCTGTCACTCTTCTGGTTTAGGACTTAGAAATTTGATGACGTCACAACCTCAAATATAATAAATGCCGCCATTCTGTAAGTAATAAAGATATCAAAACATTTCCGAAGCAGATTGACAGCAAAAGTACCCTAGTTCCTTGCAAGCCATTTAATTCAAAGAAAAATGTAAAAGAATTTTACACCCACCTTCTAAGATTTGAGCCCTATGCTAGAATGTAGCATGCTAAAATAGTGATAGTAGCCCCCATTGGAAACAGGAGTAGACATTCTATCCACTGTTGATTGGATTGGAAGATTTTGCATTGTTTTGGCAGCATGATATAGATTTTGTGTTATGTTTCACAAATGGTCAAGTCATTGAGCAAGATACATAACAAGTGTTAGTATTAGCAAAACTGTTCCTGCCTTCTTTGTGTAAAATCATAGCACAAAAAAGCTGTTAGACCATTTGAGAAGAATAGAAAGTTGCCTTTGAGCAACTTGATTTAACTTGATGTTATGTTTATTCACATTTTATGCCACATAGTTTGTTTGTAATTTTCTATAATAGATAGGGCATAGATAGAAGTCTAGAATTAACCGTGAAAATTGCTTTCACAGTATTGTTGAAGACGGTTTTATTTTGACTAGTTTCGCATATTTGAAGAACATTTTAGCATTTAGTGAACTCCAAAATTTTACTACCGGGTGTCCCAAAAAAAAGTATACAGATTTGGTCAACCCTAACGATCAGAATTTAGCATGAATAAATCCGAAATCATTTTTAAAACATTACTCGGTAGTTAACTTGAACATAGATACCTTGTTTGTTGACATTGTTGCTTTGAGAGTTGAGATATAAATCTTTAAAGGACAAATTTGCCTCCACCTCCAAACCAGAGCTTTGGCCTATTGGCCTAAGCAATTTCCACAATTTGTTTCACTTAAAATGAATAAAGTTTACTTCGGAGCTCCCTTGATGATAAGCGTCGCGTAAATTATATTTTGTGAAACGCATTTGTTGTGCAGCTTTTAATTTTTCTCCTCCTGGTTCAAATTTTCCCAAGTCTATTGCTGACTTATTCGCTGTGCTTTAAGAATTTGCTTAGGCCAAAACGCCAAAGCTTTGGTTTGGAGGTGGAGGAAAATTTGTCCTTTGAAGATTAATATATCTACTCTCAAAGCACCAATGTCGACAAACAAGGTATCTATGTTCAAGTTAACTATCGAGTAATGTTTTAAAAATGATTTCGGATTGATTCATGCTAAATTCTAATCGTTAGGGTTGACCAAATCTGTATACTTTTTTTTGGGACACCCGGTATATGGCTGTTTTATAGGAGATGACATCAACAGTTTAGAATACACATGTTTGTAAATAGTTTAGGTTTGTCGTATCTCCAATATGAAATGTCTTTATAGACTCTAAAATCAATAAACATTTTAAAGAAAGGCATACTGTACGTAGCACCATTTCGCTACGTCCTCTTGCACCTGCCGTAGATTTAGTTCGTATAATTGATTCGTTGTTAAGCTGTGTTTTATGTATTAGAATTTATGCTGATTATATTCATTTCAATTTCGATTACTTTGGATGAGTTGAAACATCGAAGCCTAGATTATGTTTGGTTTTTCTTCGCCGTTCAAATGATTTGTCGAATTGAAAGGTATTATCTCACAAGAGAGCCTGCCTTACAAACTAAATTGATGTTCATACACAGAAGGGCAAAATGCTATTACATGTATGACAACTATATCAACTATAGGGTATGAGACAGTGAAACTTGCAAGGAAAGCTATGTAGTATAGATATTAGCAGACCCTAATCGCACTGCATCAAAATTTATTTGCATCAATAAAGTACATGATGGGCTTAGGTTTTTTGGTCTTTTTCAAGAAAATCCCAACAACATATTTACAAATAGCAAGGATTTCCAAGGGACTAAGTAGCCTTAGATTATTTGTTTTTCATGCCCTTTTTGGCTTAGCCTGTGAACAGGCCTTGTATCAGCTTGAAGCATATCCACAGATCCACAGGCTATTTTTGGCTTTTCTCGCAATGTTTCCCATTGGATACAAACGATTCCTTCACTTCAACGGTGGAAGTAGAAAAGTGCTGCGGTAGATGTTTAGGTTAATTTAAAGGCCGGTACCCAGGCAACATTTTACACCACGCTTACACCGTACCGGTACAGTTTTTTTGATTCGCTATAAAGTTGCTACGGTTCAAGAGCGTTTACACTGCTCCTGTAAACGGGGTCATCAGAGTAACAGCTGACAGGGTCAAGTCAAGGCAGTTGCGAAGGCAAAATAAGCTGTACCGGTGTATATGGTCGATTAGTCGAGGCGTAAATGTAAATATACCAAGTACATAACGCATGCCGAGCCTTCCTACCTCCAGGAGCCACGATGACAGCGAAAAGAAGTCTTCAACAGATCTGATGTTGTTAGCTTAAAGACCCTCTGCTAACCATGATGCCTTGCGTGCTGCGCAAGCGAAAACAGCACAACAACACCGGCCTAGCATCAGAGACTTTCAGATAGCACGAAAGTCCATTTCCAGTGCATTCTGGGACAGCAACGGCGTGCAAAGCCACATGGTTAGCAGAGAGCCAAAAAAGGTTTCCTTCTTCAAAATTCATTTTGCGAGGTATCAGTTTCAGTCAGTTTCAGTTTCATATTTTAAAATTCCACCACTACCTACAATTCCATAAACACAAAATAAAAGATATACTCAATACAAATTGGGGGAAAAAAAATTAGAGCTAATATACCAGATACAGTAACTAAACACAAGACAGTGGTTAAACAATTCAAAATACGAAGAGAATTAAATTTGGAAAGAATACAATAGAAATTCTAAATTAAATTATATACAATAGAAGAGGAATTGTAAGTGGGGGAATTTCTTACGGAGGAGCTCTCTCAGTAGCTAGGCTAATCGAGGAGAGAGCACCCCCTGCTTCAGAGATAACTATTGAAAATTGCTAATTCTTTCGAAGTTTCTAAAAATTTGCATAATGTTGACATTTTTATGGTTGGTAATTGTTTTCAAAGAAAAACGCTTTGAGTTTTCTACGAAAACTATAAGCAGATGGTGAACTTCTTATCTCTACAGAAATGTTGTTCCAGCACTTTGCTCCATGATAACGCACTGACCTAAGACCATATTGTAGGGTATTTTTCTGACATACAAAAATACAATTTTTGGTGACTTGCCGTGTACCATATTGATGAACAGATTCAACTAATGGAAAGAATGAATGGAAACAAGCAGGAGAGATCTTATTAACACTGTCATAGACAAAACTTAGCAGTTTCAGCTGAAAGAGATCATGCAGCCTTAAAATCTTTAAGTTCAAGAAGATAGGTGAAGAGGGTGATGTAAAATGTTCAAATGAAATTGCTCTTACAACCCTTTTCTGTAACAGAAAAACTGGATTGATATAAGTTTCATAAGTAAGACCCCAAACTAAAATACCGTACTGAAGGAAAGGTGAGAATAAAGAATTATAGAGGCAAATCAAAACATTAATGGGTAAAAAGTGTCTCACTTTGAAGAACATACCACATGTTCTGGCAAGTTTTTTAGAAAGTTCAGTCAAGTGATAATTCCAGGAAAGACTTTCATCCAAGAGAACACCTAGAAATTTGACATAAGAAGTTTTTTTGACAGGGAGGTTACCAATGTTTATGCTAACAGTTTCAGGTGAGGGATGTTGAGGAGACTTAAAGATGATAAAATTAGTTTTATCAATATTCAGTGACAATTTGTTCACATCAAGCCACATCTTTACCTTTTTTAGTTCATTGTTAACTACTCTTTGCAGCTGATTGAGATTTTCAGCTTCATAGTAAATGTTAGTATCATCAGCAAATAAATAGAATTTTAGTTTTGAGGATGATTGAGGTAAATCATTAATGTAAATTAGGAAGAGAAGAGGGCCAAGAACAGAACCCTGTGGGACCCCACAGGTGACATTGAGATGGCTAGAGTTAGATCCATTTACTGAGACATATTGCTTCCTTTCAGAGAGATAGGATCTAAACCAATCTAAAGAAGTTCCCCTGATTCCATAATGTTCAAGTTTTGTTAACAGAATATCATGATTCACTGTATCAAATGCCTTTTGCAAATCAATAAAAATTCCACAACCAAATTTTCTATTATCTAATGAGTCCTTGATGGTTTCTGTTAGACTAACCAGAGCATGGTTAATTGAATGGCTTGCACGAAATCCAAATTGCAAAGCATATAGAATGTCATGTTTGCCAAGAAACTTATAGAGACGTTCATACATCACTTTTTCTATGATTTTGCTAAAAACGGAGAGAAGAGAAATAGGTCTATAATTGGATGCTGTTAGTGGGCAACCTTTCTTGAAAAGAGGAATTACTTTGGCCAACTTCAACTTGTCAGGGAAGACTCCCAATTGAAACGACTCATTAATAATTTGAGAAAGTGGGGAAGATATCAGTGAAGAAAGTGATTTTAGAATTTTCATAGGAATGCTGTTAGGTCCAAGTGATTTTCCAGATTTTAAAGTAGAGATAATATCAGATATTTCAAAAGGAACTGAGGGTGCAGTGAAAAAAGAATTTCCAATTCTGCCAGCCATGAAATTTACAGGTGACTTGTTGGGTCTTGGTAAATTTTTAGTGATATCATGAGAAACATTAACAAAGTACTTATTGAAAATGTTGGCAATAACTGCTGGATCTGAAGTAATGTTGCCATTTTTATCCTTCAGCTTACTTATCACATGTATCATGTTTATGTTTGGCTGGCATACATTTCAACATTTGGAAATCTTTTTGTGAAAGCAGAATTTTCCTAGATTTCAACAACTGGGTGCTAAAGAGAAAGAACAAAGAAATGTCCTTCCTCTTGTAACTTTCTCCTCCCCTTTGCCCTCCTCTCCCCTCCCCTTTCTCCTCCCCTTTCTCCTACGTGGACAACAACAACAACTACCAGGTCGTTTGCTTGGACGACGATTTTGAGCTGGAGTTTTTCCTCGCAGCGAAAGTTAAATTTACCTGAAATTCATCTAGTAATATGGATTAGAAAGACTGCAGACAATATCTGGAGCGTTTAAAGATACCTAATGCTTAAAAGATAACCAAAGGGACAGAGCAAATAGAAAGAAAATTCCAAAGAATATTGTTTTGCTTCGGGCCTAAGTATAATAAGTTGGTTGTTGATTTGGCATAGCCTACGCACGGAAACAACATGACGTCACCAGAGAACAAGATGAAGAAATGTCTTCCATATGTTTGAAAGTGGCATTAATGATAGCCAGAATACTCCAGCAGTCTTCTTTGTGATTTAGAATAGAATTGGCTGAAAATGAGTTGGTTTAACACGTCAAACTTTTCAAGTTTAGCAAAGACAGCCATTTCTCAAGCCCAAAAATCGATAGATAAAGTGTTAGATATTCAGGAAGCTGGGGGAGCTGAAGGGCAATCAAATGGCAGTACTGCTAAGCCAAGCACAAGGTCACCTTCTACTGGGCAGAGGTCTTCAGGTACAGTATCATCTTTTACATCTTATATTATGTTACAATGCATATAGGCTTTCCTTGACAAATTGTATCAATGCTTCTTAGTAGTGGTCAAGGGAATTCTTTACCTTTACTACAATGAACCAGTAATTGTTAAAATTACAATTTTTAAATAAAGAAAAGTAAAGAAATCTCTTGATTAATGATAATTTAATATGAGTGTCCCTTGAGAATGTCTTCCTCTCGGTTTCTAACAATAATAGTCACGAGGCATATCAGCTTTGGATAGGGCCGACATGCTTCTGCCTTCCCTAGAATTGCTAGCTCTTCTCTACTGGAAGCTCTGGTTTGGGTCTAAGAGGAAATTTTACATTTGCTGATTTATTGTTTTGCAACCAAGTTACAACTAAACATACAACTAAACAATTCATTAGCAACTAATCGATCGGTTAGTGACTAAGCAATCTAAACAATTCACTAATCCATCAACAAGCTGCTAATCAACGAGTTGTTCCTACCGGGTGTCCCAAAAAACTGTATACAAGTTTGAAAAATTCTGCTGCCAAGAGTTTTTGTCAAATCACCCCAAAGCTATGGATAAATTAAATTTTGATATTTTTCTGATAATTTTCCGTAACTTGGTTGCAAAACAATAAATCAGCAAATGTAAAATTTCCTCTTAGACCCAAACCAGAGCTCCCAGTAGAGAAGAGCTAGCGATTCTAGGGAAGGCAGAAGCATGTCGGCCCTCGACATCATAAGCTGATATGCCTTGTGATTATTATTGTTAGAAACCGAGAGGAAGACATTCTCAAGGGACACTCATATTAAATTATCATTAATCAAGAGATTTCTTTACTTTTACTTTATTTAAAAAGTGTAATTTTAACAATTACTGGTTCATTGTAGTAAAGGTAAAGAATTCCCTTGACCACTAAGAAGCATTGATACAATTTGTCAAGGAAAGCCTTTGATCTACAGTAGTTTGTTCAATACAAATCAGTAGCAAATTGTTTGCTGAGAATATCGAGGGTTGCCATGCTTTAGGGTTTCTTGCCTTCTCATGGGTCTACAATGGAAGCTCTGGTTTTTGGGTCTAAGAGTAAATATTGCGTTTGTTGATTTATAGCTCTACAACCAAGTCCCTGGTAATGGCAAGAAAAATATCAAAATCTAATTTAGCCATTGAGGGTTAACATAACAATTTGCTTTCATATCAGAGGCATATAAGCTTTGGATGACGAGGGACGACATGCTTCTTCCATCCCTAGAATCGTTAGCTCTTCACTACTGGAAGCTCTGGTTTGGGTCCAAGAGGAAATTTTACACTTGCTGGTTTATTGCACTGCAACCAAGTATCTGAAAATTATCAGAAAAATATCAAAATTTAATTTATCCATTGAGGGTTAACATAAAAATAGCTTTGGGGTGATTTGAGAAAAACTCTTGGCATCAGAATACCAAAATATTCATAGTGTGCTAAGAAGAATCCAGGCGGGATTAATCAGAATTGGATGAACAAGATCATGAACATGTCTAAATGCTGTTGGAACGTAGACCTAGTTACCTTATCAGTTACCTAACTGGCAATTTTCTCCATTTTGCCCTGTGGCAAGAGAACCGGCCATCATTGAAAAATAAGATCAAGTTGTATTTTTTATAACTTTATTAGCCTTACAGTATAAGACCTATTCTTTTAAAATTGCTCTCTGACAGTTTCCAGAAGTAGTCAAAATATTTGCTTGTTATATCCAATTTTAGCTTCAAGAAGAAATTATAAAGATGATACAAGACCAAGGAAAGAAGATGACATGGAAGAGACACCTGATCAAGATTCATTCTTCTCATCCTTTTTGGGAAACAACAAACAGTCAACACCAAAAACAACCAAACAATCAACTTCAAATTCAAATTTAGCAGGGTTTGAAAAGTTAAAGCTAGGAGAGAAAGATTTTGGAGAAAGTCCACAAAAGAAAGCTTCTGGGTCAAAAAATGAGGTAGAGAGTCTACATTCTTTGAGCAATGACTCAATTTTGGATTCAAAAAGAAGATCCAGGATGAGTAGTAGATCATCCGAGGATGACAAATCTACTAGAGTTGCCATCAAGAACACTGAATCTAAAATCAAGAGGAAACAGAGCTTGGAAAACATGATAGACTCTTTAGAACACGAGTCAGCTGTTTCAGCAAATGATAAAATAAGGAAAGACTCATACGATAATGACAGCTCAAGTAATAACAACAGTGGCCTTGAAATAGAAAGCCAGAACAAAGACAACAAATCATATAGCCTTCAAAGTTCTATTTCATCAGCTAGTGATATGGAAACAGATGATTTAAACCAGGAAGACCGAAATAATTTTGAAGCATTTGTGAATCAAAGTGTTGATATTGATTTTGAAGGTGAAGAAAAAACTAACAGGGAAACCTTAAATGGCGAGGCAGAAATTGAACATAAAAAAATGGCCAAAGTTGAAATTGATATTGTTGATGATGAATCTGTAGATGCAAGGATAATAGGAGTTGCAGAGCATCATTCAGAGATTGTTACAGACAATGTTTCTGATGGTACACTAGACAGTACAGCACCAGATCAAGTTAGTTGTTTGGATACAGAGTTATTAGATAGCAATCTGCAAAGTTGTTCAAATGAGGCAAGTCCCATGATGGTGTCAAATGCTCACAAAGATAATGACATAGAAAATGATACTTTGTCCAGTGACGCTTCATCTGAGCTTGAGACTGCAAGAAACAATGTTTCTGAACCAGGAGAGCTCAAATCCAGAAGTGAAACTAGTGAGGTACTTTTAATTGATAAGGATATTAATTCAGGTGATATGGACACAACAAGCAGTGTTATTGAGAGACTGGAGTTAATTCCTCCTACTTCANACAAATCATATAGCCTTCAAAGTTCTATTTCATCAGCTAGTGATATGGAAACAGATGATTTAAACCAGGAAGACCGAAATAATTTTGAAGCAATTGTGAATCAAAGTGTTGATATTGATTTTGAAGTTGAAGAAAAAACTGACAGGGAAACCTTAAATGGCGAGGCAGAAATTGAACATAAAAAAATGGCCAAAGTTGAAATTGATATTGTTGATGATGAATCTTTAGATGCAAGGATAATAGGGGTTGCAGCGCATCATTCAGAGATTGTTACAGACAATGTTTCAGATGGTACACTAGACAGTTCAGCACCAGATCAAGTTAGTTTGGATACAGAGTTATTAGATAGCAATCTGCAAAGTTCTTCAAATGAGGCAAGTCCCATGATGGTGTCAAATGCTCACAAAGATAATGACATAGAAAACGATACTTTGTCCAGTGATGCTTCATCTGAGCTTGAGACTGCAAGAAACGATGTTCCTGAACCAGGAGGACTCAAAGCCAGAAGTGAAACCAGTAAGATACTTTTAATTGATAATGATATTAATTCAGGTGATATGGACACAACAAGCAGTGTTATTGAGAGACTGGAGTTAATTCCTCCTACTTCAAGGGAGAATGCAGAACAATCTGAGACTGGTGATGAAATTGGTGATCAGGTAGATGCAGAGAGCGAAGATGAATCCTCAAGTAGTGCTGAAGATAATTTATCACAAAATTTAGAATCTATAGATGATAGTAACATAAAGGAAACACAACAAGAGGAACCATCAAACTTGACCAGTGAAATTAAAAGCATAGGTTCAGAAGGAAATGATACTAAAAGCTCAAATCTTGTTCAATCTGAAGATGTTGATTTATCTGAAGATAGTGTGGACTCTGCTGTTACACTCCACACACCACAGAAGCAAGATGAGGAGATAGTTCTGAGAGATGAAGATTCTAGGAAAATAAAGAGCCTTGAAATGGTGAGGTTTTTGTACTGTTTTGATGTTCCCTATGGCTCTGTGAATTGCTAGAAACTAACGTTTTGCCTTAAAACTGACTGTAAGATTATATGATGTGAAAGTGTGCCTTTGAATGTAACAGTAGTCACATGTTAAAGAGATACAATCGAACATTTTTTGCATCTGAAAATCTCAACGAAGCTCCTCTTGCATAAAGTAGTGAACATTATACTTTCTGAAAATGTATTTACTTTCCTCGTACGACTTCTAGTAGTATGGGAAAACAGTAAAAGGAATAATGATGTTTTTTTATACCCACATTTTTTATGCACGTTTGCATAGACAAAAGAAAGACAATATAATCATTCTCGCGTTGTGAGTTTCTTTTCTTGAATCTCGCTCAATTAAATTTTCGGCGATTGTATCTCTTCAAAGCAAGAATTAAAGATGGAAAACAAAGCAAAAATGAAGGTGAAATTCAAGACAAAACTTTGATTTACTGTATAAAGTACTGTAGTTGATAAGAACAGAGGAAGATAACTGCTTAATTATTTGCTTTTTATAGCGTAACTGGACTTATTTCACGTGACAATTTCTTTTGCTTTTCCAGGAGGTAGAGAGGCTGCAAGAACTGGTCAATGCAAGGGAATCTAAAATGGTGACACTAAGCAAGGAGAATATTGATATGCAAGAAGCTGTGTCAATCTTGAGAAAGTAAGATATTTAAACGTTTTATTCTAAAGCTTATGAAGATTGGAATGTCCTATAATGAAAATTCTTTCTCTCGAGCACCATTATTGTTTTATCATTGGTCATCTTGCTTTTTAACACATAGCAAAAGAATATTGACAATAGATCTAATAGATCGACTTTTAAGGCACAGTAGCAAACTGTTGACTGATTGAAAGCTTGATTTCACTTTAAAGACCCATTGCTAACCATGATCCTTTGCGTGCTGAATGAAAAGCAAGACAAACAGAACCTAGGCCAGGAACAAGTTTCACATCATCTAAAAGTCGATTTTGGGGCCGCAAAGCATTATGGTTAGCTATGGGTCCTCAAACAACCACACCACTTTTTTGTTAGGAGATTCACTGTATTTGTACACTATCATGTGTTAGGTGAGATCTATGATGAAGTGAAATTACTTAGTTGAGTGACATTATTTTCTTTCAGCCAATTGGAGCAAGCAGAACAAACAAGTTATGGGGATGAATCGCTTATCACTGAAATGAGGGATGAATTCTCCAAGAGAATGGGTGAAATGAACACTAAATTAAACAAAGTTCTCAGGGTAAGATTCATGAAATGATTTTTAGATAACACATCATCGAAATATAAATCGCTAAATGTGAAGCATAATAACATATTTTCAGATAATCTACATTGCATTCGAGGTATTGTTTTATTTTGTTAGTGTCCAAAGGCTAACTTTGATTTTAACTGTAAAGTATTGAATCTGTAATACTATGCCCACCAACTGCTTTTCAAACTGCTTTCAGTACGTATGTTCGAACTGTGCTTTGATGTATTCAAGCAGCATCAGCCCACCACTTATTAAACTTCCAGTACCATTAATTTTTAGGAAAGAGATGGTCTGCAGCTTGAGTTGGACCAGACAACAGAAAGATTGACTCAAAGGTAAGATAAAAATTGCGAAGACTAGGCACCGAAGCATCATCGAGAAAGAATATTGCTCTGTTTTCTGATATTTTCTTCTGATAGATGCCTGTAATGCTTGGTTTTAAAAGTTGTTAATTTGAGACAAATGTAGTAAAGCACGTATTCTTTGCTTGCAGTTTTCTGATATGATTTTTATTTCACTTGATCTCATTTACCAACAGTTCTGATGAAATGATTCATAGCTACACAAACACTCTGAAGGAGAAAGAAGAACAAATAGCTGGGCTTCTCGCTGAAGGTATGTCCTTACTTATTTCTAATGTTTTATTAGCTGATCTTGTTTAACGATCAGTGGCGGACACTTTGCCAAATATTGGGGGGGGGTGAAGCTATTGTTTCGGTTAACAATCATTGTTTATTTCTATTGTTTTCAAACGAAAGGTTATTGTTCTTCCCAACATTGGGGGGGGCGACCGCACCCCCTTGCCACCCTAGTGTCCGCCACTGTTAACGATATGGTATAGGTTGAACAATGTTAAATTGAGAATGGTTTTGTTAAACGGGGCCATTGGCTGAATGTTTTTATTGTTGAGGACAACAAGACATTCAANCGAGGAACAATTTTTTTGGGACACCCCGTAGACATATATTTTTTATTTAATCTTATTCCAGTGGTTCCCTATGATAAACAGATGTAAATGGCTTTATTATCAAGAGTTAGCGAGATAAAATGACTTCAAGAAACCAACCGAAACTCAGTGTGCGTGTTTCTCTAGATTTAAATTTAAAACAAAGAGAACATACAAGTGAAATTTGTGGTAATGTTTTTATTTCAACATGTCTTTGATTAAATTCTGCTTGTCTTTTCTTTAGGGGAAGCTTTATCGAAGAAAGAATTGAAAAGCAACACTGCTGTCAAGAAATATCGCGTCAAAGTGAAAGACATGGAGTCGAAACTCGAACAAAATAAGTTAGTTTTACAATGCTTAAAGGCATTGAGTCCATATAAATACATGAGCGTATACGCTATCCTGAATTTTTGCTGACAAACTGCTGATGGCCTTTTGTTATCGCACAATAGCGGTAACGTCAATAGCAGCGAGAAACAAACACTTCTTAATCCTTCCATTATTCTCAGGAATTTCTTTGGTTTAATTTCAATAGCGATAAAATGACAACTTTTGTTTGACGATTGAAAAGAAGTTGATATTGGTCATGAGTGGGCTATTTATGCGGACTCAATGCCTTTAACTTGTGTTTTGTAACTTGTGATTGAAATGCTGTCTATTGAAAAAGAATTTTCTTTCGTGTGAGATATCTCAGGAAACATTCTATTTGAGAGAGTTTCGCATACTAAATTCCG